>CM053030.1:519581768-519691768 GCA_028564925.1 Lithobates sylvaticus | reverse complement strand
ATATTAAAAAATTACTTTTCAAATGACACTTAAAGGGGTTGTGAACCCTCCAGGTTTTTTTTTTTACAGTCTATGCATTAAGGTGAAAAAACCTCCTGTGATGCAGCAGCCCCCCTTTTACTTACCTGAACCCGATCTTTCCAGTGACGGGGGCGAACACACCAGCTCCAGACGGTGTCTCGGGTCCTGATTGGATAGATTGATAGCAGTGCAGCCATTGGCTCCCGCTGCTGTTAATCAAATCCAATGACACGGGGGCGGGGCTGTCAATAGACGCAGCAGGAGAAGGGAGCGTGCCCACGCGAGTGCCCCCCAGGGAGAGCGGCTCTCCAACAGGGCATTCGAGAAGAGGTGGAGCCAGGAAGGACACCAGAAGAGAAGGCGGCAGGGGCGCCGCTGAGGGACCCCAGAAGAGGAGGAGCCAGGAGGGACCCCAGAAGAGGAGGAGGCAGGGGCGCCGCAGAGGGACCCCAGAAGAGGAGGATCGGAGCCTCTATGTGCAAAACCTACTGCACAGAGGAGGTAAGTATGACATGTTTGTTTTTTTTTTTTTTTTTTACATATCCTTTAACCACTTAAGGACCGCCTCCTGCACATTTACGTCGGCAGAATGGCACGGCTGGGCACAACAATGTACAGGTACGTTGCTCTTTAAGAGCCCAGCCGTGGGTCGCGCGCGCCACCCGGTCCTGAGGTCCGCGACCGTGGCCGCGGGACCAGCGGACCCGATCGCCGCCGGTGTCCCCGCGATCGGGTCACAGAGCTGAAGAACGAGGAGAGGTCTGTGTAAACAAACCCTCTCCCCGCGCTTCCTAGTGAGGCTGTCACTGATCGTTTGTTCCCTGTCATCGGGAAAGACGATCAGTGATGTCACACGCCAAGCCACGCCCCCGTACAGTAAAAAAAAAAACACAGGTAACCCCTCCCCGCCCCCTAGTGGTTAACCCCTTCACTGCCAGTGTCATTTACACAGTAATCAGTGCATTTAAATAGCACTGATTGCTGTATATAAATGACAATGGTCCAAAAAATGTGTCAAAAATGTCCGATGTGTCCGCCATAATGTCGCAGTCACAATAAAAATCGCTGATCGCCGCCATTACTAGTAAAAAAAAAACACTATTAATAAAAATGCTATACAACTATCCCCTATTTTGTAGACGCTATAACTTTTGCGCAAACCAATCAATAATCGCTAATTGCGATTTTTTTTAACCAAAAAATATGTAGAAGAATACGTATCGGCCCTAAACTGAGGAAAAAAAATGTTTTTATATATTTTTTGGGGATTTTATTATAGCAAAAAGTAAAAAAATATTGCATTTTTTTTTTTAAATTGTCACTCAATTTTGGTTTATAGCGCAAAAAATAAAAACCGCAGAGGTGATCATATACCACCAAAAAAAAGCTCTATTTGTGGGGAAAAAAAGGATGTCAATTTTTGTTTGGGAGCCACGCCGCACGACCGCGCAATTGTCAGTTAAAGCGACGCAGCGCCGAATCGCAAAAAAGGGGCCTGGTCCTTTGGTCTGCCAATTGGTCCGGGGCTGAAGTGGTTAAGCAATATTAAACCCAAAAATGCTATATATTGCAGCTTACCAATCTTTAGATGTGGTGGCTGCATTTGTTTTCTTTTTTTAGGCTCCCCCCCCTCTGTTTTCACCTAATGATCTGACCAGTAACACACCTCCTGTATCAGGACTCTGAAAGGCATCCTAGTCCTAGAAGTAGATAATGACCCTGAATGATGCCAGGACAAAGATGGCGCCCTTCCGGGATTGAAATCCAGATCTGTGTCAGACGGTATCACTGATGTCATTTCTATATAAAAAAAAAAAAACATACATAAGGAAATCATTTAAATATTATAATTATTACACTATTATAATAATATAATACAATAGGATAATATAATTATAATAATGGTATATTTCATAGACATTCGGCAGCTAGTGGTGAAGAAATTCGATTTTGCAGAGTTGGGAATTGTTGAACACTAGATGGCGCAATAAACTCAATCTTGAGTCAGTGGATGTAGGACTGGCCATTGTTCTCGGTAGTGGCCGGTTATACCATTTAAGAGAAACCGGAGCAAAATCCTTTTACAAAAGAGGTCATTTTTAAGGATGAGCGAAATTAAGAGTTTTCTTTTCCCTGGAAATTTCAGCACAAATCACCATGTCGGCGACATCCATTGGAGTCAACGAGGTTAAAAAAAGGTGTTTTTTTGTTGGTGCAATGAAGCTGAATTCCAGGTATGGATTTTATTGCATAGTTACATTGGTCTGGCTTAATCCCAAGTAAGTATATATACTGTATATATACACCATCCCTGTGGGGCCGCTGTGGAAGTGTAGAATTGCTGTAGTAGTCCCTGCTGCATAGTGAACACAGGGGGCTGTTTGCTCAACACGGGTCCCATTCAAAGAATGCCTTAAAGCAGGGGTCTCAAACTGGCGGCCCTCCAGCTGTTGCAAAACTACAATTCCCATGAGGCATTGCATGGCTGACAGTTACAAGCAGGGGCGGACTGACCATTCGGCCACTCAGGCACAGCCCGAGGGCCCTGGGCCACTAGGGGGCCCCATCAGGGTTGCCAGCCTCAGTAAAACAAGGGACAGTATGTAAAAATCTGTGTTTTTTTCACATCTGTCTCTGAAATGTCCCTTACCGACATCCTTTTGGTCTAAAAAATAGAGAGATTATAGCTGCCCCACCTCTCCAGTACCTTCTCATCCAATAGAAACATGTCTGTGTATACAGAGGCGGCTCTCTAATTAGGCAAATTAGGCGGTCGCCTAAGGCCTCGCACTCACAGGAGCCTCGCGGCCTCCTAATTTGCCTGTGCTCAATCACTGATTCTCTCTCTCCCCCCTTTTTATCTCACCCTCTTTTCTGTGTGCTTGTATTTTTTTTCCTATTACGGGCGTGAGTGGGGCCTCATGTGTAAGTTTTCGCCTAAGGCCTCACAAAGCCTAGAGCCGCCTCTGTGTGTATACAATGTGTACATGTCTGTGTATACTGTGTGATTGTATACTGTGTGTGTGTATACTGTGATTGCTTGGGGGCCCCATAATCTCCTATTGCCCAGGGGGCCCCATGAGTTGTCAGTCCGCCCCTGGTTACAAGCATGACTCCCACAGGCAGAGGCATAATGGGACTTGTAGTTTCTGAACAGCTGGAGGGCCACCACATTGAGACCCCTGCCTCAAAAGTGATTGTTAATAAAATCAACCTTCTTAAAGCGGAACTTCAGTCATGTTTTCATCTTTTCATAGATTAAATCTTCTGCCCTTGTTGTTGTTGTTTTAACTTTGAATAGTAAAACTTTTTTTTTTTTGCTCTGCCAGTAAATCCCTTATACAGCCCACTTGCTGTTTCTTGTCTGGTCATTAGCCTAGACTTAGGCTAATGAGAGTTTGCCAGGAAGGTGGGGGGGGGTGGGTGAGTCATAAGAGGGCCAATGAGAGCTGCAGAGCTGGAGGCGTGCCTCCTGTGTGTCTGTGTATATCCAGGAAGTGAACAGGCAGCAGCTTCAGCTGCCCACAGTTAAAATGGCTGCAGCCAGACTCAGTGGAGGGAGATTTCTGCAGCATGTTTGGCAAGTACAGAATCACAGTATATATAACATAATACGCAAAGTGGTTGGAGGGGAGCTTCAGAATGCTAAACAATGTTTTTATTACATATTATGTGAGCCGACTGCAGTTCCTCTCTAACGAATTTTGAAAGTTTATTTAGTTGAGAAGAGTAAGAAAAACAAAAGTCTCAGCGATCTCCTTTAAAAGAGATCGGCACACATGCATCAAGCTTCTTGATGTTAATTGTGCAAAGACCTCAGGACAGTAGACACAGTGGACCTACCTAAAACATTTAACATTTTATCTCATTATGAATATTCACAAGGCACACATCAACAAGAATAAAAGAAACATCAATTTCTGTTATTTTGGAACTCTTGACGAGCGCACTGTAGAATAATAGGAGACGGCGCTCTATAGGCTCCACAAGACCTTCCAAGGATATTGTTCCCATAACATCTTTCTGTATGTAGCCCCCTGTTCCTAAATTTGGGGCTATAGTGTACATTTAGTTTTTGGCTGAGCTGTAAACAGCTCAGATTGATTGTACATAGTATATTTGGTTCTGTTGTAAACTTGGCTGTGTTGTGCATTTCCCACTGCTGCCAGTAGGTGTCACTGGCACCACAGGACAGAATTTACAACTAGGTTGAGCTGTAATGAATAATCTTTTTCCGGAAACAGCCCAGTAGGAGGTTCCTGGCCGCTGTGAATTCTGGGAAGGGGTATTTATTGGACAGAGGCCATGCAGTCTAGTCAGTCCTCACCTAGTGGCCCTTCTGGCCTGAGGCTACGTTGCTGCAAGCAGGCCCAGAAGTCTGTCTGGGGCCTACTACTCCTGAGGTGGTCCTTAGGGCTGTCTTGCCTGAATGGAAGAAGCCAAGCTGAGAAGATCCAGGGGAGGACCCTTGCTGGAGAGAGCCAGGATGAAGGCTGGTCTCTCAGAAGGGCCTGCACTTGGAGGACGCACCTGTATCTGACTACCCTTACAGTACCGCTGGGTCGGCTTATAGGTTCTGGTACTGTCAAGCTGCTCTACAATCTAATCAAGGTAATACGCTCCTGGCTGCTAAGTTTGTGAGAGAGGCTTATCCAGACATCTTACTGGTTGCTAGGTCTGTGTGAGAGACCTACCCAGGTATTCAAGATCTGCTGGAAGAAACTTGTTTGTTCTTTGATTCAAGGAGTCTGTAAGTGATCTGCTAAAAAGGGTATCTGAAACCTCCCCTCAACCTCTTTTCTACAACCTTTCTCAAGTTATAATTAAAGCATTGAAAACTACCTAAAGTAACTGGCGCCTATATTCTATTCAAACTTCCCATTAGAGCCATGGGCCCTGGGGTGAATGTAAGCTCGCTCCCTGTATCTGGAGGTACCTTCCTGCTCCCAGTAGACCCAGGGGGGCACTACATGTACATAAAAGACAAGTACATTCTTATGCCCCGTACACACGATAGGACTATACGGACAGTCCGACCGCGTGTGGGCTCCGGCGGACTTTTTCTTTCCAAAAGTCCGGCGGACTTAGTAAGAAGTTTTGACTCAAAATTGTCCGCCGGACTCAGCAGTCCGGCGGAAAATCCGGCCGTCTGTGTGCTAGTCCGCGGGAGTTTTGAAATTAACGGACTTGCCGACACACGGAGTAAAGTCCGTCCATTTATAACGTGACTCCAGGTGACTCCAGGTAGACGGGACTAGCGGAGGAAGTCAATGCCGCCGCCTCGATCGGCGAGATTGACACCTTGCTAGCCCCGTCACCTGGTATGGATTTAAAGGGGAATCCCTACGCCAAAAAAAAAACGGCGTGGGGGTTTCCCCAAATCCATATCAGACCCTTATCCGAGTATGCAGCCCGGCCGGTCAGGAAAGGGGGGGGGGTGCTCGCTCATCCCCACCCCCTTTCCTGACCGGCTGGGCTGCGTGCTCGGATAAGGGTCTGATATGGATTCGGCGTAGGGATTCCCCTTTAAATCCAAACCAGGCGACGGGGCTAGCAAGGTGTCAATCGAGGCGGCGACATTGACTTCCTTTGCTAGTCCCGTCTACCTGGAGTCACATTCTAAATGAACGGACTTTACTCAGTGTGTGGGGCAAGTCCGTTCATTTCAAAAGTCCCCCGGACTTCCGCCAAAACTCCGGGCGTGTGTGGGCAAGTCCGCACTTTCGGAAAGTCCGGTGGATTGTCCGGCTGAAAAGTCCGATCGTGTGTACGTGGCATAACAAGTAAATCTATTCCACCTTTTACACTATTAAGTGCTTATATGCTAATGTTTGATTATAACATTAGCATATAAGCACCTAATAGTGTAATTTCATCATTAGGAGATTATTATATAACAATTATATTCTTTATCAATACAATGTAGATTTGCAGTGCTAGTCTGGATGTGTGAACTTGGCTGTCGGTGAGCACAGTATAATGAAATGGGTATATACAAATATCTACTTTTCAAGGGGATTAGGTACTGCGTTTTACAAGGAATTGTCATTTCAAAAGTCATTTGTAATCTTTTTTTATAAATCTGCAGCTTCCATTAATAATAATTTCTGCTGATCCTGCCTTAGTAAGAAGTTTCCGCCAAAACTCCGGGCGTGTGTTGGCAAGTCTGCACTTTCGGAAAGTCCGGCGGATTGTCCGGCCGAAAAGTCTGAAAACACTTCCTGATATAGGGTGACAACGCTTTGTTCACGTCCCCTAATTGTGGTTCCAACGTTGTCACCCTGTCACCATGGGCGTCCGCAGAACTTTTTTCAGGGGGGGGCATCATTTTAGGGTCACCCATGCACCGCCCCTTTTCGACAATGTCATTATCACATTATTATGGTCAGAGACTGCAGACATAGTACAGTCCCTAGGATAAGTAATGGATAATGGCCAACAGGCCCTCTTACCAGACCCAGCGAAACTACAGCAGTGATCCCTCCGGCTGGACGATCGCTCACTCTGGGTTTCCCGGGGGCGACTCTGGTCAGTAGTGTAGCATGTCTGTACCCTGGCAGTGGCTCAGTCTTTCTCTCTCTGGTGGCGCTGGGCAGCGTGGCTCTCTGGCTTCCGCCCAGCACACTCCTTATTCTTGGTCCTGTAGCACTCTCTCCCTCAGCTATTTTCCAGGCTGTAGTCTCTCAATCTCTCTCTTGATCGAGCTGTAGCCTCCTCCCTGTGGAAAATGGGGCAGCCAATCTTTAGGACTACATGTCCCATGCTGCTCTCCTCTCCTAGTCTCCTTTGATTGGCCCTCAATTATGGCCAATAGGGAAGGAATGGAGCGGGCAGGAAGCTGGTCGGGAACCTGGTGAGAGCCGCCGTCTCTTCTCCCTGACAGGAGAGGGGGGGGGGGCGAGCAGGGGAAACCTCTGATAGCCCGCAGCTCACCTTTCTCCTGTCACAGCGCTGCCGAGTTCTCTGCTGGACTAAGCAGGGAAAAGAGCCCGAAGTCGCACTACACCGATTGGGGGGCTCAACAGCTTCTTGATGGTGTCACCCCACTGGCGGGTGGCACCCAGGTGCGGGCTGGCCGTACCCCGATAGCGACGCAACTGTGCTGAATTTAAGATCCGATCCCTGATTCCAGGGGGGGGCACTTGACCCCCCCTTGCCCCTACCTGCGGACGCCCATGCCTGTCACATGGACTTCCAAAGGAGACTACAGGTGGCACACATTATGCAGGCATGGTCTACTGTTGTCACCACAAGGAAACCCACCCTGAGAAATGCCATGTAGCCATCGCTGAAGTGTTTGTAGGTGGGAAATGGCGGCAAGGAGGTTGTGGGAGATCGGAAGCCCTGAGATGTAAAAAAGGATAGAAAAAGGTGAAAACAAGTATTTTACAAAAATAAAAAATAAAAAAAATTCAGTTGTTTATGATACACATAAGCTAAATGTTATCCAGTTAAGGTTTTACTCAGGATGAAAAATAGCATTGGTGGTCACGGTCGGGTATCTTTGCACCCGGCGTAATGTCAGCAATGGCGATCCTTACAGTAGGCAATCCGGGGAAATCCATGTCATTTTATCTGGAGCTCGCATCGTCTGTCCCGTCACTTCATCTGTTTGATGTGCTCATTTGTAGTCTTCTGATTGTTATCAACAAAACACAGTAGCAGAAGGTGCAGGTGACGGCCATATTCCCAGCTGCTCCCGCGTTTGATCCACCTAATGGGACATGAAAAAGATGGTGATAGGCGGCAGAGTGCGGGTCTGAACGTACGCCTGTCCAATGCCAAAAGCCCGATCGTCATCTTCCAGGTGACTGTGAACCATTGTCAATGACAAAATAACCCCAAAAAACGTTTGAAGCATAGTCCATAAGGCAGCCTTCCTCAACCTTTGCAACACAGAGGAACCCTTGAAAAAAATTTCTTTTCTCAGGGAACCCCTGCCAAAAAATGTATATATCTATCTACAATTCATGATATATTGGTGTGATGGTCATTGGGAAGAATGCTCCTTACACGTGTGGTCATTGGGAAGAATGCTCCTTACACATGTGGTCATTGGGAAGAATGCTCCTTACACTTGTGGTCAGTTGGAAGAATGCTCCTCACACCTTTGGTCATTGGGAAGAATTCTCCTTACACCTTTGGTCATTGAGAAGAATTCTCCTTACACGTGTGGTCATTGGGAAGAATTCTCCTTACACTTGTGGTCATTGGAAAGAATTCTCCTTACACGTGTGGTCAGTTGGAAGAATGCTCCTCACACCTTTGGTCATTGGGAAGAATTCTCCTTACACCTTTGGTCATTGAGAAGAATTCTCCTTACACGTGTGGTCATTGGGAAGAATGCTCCTTACACCTTTGGTCATTGAGAAGAATTCTCCTTACACCTGTGGTCATTGGGAAGAATTCTCCTTACACCTTTGGTCATTGTGAAGAATTCTCCTTACACCTGTGGTCATTGGGAAGAATTCTCCTTACACTTGTGGTCATTGGGAAGAATTCTCCTTACACCTTTGGTCATTGAGAAGAATTCTCCTTACACCTGTGGTCATTGGGAAGAATTCTCCTTACACTTGTGGTCATTGGAAAGAATTCTCCTTACACCTTTGGTCATTGAGAAGAATTCTCCTTACACCTTTGGTCATTGAGAAGAATTCTCCTTACACGTGTGGTCATTGGGAAGAATTCTCCTTACACCTTTGGTCATTGAGAAGAATTCTCCTTACACCTGTGGTCATTGGGAAGAATTCTCCTTACACTTGTGGTCATTGGAAAGAATTCTCCTTACACCTTTGGTCATTGGGAAGAATTCTCCTTACACATGTAGTCATTGGGAAGAATTCTCCTTACACGTGTGGTCATTGGGAAGAATACTCTTTACACTTGTGGTCATTGGGAAGAATTCTCCTTACACGTGTGGTCATTGGGAAGAATACTCTTTACACTTGTGGTCATTGGGAAGAATTCTCCTTACACGTGTGGTCATTGGGAAGAATACTCTTTACACTTGTGGTCATTGAGAAGAATTCTCCTTACACGTGTGGTCATTGAGAAGAATACTCTTTACACTTGTGGTCATTGAGAAGAATGTTCCTTACACTTGTGGTCATTGAGAAGAATACTCCTTACACTTGTGGTCATTGAGAAGAATACTCTTTACACTTGTGGTCATTGGGAAGAATTCTCCTTACACGTGTGGTCATTGAGAAGAATGTTCCTTACACTTGTGGTCATTGAGAAGAATACTCCTTACACTTGTGGTCATTGAGAAGAATGTTCCGTACACTTGTGGTCATTGAGAAGAATGTTCCTTACACTTATGGTCATTGGGAAGAATGCTCCTTACACTTGTGGTCATTGAGAAGAATTACCCCCTTACATATAGCTAGAAAGATCAATGGTGTCAGTGGGAACTTATCTGAGAGGCAGAAATTTCTCAGAACTCAAGGAACCCCTAGCAACCTCTGGAGTAACTCTGGATGAAAAACTGCCTTAAAAAACATCTGAGTACCTTTTTCCTAATGGATATAAAGCTGTCACATGTCCCGGCTCTCTCCCTGTCTGTCTGCAGGGAAACATAAGCAGGAGCAGGAGGATCTTCTGGTCCTCTGCGGCTGGTCACATGTTCAGAATGAAAAAACAACTTTTGGAATACAGAGTAAAAATACAGTAAAATCAAATCTTTTTTGTCAATAACATGATGGGGTCAGATTTCTGCCAGTCACAGGCTGTGCCATGCCCCCCCAGCCTGTGTCTAAGAATAAGGGAGGGGTGAAGCCACCATTAATATTCATGTAATATACTGCCCCCATTGGGCCCTCTGGTTAGTGGGTATGGAGGAGGAGGGAGGGAGTGGGCTGTCATTTCCCACGGTGTATACGCCCACGTGTGACTCAATAGTCACATGGGCTGCTCAGATGTGATAGGGAGGAAATGCTCAGCATAGAAACTCACTGAAAACTGAGCATGTGCAGAGCTGCCACCACAGCTGCAAAATCCTTAGCTGCATTTGTGGACATGATGTGGGTTTAGTGTATCTAAAGCCATGTTTTTTGTTAGTTTTGGAAAAAATAATGAAAACCCTTGCCAGTTTTTTTGTTTTTTTGCTGTGTAGATTCCCCCTCTCTCTCTGTCCTGGGATACAAAGAGAGAGAGAAAAATGGAAAATCCAAAATAGTACAGGTGGCACCAGAACAGGAAGTGAGGGGAAATCTTCCGTTAGGGACACCTGTTCAGAAGACAGATCTGTCTAAAGCCCCATACACACGGTAGGATTTTCCGATGGATTCTGTCCTATCGGACAATGTTGTCGGAAAATCAGACCGTGTGTAGGCACCATCGGACAGTTTCCATCAGATTGTCTGACGGACAAAGTCCTATCTCCTGCTGGATAGATTTTTTGACAACAAAGTCCGATCACACCAAATCCGATCGTGTGTAGCGAATTCCGACCGGACAAAGTGCTACGCATGCTCAGATCACATTACAAGACCAAAGCTATTGGCTACTAGCCTCTACGTAGTCCGGTCGTAGGCAACAAACGTCACCACGTTCAGAATGATCGGATTTTCCAACAACTTTGTCCGACCGTGTGTACGCAAAACCAACATCAGACAAAGTATGACGGATATGGTCTGACGGACCTGGTCCTCGGATAATCCGCGCGTGTGTATGGGGCTTTAGAGGGTACTTCCCTCAAGGTGGAGAAATTTCACCTCCTGTAGGGTTTGGGACATACAGTGAAATTTCCCCAAGGGGACACAGGCAGAAAAAAAAATGACAGGCATTCTCTCCATTCCCTTTTTAGCAGATCACTTACAGACTCCTTGAATCAAAGAACAAACAAGTTTCTTCCAGCAGATCTTGAATACCTGTGGTAGGTCTCTCACACAGACCTAGCAACCAGTAGATGTCTGGATAAGCCCTCTCTCACAAACTTAGCAGCCAGGAGCGTATTACCTGATTAGATTGTAGAGCAGCTTGACAGTACCAGAACCTATTAAGCCGGACCCAGCGTACTGTAAGGGTAGTCAGATACAGGTGCGTCCTCCAAGTGCAGGCCCTTCTGAGAGACCAGCCTTCATCCTGGCTCTCTCCAGCAAGGGTCCTCCCCTGGATCTTCTCAGCTTGGCTTCTTCCATTCAGGCAAGACAGCCCTAACGGGGGGACCACCTCAGGAGTAGTAGGCCCCAGACAGACTTCTGGGGGCCTGCTTGCAGCAACGTAGCCTCAGGCCAGAAGGGCCACTAGGTGAGGACTGACTAGACTGCATGGCCTCTGTCCAATAAATACCCCTTCCCAGAATTCACAGCGGCCAGGAACCTCCTACTGGGCTGTTTCCGGAAAAAGATTATTCATTACAGCTCAACCTAGTTGTAAATTCTGTCCTGTGGTGCCAGTGACACCTACTGGCAGCAGTGGGGAAATGCACAACACAGCCAAGTTTACAACAGAACCAAATATACTATGTACAATCAATCTGAGCTGTTTACAGCTCAGCCCAAAAACTAAATGTACACTATAGCCCCAAATTTAGGAACAGGGGGCTACATACAGAAAGATGTTATGGGAACAATATCCTTGGAAGGTCTTGTGGAGCCTATAGAGCGCCGTCTCCTATTATTCTACAGTGCGCTCGTCAAGAGTTCCAAAAATAACAGAAATTGATGTTTCTTTTATTCTTGTTGATGTGTGCCTTGTGAATATTCATAATGAGATAAAATGTTAAATGTTTTAGGTAGGTCCACTGTGTCCCTACTGTCCTGAGGTCTTTGCACAATTAACATCAAGAAGCTTGATGCATGTGTGCCGATCTCTTTTAAAGGAGATCGCTGAGACTTTTGTTTTTCTTACTCTTCTCAACAAAATAAACTTTCAAAATTCGTTAGAGAGGAACTGCAGTCGGCTCACATAATATGTAATAAAAACATTGTTTAGCATTCTGAAGCTCCCCTCCAACCACTTTGCGTATTATGTTATATATACTGTGATTCTGTACTTGCCAAACATGCTGCAGAAATCTCCCTCCACTGAGTCTGGCTGCAGCCATTTTAAACTGTGGGCAGCTGAAGCTGCTGCCTGTTCACTTCCTGGATATACACAGACACCCAGGAGGCACGCCTCCAGCTCTGCAGCTCTCATTGGCCCTCTTATGAAACTCACCCACCCCCCCCCCCTTCCTGGCAAACTCTCATTAGCCTAAGTCTAGGCTAATGACCAGACAAGAAACAGCAAGTGGGCTGTATAAGGGATTTACTGCAGAGCAAAAAAAAAAAAGTTTACTATTCAAAGTTAAAACAACAACAACAAGGAGGCAGGAAGATTTAATCTACTGAAAAGATGAAAAAACATGACTGAAGTTCCGCTTTAAGAAGGTTGATTTTATTAACAATCACTTTTGAGGCAGGGGTCTCAATGTGGTGCCCCTCCCGCTGTTCAGAAACTACAAGTCCCATTATGCCCTGCCTGTGGGAGTCATGCTTGTAACCAGGGGCGGACTGACAACTCATAGGGGCCCCCTGGGCAATAGGAGATTATGGGGCCCCCAAGCAATCACAGTACTCACAGTATACACACACACAGTATACAATCACACAGTATACACAGACATGTACACATTGTATACCACACAGAGGCGGCTCTAGGCTTTGTGAGGCCTTAGGCGAACTAGTACACACTTCTCTGCTTTCGCTGAGGCCCACTCCCACCGCCGGCTATCCATCCCGTTTGTACATCATCACGGGACCGAATCGGGCACACATCCTGGTGATACCAGGGCATACTCATGATGGCCGCGTTACCGGCCACCAAAAATCTGGCTGGTGAAGATAATTGTGCCAATTCCAACCAGTAAGTGGAGAAGTACACAAGGCGAGCACAGGCAAAATAGGCAGGCCGGTTCCGCGAAAGGCTTGCTAGAGGGCGGAAAGTTAGCCTAGCACCGCCTGAATGTAATTCCTAATTTCTGTGTGAGGCTTAGGGCGAAACCTGTTACACACATGAGCCCCACATCCACCTCTACGGGGCCCCCCTCGACCCCTGAGGCAGGCGACATGGCAAGCGACACCCAGCATCCGCTGACAAGTGACGTGGTAAGTAACACCCTGCATCCGCTGACAATGGCATGGCAAGTGCCACCCTTCATCCGCTGACAGTGACGTGCAAGTGGCACCCTGCATCCGCTGACAAGTGAAGGGCAAGTGACACCCTGGGCATCCCTGACATGTGACGTGCAAGTGACAACCCTGCATCCCTGACAAGTGACTTGGCAAGTGACACCCTGATCGCTGACAAGTGACGTGCAAAGTGACACCCTGCAACCGCTGACAAGTGACGTTGGCAAGAGACACCCTGCATCACCTCTGACAAGTTGACTTGACAAGTGACAACCCTGCATCCGCTGACAATGATGTGGCAAGAGACACCCTGCATCCGCTGACAAGTCACGTGGCAAGTGACACCCTGCATCCGCTGACAAGTCACGTGGCAAGTGACACCCTGCATCCGCTGACAAGTGACGTGGCAAGTGACACCCTGCATCCGCTGACAAGTCACGTGGCAAGTGACACCCTGCATCCCCTGACAAGTGACGTGGCAAGTAACACCCTGCATCCGCTGACAAGTCACGTGGCAAGTGACACCCTGCATCCGCTGACAAGTCACGTGGCAAGTGACACCCTGCATCCACTGACAAGTCACGTGGCAAGTGACACCCTGCATCTGCTGACAAGTCACGTGGCAAGTGACACCCTGCATCCGCTGACAAGTGACGTGGCAAAGTGACACCCTGCATCCGCTGACAAGTCACGTGGCAAGTGACACCCTGCATCCCCTGACAAGTGACGTGGCAAGTGACACCCTGCATCCGCTGACAAGTCACGTGGCAAGTGACACCCTGCATCTGCTGACAAGTGTCGTGGCAAATGAGCAAGTACCAATCCGCATCTGAAGGCATGTGCCGTTGGCAGGTGACATGATCAGGCCGACTGATTCTGCTTTGGATTAGTAGAACTATTTTTATTTTTTAAACAAAGTAATAGGAAAAAAAATACAAGCAACAGAAAAGAGGGTGAGATAAAAGGGGGGAGAGAGAGAAGCAGTGATTGAGCACAGGCCAAATTAGGAGAATCCGCGTGGCTCCTTGAGTGTAGGTGGCGAGGCTTAGGCGAAAGACCGGCCTAATTAGCCTAACTTAGAGAGCCGCCTCTGTATACACAGGACATGTTTCTATTGGATGAGAAGGTACTGGAGAGGTGGGGCAGCTATAATCTCTCTATTTTTTAGACCAAAAGGATGTCGGTAAGGACATTTCAGAGACAGATGTGTAAAAAAACACAGATTTTTACATACTGTCCCTTGTTTACTGAGGCTGGCAACCCTGATGGGGGGCCCCCTAGTGGCCCATTGGCCCTCGGGCTGTGCTGAGTGGCCGAATGGTCAGTCCGCCCCTGCTTGTAACTGTCAGCCATGCAATGCCTCATGGGACTTGTAGTTTTGCAACAGCTGGAGGGCCGCCAGTTTGAGACCCCTGCTTTAAGCATTCTTGAATGCGGACCCGTGTATGAGCAAACAGCCCCCTGTGTTCACTATGCAGCAGGGACTACTACAGCAATTCTACCTTTCCACAGCGGCCCCACAGGGATGGTGTATATATACAGTATATTATACTTACTTGGGATTAAGCCAACCAAAGTAACTATGCAATAAAATCCATACCTGAAATTCAGCTTCATTGCAACCAACAAAAAAAACACCTTTTTTTAACCTCGTTGACTCCAATGGATGTCCGCCGACATGGTGATTTGTGCTGAAATTTCCAGGGGAAAAGAAAACTCTTAATTTCGCTCATCTTAAAAATGACCTCTTTTGTAAAAGGATTTTGCTCCGGTTTCTCTTAAATGGGATAACGGCCACTACCGAGAACAATGGCCAGTCCTACATCCACTGACTCAAGATTGAGTTTATTGCGCCCATCTAGTGTTCAACAATTCCCAACTCTGCAAAATCGAATTTCTTCACCACTAGCTGCCGAATGTCTATGAAATATACCATTATTATAATTATAATTATCCTATTGTAATATATTATTATAATAGTGTAATAATTATAATATTTTAAATGATTTCCTTATGTAATGTAGTTTTTTTTTTTATATAGAAATGACATCAGTGATACCGTCAGACACAGATCTGGATTTCAATCCCGGAAGGGCGCCATCTTTTCCTGGCATCATTCAGGTCATTATCTACTTCTAGGACTAGATGGCCTTTCAGAGTCCTGATACAGGAGTTGTGTTACTGGTCAGATCATTAGGTGTAAACAGTAAAGGACGAGAATGGTGGTGTGTGTGTGTAGGGGGGGGGGCGGCATTGAAGGACCCGGCCTTGGGGCAGCAAAGGGAGTAAATCCGGGCCTGTATACAATCACACTGTATACACAGACAGGTTTCTATTGGATGAGAAGGTACTGGAGAGTGTGGGGCAGCTATAATCTCGCTCTATTTTTTTAGACCAAAAGGATGTCGGTAAGGGACATTTCAGAGACAGATGTGAAAAAAAACACTGATTTTTACATACTGTCCCTTGTTTTACTGAGGTGGCAACCCTGATGGGGCCCCCTAGTGGCCCCCAGGGCCCTCGGGCTGTGCTCTGAGTGGCCGAATGGTCAGTCCGCCCCTGCTTGTAATCTGTCAGCCATGCAATGCCGCATGGGATCTTGTAGTTTTGCAAACAAGCTGGGAGGGGGGGCCGCCAGTTTGAGACCCCTGCTTTAAGGCATTCTTTGAAGGGGACACCGGTGCTGAGAAACAGCCCCCACTGTGTTCACTATGCAGCAGGGACTACTACAGCAATTCTACACTTCCACAAGCTGGCCCCACAGGGATGGTGTATATATACAGTATATATACTTACTTGGGATTAAGCCAGACCAATGTAACTATGCAATAAAATCCATACCTGGAATTCAGCTTCATTGCACCAACAAAAAAACACACCTTTTTTTAACCTCGTTGACTCCAATGGATGTCGCCGACATGGTGATTTGTGCTGAAATTTCCAGGGAAAAGAAAACTCTTAATTTCGCTCATCCTTAAAAATGACCTCTTTTGTAAAAGGATTTTGCTCCGGTTTCTCTTAAATGGGATAACCGGCCACTACCGAGAACAATGGCCAGTCCTACATCCACTGACTCAAGATTGAGTTTATTGCGCCATCTAGTGTTCAACAATTCCCAACTCTGCAAAATCGAATTTCTTCACCACTAGCTGCCGAATGTCTATGAAATATACCATTATTATAATTATATTATCCTATTGTATTATATTATTATAATAGTGTAATAATTATAATATTTAAATGATTTCCTTATGTATGTTTTTTTTTTTTTATATAGAAATGACATCAGTGATACCGTCTGACACAGATCTGGATTTCAATCCCGGAAGGGCGCCATCTTTGTCCTGGCATCATTCAGGGTCATTATCTACTTCTAGGACTAGGATGCCTTTCAGAGTCCTGATACAGGAGGTGTGTTACTGGTCAGATCATTAGGTGAAAACAGAGGGGGGGGGGG
The DNA here is from genome assembly GCA_028564925.1 of Lithobates sylvaticus. NCBI lineage: Eukaryota > Metazoa > Chordata > Amphibia > Anura > Ranidae > Lithobates > Lithobates sylvaticus. Next base: position 519,675,175 of record CM053030.1, on the reverse strand, counting down.
AGCCTAAAAAAAGAAAACAAATGCAGCCACCACATCTAAAGATTGGTAAGCTGCAATATATAGCATTTTTGGGTTTAATATTGCTTAACCACTTCAGCCCCGGACCAATTGGCAGCCAAAGGACCAGGCCCCTTTTTGCGATTCGGCGCTGCGTCGCTTTAACTGACAATTGCGCGGTCGTGCGGCGTGGCTCCCAAACAAAATTGACATCCTTTTTTTCCCACAAATAGAGCTTTCTTTTGGTGGTATATGATCACCTCTGCGGGTTTTTATTTTTTTGCGCTATAAACCAAAATTGAGTGACAATTTAAAAAAAAATGCAATATTTTTTACTTTTTGCTATAATAAATATCCCCAAAAAAAAAAAATATATAAAAACATTTTTTTTTCCTCAGTTTAGGCCGATACGTATTCTTCTACATATTTTTGGTTAAAAAAAAAATCGCAATTAGCGATTATTGATTGGTTTGCGCAAAAAGTTATAGCGTCTACAAAATAGGGGATAGTTGTATAGCATTTTTATTAATAGTTTTTTTTTTTACTAGTAATGGCGGCGATCAGCGATTTTTATTGTGACTGCGACATTATGGCGGACACATCGGACATTTTTGACACATTTTTTGGACCATTGTCATTTATACAGCAATCAGTGCTATTTTAAATGCACTGATTACTGTGTAAATGACACTGGCAGTGAAGGGGTTAACCACTAGGGGGCGGGGAGGGGTTACCTGTGTTTTTTTTTTTTACTGTAAGGGGGCGTGGCTTGGCGTGTGACATCACTGATCGTCTTTCCCGATGACAGGGAACAAACGATCAGTGACAGCCTCACTAGGAAGCGCGGGGAGAGGTTTGTTTACACAGACCTCTCCTCGTTCTTCAGCTCTGTGACCCGATCGCGGGACACCGGCGGCGATCGGGTCCGCTGGTCCCGCGGCCACGGTCGCGGACCTCAGGACCGGGTGGCGCGCGCGACCCACGGCTGGGCTCTTAAAGAGCAACGTACCTGTACATTGTTGTGCCCAGCCGTGCCATTCTGCCGACGTAAATGTGCAGGAGGCGGTCCTTAAGTGGTTAAAGGATATGTAAAAAAAAAAAAAAAAAACAAACATGTCATACTTACCTCCTCTGTGCAGTAGGTTTTGCACATAGAGGCTCCGATCCTCCTCTTCTGGGGTCCCTCTGCGGCGCCCCTGCCTCCTCCTCTTCTGGGGTCCCTCCTGGCTCCTCCTCTTCTGGGGTCCCTCAGCGGCGCCCCTGCCGCCTTCTCTTCTGGTGTCCTTCCTGGCTCCACCTCTTCTCGAATGCCCTGTTGGAGAGCCGCTCTCCCTGGGGGGCACTCGCGTGGGCACGCTCCCTTCTCCTGCTGCGTCTATTGACAGCCCCGCCCCCGTGTCATTGGATTTGATTAACAGCAGCGGGAGCCAATGGCTGCACTGCTATCAATCTATCCAATCAGGACCCGAGACACCGTCTGGAGCTGGTGTGTTCGCCCCCGTCACTGGAAAGATCGGGTTCAGGTAAGTAAAAGGGGGGCTGCTGCATCACAGGAGGTTTTTCACCTTAATGCATAGACTGTAAAAAAAAAAACCTGGAGGGTTCACAACCCCTTTAAGTGTCATTTGAAAAGTAATTTTTTAATATTCTTTTTAAATCTGCAGTTTTCATTTAAAAACAAGCCTGGCAATCCTTCTTCCTGTTACAGGGGTGACAACGCTCTGTCCCTGTCTCCCAATTGTGCTCCTGCGTTGTCACCCCTGTCACATGGGCTTCTGGTGGAGACTACAAATGGCCTTTTCCTTATACATTAACCATGCGTGGTCTACTGTTGTCACCATCTGGAAATCCATTCTGGGAAAGGGCCCGCTGCCGGTGCTGGAGTGCATGTAGGAAGTGGCTGCAACGAGCATGCAGGAGATCAACAGTGCTGAGTAGGGTTGCCACCTTTTCTTCAAGTCAAACCAGAACACTTTTATTTTTTTTAACAAGGAAACCTGAACACTTTAGCGGCGCACAGCAATTTTTTCTATAGCATAAACTATACATTGTCTATACTATTGCTATTGTCAGAAACCATGAATCAGACTGAGACAGAAGAACAGTTAAATCACACTTGTTTAATAATAATAATAATAATAAAAAGGTAAACAGAGTAGTCAAAACATAGCCAGAGTTCAGGAACCGGAATGGATAGTCAGACAAGCCAAAACGCCAGCGAGATGAAGATCAGCGTAGTAGACCAGCAAGCAGGATCTGGAGCCAAAAGGAATGTCAGCCAAGCAAGTCTTTAACAGGAACACAGGAGAGCATCTCTAGAGATGTGACCAAGGCGAAGGCAGAGATCATCTGGACTGGACGGCTTAAGTAGGCAGGACTGACGAGCAGGATATCATCAACAGTGAGTCACTGTGGAGAGAGATGGGAGCTGGCAATTAGCCGACAGCTGAGTGGCCAGCTCAGAGAAGGAAGGGCTGAGCCCAGCCCTGACAGCTATTAAATAGCATTTCTAATCATATGAAGTTAATCACAGGAGTCCCTCCTAACATCAGAGGCCACAGAGTTCCCCCTTACATCTGAATCTGTAGAGTTCCCCCTTACACCGGAATCCGCAGAGTTCCCCTTTTACATCTGAATCCGCAGAGTTCCCCTTTTACATCTGAATCCACAGAGTTCCCCTTTTACATCTGAATCCGCAGAGTTCCCCCTTACATCTGAATCCACAGAGTTCCCCTTTTACATCTGAATCCGCAGAGTTCCCCTTTTACATCTGAATCCGCAGAGTTCCCCCTTTACATCTGAATCTGCAGAGTTCCCCCTTTACATCTGAATCCGCAGAGTTCCCCCCTTTACATGTGAATCCGTAGAGTTCCCCTTTTACATATGAATCCGCAGAGTTCCCCCTTACACCGGAATCCGCAGAGTTCCCCCTTACACCGGAATCCGCAGAGTTCCCCCTTACACCGGAATCCGCAGAGTTCCCCTTTTACATCTGAATCCGCAGAGTTCCCCTTTTACATCTGAATCCACAGAGTTCCCCTTTTACATCTGAATCCGCAGAGTTTCCCCTTTTACATCTGAATCCGCAGAGTTCCCCTTTTACATCTGAATCCACAGAGTTCCCCTTTTACATCTAAATCCGCAGAGTTACCCTTTTACATCTGAATCCGCAGAGTTCCCCCCTTTACATGTGAATCCGTAGAGTTCCCCTTTTACATCTAAATCCGCAGAGTTCCCCTTTTACATCTGAATCCACAGAGTTCCCCCTTTACATGTGAATCCGTAGAGTTCCCCTTTTACATATGAATCCGCAGAGTTCCCCTTTTACATCTGAATCCACAGAGTTCCCCTTTACATCTGAATCCGCAGAGTTCCCCCCTTACATCTGAATCTGCAGAGTTCCCCTTTTACATCTAAATCCGCAGAGTTACCCTTTTACATCTGAACTACACTGTAAGGGGGGACTCTGCAGACTCTGATGTAAGGGAGAACTCTGGGTACTCTGACATAAGAGATGCTCTGGGAACCCTGATTTAAAGGGAGAACACTGAGAACTCTGATGTGTGGAGAGGACTCTGATGTAAGGGGGGAACACTGTGGCTACCCTGCAACTGCCTTTCCAGCCCATTGGGCAGCCCACTGAAATTATTGGACTGCCGAAAACGCACGGCACAGGGAACGTGCAAAGAGAAAACGAGCCCTGGGTGCAAATCTTTGCATATAAGAAACCGTTTTTGGAATTCGCTTGCCCGTGCCAACATCCGCTGCCAACTTTCATCTGCTGACAGGCCGAGGAAAGCCCCTGGTGAGTGAGCGCGCTCCGCCGTTACCCCGAATTTCCTTCACCTCGGGACACACGGAAAAGTTAACCATTGTTCCGGAGGATTACCTTAATGCTTCCACAGCACCGAATCCGCCGAGAGCACTTGGCCGTAACCACAATAAACACGAGCGAGGGATGCGGAGATGGAACACTCGGATTAAACGTGCTGAAATCTTAAGACTTTGTCTCATTGATATGTTACTTATTTACACTCGGTTTTTTTATTTTTTTATATACAGACTTTTTTTTTTTCAACGTTCAGTTGGAGGATTCGGAACAGCGGGATGAGGTCTATCTCTGACCTCTTCTCGTTCTCTCTTCTCTATCTCTGTCCCCTTCTCTTTATTCCTTTCTATCTCTGTCCCCTTCTCTTTATCTCCTTCTCTCTCTCTGTTTTTTCCTTCTCTCTCTATCTCTACTCTATCTCTGTCCTCTTCTCTTTATCTCCTTCTCTATCTCTGTCCCTTCTCTTTATCTCCTTCTCTATCTCTGTCCCTTCTCTTTATCTCATTCTCTATCTCTGTCCTCTTCTCTTTTCTCCTCTCTATCTCTGTCCCTTCTCGTTATCTCATTCTCTATCTCTGTCCTCTTCTCTTTATCTCATTCTCTATCTCTGTCCTCTTCTCTTTATCTCATTCTCTATCTCTGTCCTCTTCTCTTTATCTCCTTCTCTATCTCTGTCCTCTTCTCTTTCTCTCCTTCTCTATCTCTCTTCCTCTTCTCTTTCTTTCTTCTCTTTTCTTTCTCTCTGTCTCTTTCTTTATCTCTTTCTATCTCTGTCTCTTCTCTTTCTCTTTCTATCTTTTCTCTCTTATCTCTTCTCTCTTCTTCCTTTCTTTTTCTCTCTATCTCTGTCCTCTTCTCTTTCTTCTCTTCTTCTCTTTATCTCCTTCTCTATCTCTTTTCTTTTTTCTTTCTCTATTCTCTTCTTTCTTTTTCTTCTTCTCTATCTCTTCTTTCTCTTCTTTCCTTCTTTCTTCTCTTCTTCTCTTCTCTTCTCTTCTTCTCTTCTCTTCCTCTTCTCTTCTCTCCTTCTCTTCTTTCTCTTCTCTTTTTTCTTCTTCTCTTTCTTCTCTTTTTTCTTCTCTTCTCTTTCTCTTCTCTTCTCTTTCTCTTCTTCCTTTTCTATCTTTTCTTCTCTTCTCTTTCTTCTTTTTCTTCTCTTCTCTTCTCTTTATCTTCTTTCTCTATCTCTTCTCTCTTCTCTCTTTTCTCTTCTTTTCTTTCTCTTTCTTCTCTTTCTCTTCTCTCTCTTTCTTCTTTCTTTCTTTTCTTCTTCTCTTCTCTTCTCTCTTCTTTCTTCTCTCTCTCTTCTCTTCTCTTCTCTACTCTCTCTTCTTCTTCTCTTCTTCTCTTTTCTCTTTTTTCTTTTCTTCTTCTTCTCTTCTCTTCTTCTTTCTTTTTCTCTTCTTTTCTTCTTCTTTTCTTCTTCTTTTTTTCTTTCTTTCTTTCTCTCTTTTCTCTCTCTTCTCTTTCTCTTTTTCTCTTCTCTTCTCTCTTTTCTTTTTCTTTTCTCTTCTCTCTTCTCTCTTCTCTTTCTTCTTTTCTTTCTTTTTCTTTCTCTTCTTCTCTCTTCTTTTTCTCTCTTTCTCTTCTCTTCTCTTCTCTTTTCTCTCTTCTCTTCTCTTCTCTTCTTCTTTTCTCTTCTCTTCTCTTCTTCTTCTCTCTCTTCTCTTCTTCTTCTTTTTTTCTTCTTCTCTCTTCTTCTCTCTTCTTTTCTTCTTTCTTTCTTTCTTCTTCTCTTCTTTCTTTCTCTTTCTCTCTCTTTTCTCTTCTCTTCTCTTCTTCTCTTTCTCTTCTTCTTTCTCTCTTCTTTTTCTTTTTTTTCTCTTTCTCTTCTCTTCTCTCTTTCTTTCTCTTTCTTCTTTCTTCTCTCTTCTTTTTCTTCTTCTTTTCTTTCTTTCATTCTCTTCTTCTTCTCTCTTTCTTCTTTCTCTCTTTCTTTTCTTTCTCTTTTCTTTCTTTCTTCTTTTTCTTCTTTCTTTTTTCTTCTTCTTCTTCTCTTCTCTTCTTTTCTATTTTCTCTCTTCTTTTTCTTTTCTTCTCTTCTCTTTCTTCTTTTCTTTTCTTCTTTTCTTCTTTCTCTTTCTTCTCTTCTCTCTTCTTCTTTTTTTCTCTTCTCTTCTTTCTTCTTCTTCTTTTTTCTTTCTTTCTCTTCTTTCTTCTTTCTTTCTTCTTCTCTCCTTTCTTCTTTTCTTTCTTTCTTTTTCTTTCTTTTCCTCTTTCTTCTTTTTCTCTTTTCTTTCTTTCTTTCTTTCTTCTTTTTCTCTTTCTTCTTCTCTTTTTCTCTTCTCTTTTTTCCTTTCTTTCTTTCTTCTCTTCTCTCTTTCTTCTTTTCTTCTTCTCTTCTCTCTTTCTTTCTTTTTTTTCTTTCTTCTCTTTTTTCTTCTCTTCTCTCTTCCTCTTTCTTTCTTCTCTTCTCTTCTCTTTCCTCTTCTTTTTCTCTCTATTCTCTCTCTTTCTTTCTCTTCTTCTTTTCTTCTTCTTCTCTCTTCTTCTCTCTTCTCTTTTCTTTTTCTCTTCTCTTCTCTCTTTCTCTCTCTTCTTTTCTTTTCTTTTTCTCTTTCTTCTTCTCTTCTTTTTCTCTTCTTCTCTTCTTTCTTCTTTTCTTCTCTTCTTTCTCTTTCTTTCTCTTCTCTCTTCTCTCTCTCTCTTTTTATCTTCTTTTCTTTTCTTCTCTTTCTCTTTCTTTTTCTTTCTTCTTTCTTTCTCTTTCTCTCTCTCTTTCTTTCTCTCTTTCTTCTTTTCTCTCTTTCTTTTTCTCTCTTCTCTCTCTTTCTTCTCTTTTCTCTTCTATCTCTCTCTCTTCTCTCTTTCTTCTTTTCTTTTTCTTCTCTCTTTTTCTTCTCTTCTCTTCTTCTCTCTCTTCTCTTCTCTTTCTCTTCTTTCTTCTTTTTCTCTCTTCTCTTTTCTCTTTCTTCTTTTTTCTTCTTTCTTCTTTTCTTCTCCTTCTTTTTCTCTTTCTCTTCTTCTTCTCTCTTTTCTTCTTTCTTTCTTTCTTTTTCTTTTTTCTTCTTTTTCTTTTCTTCTCTTTCTCTTCTCTTCTTCTCTCTCTTTCTTTCTCTTTCTCTCTTTCTCTATCTTCTTTTCTCTCTCTCTCTTCTTCTTTTTTCTCTTCTTCTCTTCTTCTTCTTTTTTCTCCTTCTTTCTTTCTTCTTCTCTTCTCTTCTTCTCTCTTTCTTTCTTTTCTTTTTTCTCTTTCTTCTTCTTCTTCTTTCTTTTCTTTTTCTTCTCTTCTTCTTTTTTTTTTCCTTCTCTCTCTCTCTTTCTCTTCTCTATCTTTTCTTTTCCTTTCTTCTCTTTCTTCTTTTCTTCTCTTTCTTCTTTCTTTTTTCTCTTTCTTCTTTTTCTCTCTTCTCTTTCTCTTCTTCTCTTTCTCTTTCTTCTCTTCTCTCTTTTCTTTTCTCCTTTCTATCTCTGTCTTCTCTCTTATCTCCTTTTCTTTCTCTTTCTTTTCTTTTCTCATTTTCTTCTCTTCTTCTCTCTCTTTCTCTTCTTCTTTCTCTTCTTTTTTCTTCTCTTCTTTTTCTTTCTTTTTCTTTTCTTCTTTCTCTTCTTTCTCTTTTCTTTCTTTCTTCTCTCTTCTTCTCTTCTTCTCTTTCTTCTTTCTTCTCTTCTCTTCTCTCTCTTTTCTTCTTCTTCTTTCTTTCTTCCCTTCTCTTTTCTCCTTCTCTTCTCTTCTTCTGCCCCCTTCCTCTTTCTTCTTAAGTGTTTCGGAACATCAAACCTTCTCTCTTCTCATTTCTAACTTCTCGTTTCTTTTTTCTCTTCTTCGAGCCTCTTTCTTCTTCTTTTGTTTTTTTTTCTTTCTTCTTCTTCTTTCTTCTTCTCTTCTCTTTTATAATGTTCTTTTTCTTTCAGTGTTCTCTTCTTTTTTTCTCATTCTTCTCTTTCTCTTGGAACTTCTTTCCTCTCTTTCTTGGACTCTTCTTTTGTTCTTCTCTTCTTCTTTCATGTCTCGCCTTTTTCTCTTTGCTTTTCTCCAGACTGATAGATCTTTTCAATTCTCTTTTTCTCTTCTCTTTTCTTCTCTACTGTGTCTCTTCAATAATTCTGGACAACCTCTCTCTCTTTTTCCTTCTCTGTTTACTTGTGTTCTCTTCTTCTCTTTCTTTTCCTCTTTCTTTTCTTCTTCTTCTTTTCTCTATCTATGTCCTCTTCTCTTTCTCTTCTCTTCTTCTCTCTCTTCTTCTCTTTATCTCTTCTCTCTCTTTTCTCTTCTCTTCTCTCTCTTTTTTATCTCCTTTCTATTTCTCTGATCTTCTCTATCTCTTCTCGTTCTTCTCTTCCTCTTTTCTTTTTCTCCTTCTATTCCTCTTTTCTTTCTTCTTCTCCTTCTCTTCTCTTCTTCTTTCTTATCTCTTTCTTTATTTTCTCTTCTTTTATTCTTTCTTTCTCTTCTTCTTCTCTTTTCTATCTCTGTCCTCTTTCTTTATTTTTCTACTCTTCTTCTTTCTTCTTTCTCTTTTCTCTTTTCTCTTCTTCTCTTCTTTTTTTTCTTCTTTCTTCTCTTTTCTTTTCTATCTCTTCTATTTCTCTCTTCTTCTTTCTTCTCTTTTTTTTCATCTCTCTCTTTCTTTTTTCTCTTCTTTCTTTTTTTCTCTTTCTCTTTCTTCCTTTTTTCTCTCTATCCTTCACTTTTTTATCTTTCTCTTCTCCCTTCTTTTATCTCCTTTTCTCTCTTCTCTTCTTCTCTTTATCTCTTCTTATCTCTTTCTATCTCTTCTTCTTATCTCCTTCTATATCTCTTCTTCATCTTCTTCTCTATCTCTTCTTCTCTTCTTCTCTTCTCTTTCTCTTTATCTCTTTCTCTCTTTCTTTTCTCTTTTTTTCTCTTTATCTTCTATCTCTGTCTTTCTTTCTATCTCTTTCTCTTATCTCTTCTTCTTCTTCTCTTTCTTTTCTCTTTCTTTCTTCTCTTGTCTCCTCTCTTCTCTCCTCTCTCTTTATCTCTTTCTCTCTTCTTTCTTTATCTCTTTTCTTCTCTTCTTCTCTTTTCTCCTCTCTATCTCTGTTTTTCTCTCTTTCTCTTCTGTCCTCTATTCTCTCTCTCTTTATCTCATTCTCTATCTCTGTCCCTTCTCTCTCTCTATATCTCTCTCTCTTTATCTCTCTATCTCTGTCCTCTATCTCTGTCTCTCTTTTTTTTCTATTCTCTTCTCTTTATCTCTCTCTATCTCTGTTTTTCTCTTTTCTCTTCTCTCTCTGTTCTTCTCTTTATCTCTTTCTATCTCTGTCTCTCTATATCTCTATCTCTCTCTATCTCTGTCCTCTTCTCTTTATCTCCTTCTCTTTCTCTGTCTCTTTATCTCTCTATCTCTGTCTCTTCTCTTATCTCTCTCTATCTCTGTTCTCTTCTCTTTATCTCCTTCTCTATCTCTTTCTCTCTTTATCTCTTCTCTACTCTGTCTCTCTCTCTCTCTCTAACTCTTCCTCTCTCTTTATCTCCTTCTCTATCTCTGTCCTCTTCTCTTCTCTTCTCTTCTCTCTCTTTATCTCTCTCTATCTCTGTCCCTTCTCTTTATCTCCTTCTCTATCTCTGTCCTCTCTCTCTCCTCTCTATCTCTGTCCTCTTCTCTTTTATCTCCTTCTATATCTCTGTCCTCTTCCCTTTATTTCTTTCCTTCTCTTTTTTTTTTCTTTTCTCTTCTTATTTCTTTCCTTCTCTTTTTTTTTCTGTTCCACCCCCTGCATGAACCAAATGCAGGGAAAGAACAGAACAAAAGTCTGGATGGCCGCACTCCGATGAAATATAAATTCTTTAGTGATATCAATCCATACAGCAAGGATAAAACAACTGGCTAACGCGTTTCACACCGCCAAGACAGGTGCTTATTCATAGCTTTTACCTGCATGAACCAACTGCTGATGAATGTTGTGCTGATTCATATCACTCAACCAACATTCTACTTCTTGTAATCATTGAGTCCCTATACATGACATCATTATTTCATCCTCATAAGCCCTTGTGAAGGGGGAGGAGTTACGGCCCCTCGAAGCTCATTGGCTTTTGCAATAATCTCATTGACTTCATTGGAAAAAAATTTATTGATCAGCGACTGCAGCCAATCAGGAGCTATAACTTCACTCAGACTTTCTTAATCTGCTTCCTTTGTATATACAGTTGTAGCGGCCATAACTCTCGATGGGGCAGCGTTGACTTTTGGGCATACCGGTTACGGTTCCTCCAGGTCTAGGGGTTCCCAGGGTTAGTACCCAACGACTTCGGACACCAATACCATAAAAGTCCTTTAGAAAGGTTTTTATTTGCAGTGGTAACATCCAACAGACACAGTCTCATGTGGGAACAGAGGGCAAGGGTGAAGAAACTCAGGCACCTTGAACTGCTGACTATTAGGAGGTCTATAACGCAAACCCAGAGAGTAGCCACTCGCAGCTGGGCACTTCAAAGCTGAACAAATCTCTAGCCAGAGATTATGGCAGTCAGCGATTGAATTCGGAAACTTGCAAAGTCTCTGACCTTGAAGAAAAGTTACAATCAAAGTGAACAGGAACCTTTCCTCAGTACCTGGAACCAGGGGCGGACTGACAACTCATGGGGCCCCTGGGCAATAGGAGATTATAGGGCCCCCTGGCAATCAGAGATTATGGGGCCACACAGTATACACACACACACAGTATACAATCACACAGTATACACAGTACCATCTATTGGCTGAGAAGGTACTGGAGAGGTGGGGTCGGGACTTTTAGACCAAAAGGATGTCGGTAAGGGACATTTCAGAAACAGATGTAAAAAAAAACACAGATTTTTACATACTGTCCCTGGTTTACTAAGGCTGGCAACCCTGATGGGGCCCCCTAGTGGCCCGGGGCCCTCGGGCAGTGCCCAAGTGGGCGAATGGTCAGTCCGCCCCTGCCTGGAACGTTCTCTGTCTCCTTGTCAGTACTGGGAAAGCGTGGATTCTTTAGTGTCCTTGACAACCCAGCAACCAGGCACTTCTTGGGATGCCAGCTTGTTGGCCCTCCTCCGAAGAGTCCTCTCCCGGTCGCCTATACGAGCTGCGGTGCCCCTCCAAGTTGAGAGCGCACCCGGACGCCTTGAATCCTCCCTCGGTTACTGCGCCTCGGACCAGCCGGTTTCCGAGACTCGGGAACAGACAGATCCCTGCCCCAGACCAAGCGGGTCTGTGGGGCTAGTTAAACTGGCCATGTTGCGGGACAGCACACGATCCCGTGACCGGGACCCCTCGCGGGGCTACCCCGGTCCAGCAGGGCCATCTTAAGAGCATTATAGGCCCCCGGGCAATACAGTGCACTGGGGCCCTGTCTACACCATCACGCACGAGAATAAAAATGCAAATTATCAATAAGCAATAATGATCAACAAAATCAGTGTTTAAACATTAACACGTATATAATATATATAATACGAGTTTGGTGGGCACAGTGGCAGCGTTTGATGGGCACAGTGGCAGCGTTTGATGGGCACAGCAGCAGCGTTTGGGCACAGTGGCAGCGTTTGATGGCATAGTGGCTGCATTTAATGGGCACAGTGGCAGCTTTTGATGGGCACAGTGGCTGTGTTTGATGGGCACAGTGGCAGCTTTGATGGGCACAGTGGCAGCTTTGATGGGCAAAGTGGCTGTTTGATGGGCACAGTGGCTGTGTTTGATGGGCACAGTGGCAGCTTTGATGGGCACAGTGGCAGCTTTGATGGGCACAGCGGCAGCGTTTGATGGGCACAGCAGCAGCGTTTGGGCACAGTGGCAGCGTTTGATGGGCATAGTGGCTGCATTTAATGGGCACAGTGGCAGCTTTTGATGGGCACAGTGGCTGTGTTTGATGGGCACAGTGGCAGCTTTGATGGGCACAGTGGCAGCTTTGATGGGCAAAGTGGCTGTTTGATGGGCACAGTGGCTGTGTTTGATGGGCACAGTGGCAGCTTTGATGGGCACAGTGGCAGCTTTGATGGGCACAGTGGCAGCCTTGATGGGCACAGCAGCAGCGTTTGGGCACAGTGGCAGCGTTTGATGGGCATAGTGGCTGCATTTAATGGGCCCAGTGGCAGCTTTTGATGGGTACAGTGGCTGTGTTTGATGGGCACAGTGGCAGCTTTGATGGGCAAAGTGGCTGTTTGATGGGCACAGTGGCTGTGTTTGATTGGCACAGTGGCTGTGTTTCATGGGCACAGTGGCCGCTTTTGAGGGGCACAGACAGTGGCTGTGTTTGATGCACAACTTGAACTTACTTAAGTAGACATTGTTAGACTTACTTGAGGCCGCCGGCCTGGTGCAGTACAGTGTGTCACTCACAGCAACAAGGCAGCGCCAGCTATCAAGGGCCGTCTTTCCACTCCCTCTCCATGCTGTCTGAAGAACATGGCAGAGGTGGGCGGAGCCTGTTCACTAGCCACTGGGGCAGCCGCGGTGCGCTATGAATGCTGGGGCGGCCCCGGCCTCTGAATGACGTCACTGGTTGCTAGCTAGATGCCGGCCGGCGAAGTGAGCAACCAGTGCAGTCAGTCAAGCAGCAGATTGCAGCGCTGAGGATCAGCCCTGGATGGGGCCCGCCAGACAAGTGGGGCCCCCGGGCAACTGCCCAGCATGCACAGTGGAAAAAACGGCCCTGCGGTCCAGATTCAGGAACAGGCAGCTCTGGCCGGCTGAACCCCGAACACGTGACTCCAGCATCTTAAGTACCCTTCCCCAGACTCCTCAGCGGGGCCAGACGCACACACTGATTGGTTCCGGGGAATGCTGATACCCAAAACATCCAACCAGGCCTGGTTCTGAGCCTGTCATGTGCACCTAACTGTACCCATGACCAGGCAGAACCCCAACACAGCCCAGCCATACTGATGCCAAAGCTAACCTACTCGATTAACTCTCAGAACCCCTTATGCCCCATACACACGGTCGGAAATTCCGACCACAAAATCCGTCAGATTTTTTCCGACGGATTTTGTCCGACACTGGTGTTGCATACACACGGTCGGACAAAGTTGTCGGAAAATCCGATCCTCCTGAACGTGGTGACGTTTGTTGCGTACGACGGAACTACGTAGAGGCTAGTAGCCAATAGCTTTGGTCTCCTAATTTGATCTGAGCATGCGTGGCACTTTGTCCGTCGGAATTCTCTACACACGATCGGAAAAAGTCTGATTGGATTTTGTTGTCGGAAAATTTGAGAGCAGAATCTCAAATTCCGACGGAAAAAGTCCGATGGAGCCCACACACGGTCGGATTTTCCGACAACATGGTCCGATCGGACGCATTACTGTTCTGAGAGAAAAATAACGAAATTTACACATAGCGGACACCTTGCAAAAGTGTCGCCACTACACAGTAATGTAAGAAGCACTGAAGCCAGAGGATGAATATGACAGCCAGGGAGGTAGGTGAGCCCCTTCCCTCAGTACAGGTTTCCTTTTAGTTGTAATGATTCCGTCCTCCCCGCCGCGGAGATGTGAGCGGACAGTCATTCTGCTATATGTAGTGTCTTGTTACAAGCGAAGACTGAAGACATGGCCGCCCCGGGGGCAAAAGGAGACAGGTATGTGCAAATGATGGCGTAAAGATCCCGCGAGGGGGGGAGGGAGATGATGGAACTGAACTGAAAGTCAGATCCATTTAGAAGAAGTCTGAGAATGTATAAGGAGCTGACGACGGATCTATACCATGAATCACGTTAACCCTTTCCGGGTCCGACCCCCCCCCCCCCCCCCCCCCCCCCAACGCTCAGCTATTAGAAGGTGCATTCTTAAAAGTTTGCCGACCGGCTCCTGTACATATACCTTGGCACTTTAACCACTTGCTTACTGGGCACTTAAACCCCCCTTCTGCCCAGACCAATTTTCAGCTTTCGGCGCTGATGCACTTTGAATGACAATTGCGCGGTCATACAACACTACCCAAATGAAATTTTTATCATTTTTTTTCCCACAAATAGAGATTTCTTTTGGTGGTATTTAATCACAGCTGGGATTTTATTTTTTGCTAAACAAACAAAAAAAGATGGAAAATTTTGAAAAAAAAAAGAAATCATGTTTAATAGTTTGTTATAAAATTTTGCAAATAGGTAATTTTTCTGCTTCATTGATATGCGCTGCTGAGGCGGCACTGGTGGGCACTGATAGGCTGCACTGGTGGGCACTGATAGGCTGCACTGATGGGCACAGATAAGGTGGCACTGATGGGGACAGATAAGTCGGTACTGATGGGCACAGATAAGATGGCACTGATGGGCCGTGATGGGTGGTACGGATGGGTGGCACGGATGGGCACTGAGAGATGGCACTGATGGGCACTGATAGGTGGCACTGATGGGCACTGATAGTTGGCACTGGTAGGTGAAACTGATGTGCAGCACTGTTCAGGCACTTATTGTGGGCACTGACAGGTGGCACTGACAGATGGCACTGTGGGCACTGGCAGATGACACTGTGGGCACTGACAGGTGGAGCTGGTGGGCACTGACAGGTGGAGCTGGTGGGCACTGGTAGGCAGCACTTGTAGGGGGCACAGGTGGGCACCGTGGAGTTGGGGCACATCGCAGTGATTGGGACTAATGTCCCTCTCATTGCCGCCGGTGATCAGCTTTTATTTTTTTTTGGAGGAAAAATAGCCGATTACTGGGTCTGTTGATATCACATGATCAGCTGTCATTGGCTGACAGCTGATCACGTGATAAGGGGTCGACCCAGGGGCGGACTGACAACTCATGGGGCCCCTGGGCAATAGGAGATTATGGGTCCCCCAGGCAATCAGAGAATATGGGGCCACACAGTATACACACACACAGTATACAATCACACAGTATACACAGACATGTTTCTATTGGCTGAGAAGGTACTGGAGAGGTGGGGCAGCTATAATCTCTGGATTTTTAGACCAAAAGGATGTCGTTAAGGGACATTTCAGAGACAGATGTAAAAAAAACACAGATTTTTAAATACTGTCCCTGGTTTTACTGAGGCTGGCAACCCTGATGGGGCCCCCTAGTGGCCCAAGGCCCTCGGGCAGTGCCCAAGTGGCCGAATGGTCATTCCGCCCCTGGGTCGACCCCTTACTCGGATCTGTGATCCAGCGAGTCTCATAGACTCGCTGATCACAGAGCGTGCCACGCGCGCCCTTCAGGGGACGCGCAGGCCGCTCGTGCACGAGACGACGTCAATGGACGTAGTCCCGGCAAATTAGATCCGCGCTGTAGCCGCCATGGGTCCGTTGCTGCATCTTTCCCCTGGCGACTCTGCACTGAGAACCGTGGGATCGAAAATCGCCGATGGCTCAGATCTCACAGCTCCCCGAGCTCTCCTCTCTGCTCCTCCACGCTCACTGGAGCGCAGTGCTGTGGAGGGGGGTGGGGAGCGGCGCACTGAGAGGTTGAGATGGGTGTCAGTCCAGGCACCTGATGGATCCATTGTCACATTCTAGTGTAGCTGCTTGTGTTGTTTTTGTTCACTTTTTTTAGTCTAGCGCAGTAATTTTCTTTATCCAACCTGATGGATCCAGACTTCATTGTCGGGATGACGCGGTGCCTGGACTGATTCCTGTGACGTCAGCGGAGAGCGGACTTCAGCTAAAAGCGGGTCACGGGACTGCAAAACGAATTGCACTCCTGTGACCCTAATGCGGCGTACACACGAGCGGACTTTCCCGCGGGATTGTCCGCCGGACAATCCGTCCGTGTGTGGGCGCCGGCGGACTTTTTCCTGCCAAAAGTCCAGCGGACTAAGTTTTAAGTTCAGACTTAAAATTGTCCGCTGGACTCGCGAGTCCGGCGGACAATCCCGCGGTCTGTGTGCTAGTCCGTGGGACTTTTGAAATGAACGGACTTGCCGACACACGATCGGAAAGTCCGTTCATTTAGAACGTAACTGCAGGTAGACGGGACTAGCGAAGGCAGTGAATGCCGCCGCGCTAGCCCCGTCACCTGGCATGGATTCAAAGGGAGTCCCTACGCCGAAAAAAAACCCCCCCCACCCCAAAGCACCTTGTCCCCATGTTGATGAGGACAAGGGCCTCTTCCCGACAACCCTGGCCATTGGTTGTCGGGGTCTGCGGGCGGGGGCTTATCGGAATCCGGGAGCCCCCTTTAATAAGGGGGCCCCCAGATACCGGCCCCCCACCCTATGTGAATGAGTGGGGGTACGATGTACCCCTACCCATTCACCTAAGGTGTAAAAGTGTAAATAAAAAAAAACACACAATTTTTGTAAAATATTTTATTGCACTGCTCCGGGGGTCTTCTTCCGTCTGTGGGGGGTCTTCTCGCCGGACTCCTCCGCTCTCTTCTGCTCTTTTACCTAGCTCTTTTCACGAGCGGAGGAGCCCGGCTTTCTTCTTCGTCGTCGCCGCCGTCGTCTGGGGGTCTCGTTCCGCCTTCGGGGTCTTCGGGGTCTCTTCTGTTCTTGCCGCTGTCGCCGCCTTCTGCGCCGTCTTCTTCTTCTTCTTCTTCTTCTTCTTCCGATGTTGACTCGTCGCTCTCTCTGGCCAGAATGGCAGAGACACACGGTGTTGTGACTTATATAGGGACAAGGGGCGGGGTCACATGCTCATGTCACATGGTGACCCCGCCCCCATATGATGTCACAGTCCCGGAGAATGCTGGGACTGTGACATCATATGGGGGCGGGGTCACCATGTGACATGAGCATGTGACCCCGCCCCTTGTCCCTATATAAGTCACAACACCGTGTGTCTCTGCCATTCTGGCCAGAGAGAGCGACGAGTCAACATCGGAAGAAGAAGAAGAAGAAGAAGAAGAAGACGGCGCAGAAGGCGGCGACAGCGGCAAGAACAGAAGAGACCCCGAAGACCCCCGAAGGCGGAACGAGACCCCCAGACGACGGCGGCGACGACGAAGAAGAAAGCCGGGCTCCTCCGCTCGTGAAAGAGCTAGGTAAAAGAGCAGAAGAGAGCGGAGGAGTCCGGCGAAAAGACCCCCCAAGATGGAAGAAGACCCCGGAGCAGTGCAATAAAATATTTTACAAAAATTGTGTGTTTTTTTTTTATTTACACTTTTACACCTTAGGTGAATGGGTAGGGGTACTTTCCCCAGGGCACCCCCCATGTTGAGGGCACGCGGCCTGGTACGGCTCAGGAGGGGGGGCGCTCGCTCGTCCTCACCCCCTTTCCTGGCTGGCCGGGCTGCGTGCTCGGATAAGGGTCTGAGATGGATTTGAGGGGGACCCCCACGCCGTTTTTTCGGTGTAGGGATTCCCTTTAAATTCATGCCAGGTGACGGGGCTAGCGCGGCGGCATTCATTGCCTTCGCTAGTCACATCTACCTGCAGTTACGTTCTAAATGAACGGACTTTCCGATCGTGTGTCGGCAAGTCCGTTCATTTCAAAAGTCCCACGGACTTTTTCACGCGGATTGTCCGCCGGAAAAGTCCGGGCGTGTGTGGGCAAGTCCACACGCTCGGAAAGTCCGGCGGACCTCCGCTGGAAAGTCCGGCGGTTTGTCCGCTGGACTAGGTCCGGCAGACAATCCCGCCGGAAAGTCAGAGCGTGTGTACGCCGCAATAGGAGAAACAAGCTCAGGCTGGACTTCTCCTTTAAAGTGTGTGAGTGTAATTATCATTTTTTTAACCTTTTTTTTTCACTTATCTTTATTGCCATCACATCGAGCGATGATGTAATAAGTCCACATCATTGGGGGCGTGGCAGGGGTGTGTCCTTTGCCTACATACTGTGTGCTAAAAGATGTCATCTCAGAAAGTTGGAAGATACGACTCCTAGGCAGAAATTGTTTCCTACCACCAATTCAATCCCCCCCCCCCTCAAAAAACAAAATTGCCATAAATGCCCTGTAAAGAGTGTAAAGTGTATCTGAACCCAAGAAGAAATATGTAATATGTTGCAGTTTCCCAGTCCTCAGATTTGGTGGCCATCCAGGGACTTCTTATATGCAGAAAATGTTGCTGTCATCTTAAATGTTATCCTGTAAACCAGCGGTCTCCAAACTGTGCCTCCTGGGCTGGGCATTTTCTTGCCTTTGTGGCACGGTTCCTTTTACTGCTGCAGGGCACGATTCTTCCCTCTGACACCAGCAGTGGGGTGTAATTCCTCCCACTGACACCAATGATGGGGTGTAATTCCTACCACTGACACCAATGATAGGTCCCTAACCCTCCCATTGATACCAATGATGGGGCACTATTCCTCCCACTGACACCAATGATGGGGTGTAATTCCTACCACTGATACCAATGATGGGGCACTATTCCTCCTACTGACACCAGTGATGGGGCACTATTCCTCCCACTGATACCAATGATGGGGCACTATCCCTCCCATTGATACCAGTGATGAGGCACTGTTCCTCCCATCAATACCAATGATGGGGCTCTATTCCTCCAATTGATACCAATGATGGGGCACTATTCCTTCCACTGATAGCAATGATGGGACACTATTCCTCCCACTGATACCAATGATGGAGCACTATCCCTCCCATTGATACCAGTGATGAGGCACTGTTCCTCCCATCAATACCAATGATGGGGCTCTATTCCTCCAATTATTACCAATGATGGGGCACTATTCCTCCCACTGATAGCAATGATGGGGCACTATTGCTCCCACTGATTCAAATGATGGGGCACTATTCCTCCCATTGATACCAATGATGGGGCACTATTCCTCCCACTGATACCAATGATGGGACACTATTCCTTCCACTGATACCAATGATGGGGCACTATTCCTCCCACTGATACCAATAATGGGGCACTATCCCTCCCATTGATACCAGTGATGAGGCACTGTTCCTCCCCATCAATACCCTGGGCTTGAGTCACTTTCGGGCCCTACCTTCTATACATTACCGTATTTATCGGCGTATAACACGCACCCCAAGTTTAGGAGGGAAGTTTAAGGAAAAAACTTACATTTAAATGCCCATCAATGCAGCCTTGTCAGTGTCCATCTGCAGAATTGCCCATCCATCTGCAGCCTTGTCAGTGTCATTGCAGTCTTGAAGTTTAAAAATGGCGCAGCCGAGATACAGAGTCCTGTGTATCTCGGCATCTCTTGGGTCCTCTCGGCGGCTCTCGGGTCCTCTTGGCGGCTCTCGGCAGTTCTCGGCGGCTCTCGGGTCCTCCCGCAGTCCCGAGCGGAGCCGAGAGTAGCCGAGTGTACTCGGCTCGGCTCACAGTCACGCCCAGTCCCTGTGTTATGTCCATCATAGGGCGGGACTGGGCGTGACTGTGAGCGGAGCTGAGCCAAGTACACTCAGCTATGTATCTTGGCGGGGCCCATGGGCTTGAGCCCAGTCGAGCCCAATGGTAAGTCCGGCCCTGACTCCCACTGACTACAAATCAGGCATTGTTTACTTCCCCTGATGCAGAGACATTTTCTGCTCCCACTGGCCACAATCCAGAGTTTCTTACAAAAACCCCGTTTTCCCACTGTGACCTCCAGCTCCATCCCGATCCCTCCAGAAACCTCATCCCCTTCAGATCCACCAAATCTGCTGCAGAGTTTCTTACAAAACCAAGTTCTCCCACTGTGATCTCCAGCCCCATCCAGATCCATCCAGAAACCTCATCCCCTACATACAGGGGTCAAGTCCTGGGGAAAAAAGTGAGGAAACTCCCACCCAAGATCCACTCCCCCACCAAAAAAAAAAAAAAATGATACGCTCATATGCACGAATGCTTCAAAAGTGGTATTTTTCATCCAATTTTCGTATTGTGTGTATGAAGGTTAACTGTTAGTACATTAAAAAAAACAATCCTCAATAAACATAAATACGGTAATTCTCTGAATAATCAGCATTCATACAATTGTGCTTCCATGCAAATGTGAACA
Source organism: Lithobates sylvaticus (assembly GCA_028564925.1). Lineage (NCBI taxonomy): Eukaryota > Metazoa > Chordata > Amphibia > Anura > Ranidae > Lithobates > Lithobates sylvaticus. The sequence goes on along the minus strand of CM053030.1, from coordinate 519,655,576 downwards.
TCATGTTCTGATCTTTATTGGGGAATGTTATTTTGTACATAGAGTGTTTATGTGGTGGGTTTACACTTTTCATTGAACAGAGTTTGGATAACACAGGGTTAAACGGAAAGGTCATAAATGAACTGCACATTATCTGGACAGAATGCTTGGGGAGATGGTGATGTGTTCCTGCTTAGGAGATGTATGTTGGCTTGGGGGGCTGCAACCTCTGCAGGGCTCCAACACACACTCGCTGCTATTCCAACCCTTCACATATTTCCACATAAACTTCCCTCCTGGTATTAAACTTTGCCAGATATTGTGCTCAGCTTACCACCCCAAACTGATGTTCCTCCCTCAGCTCACCTCTCTCCCTGCATGTCCTGTGAGCAGAATAGCTGTGCTCCTCCTCTGGGTTCTCTCATTATATGGCACTGAAGATAGGGGGGGGGGGGATTCAGCAGGACACAGAGAGCAAGTATGCAGGAGACTGGGGGGTGGGGGGGGGGGGGGGGGATGAGGAGACAAAAAATCAGGAGGGGCCGGCGGGGAGGAGCGCATCAGCAGAGGTCTGACTAAATACAATCTCTCAGCAGCAGGGACCTGATCTACCCATCAGCTAGCTGTGATTGACAGGTAGATCGAAGCGGAAGCTGTCATGAGGCCCCCTACTGGAAATGCCTGAATGGTCAGGTGTGCGGTACTTACTATTGCAAGCTGTGTCGGCAGCTGCTGGTGTAGCACCTGCTACACAGCTCGCATACTTCAAAGTCTTGCAGGACACGGCTGCTAACGGGAACTGAGTTCCTGTTGTGGAAAAAGTACAGGAACTCCGTTCCCATGCGTTCCCGCAGGACTTGAGCCCTGCCTACATATCCATAAAGTCTGCTGCAGAGTCCCCTCCAGAACCCTGTTCTCCCACTGTGACCTCCAGCCCAACCCAGATCCCTCCAGAAACCTCATCCCTTACAGATCCATAAAGTCTGCTTAAGAATCCCCTCCAGAACCCTGTTCTCCCACTGCGACCTCCAACCCCATCCAGATCCCTCCAGACACCTCATCCCCTATAGATGAATAAAGTCTGCTGCAGAGTCCCCTCCAGAACCCCATTCTCCCACCGTGACCTTCAGCCCCATCCAGATCCCTCCAGAAACCTCATCCCTTATAGATCCATAAAGTCTGCTGTAAAGTCCCCTCCAGAACCCTGTTCTTCCACTGTGACCTCCAGCCCCATCCAGATCCCTCCAGAAACCTCATACCCTACAAATCCATAAAGTCTGCTGCAGAATCCCCTCCAGAACCCCGTTCTCCCACTGTGACCTCCAGCCCCATCCAGATCCCTCCAGAAACCTCATCCCTTACAGAATTATAAAGTCTACTGTAAAGTCCCCTCCAGAACCCTGTTCTTCCACCGTGACCTCCAGCCCCATCCAGATCCCTCCAGAAACCTCATACCCTACAAATCCATAAAGTCTGCTGCAGAATCCCCTCCAGAACCCTGTTCTCCCACTGTGACCTCCAGCCCCATCCAGATCCCTCCAGACACCTTATCCCTTACAGATCCATAAAGTCTGCTGCAGAGTCTCCTCCAGATCCCTATTCTCCCACTGTGACCTCCAGCCCCATCCAGATCCCTCCAGAAACCTCATCCCTTATAGATCCATAAAGGCTGCTGTAAAGTCCCCTCCAGAACCCTATTCTTCCACTGTGACCTCCAGCCCATCCAGATCCCTCCAGAAACCTCATCCCTTATAGATCCATAAAGTCTACTGTAAGGTCCCCTCCAGAACCTTGTTCTTCCACTGTGACCTCCAGCCCCATCCAGATCCCTCCAGAAACCTCATACCCTACAAATCCATAAAGTCTGCTGCAGAATCCCCTCCAGAACCCTGTTCTCCCACTGTGACCTCCAGCCCATCCAGATCCCTCCAGAAACCTCATCCCTTATAGATCCATAAAGTCTACTGTAAGGTCCCCTCCAGAACCTTGTTCTCCCACTGTGACCTCCAGCCCATCCAGATCCCTCCAGACACCTTATCCCTTACAGATCCATAAAGTCTGCTGCAGAATCCCCTCCAGATCCCTGTTCTACCACTGTGACCTCCAGCCCCATCCAGATCCCTCCAGAAACCTCATCCCTTACAGATCCATAAAGTCTGCTGCAGAATCCCCTACAGATCCCTATTCTCCCACTGTGACCTCCAGCCCCATCCAGATCCCTCCAGACACCTCATCCCTTACAGATCCATAAAGTCTGCTGCAGAATCCCCTCCAGATCCCTGTTCTCCCACTGTGACCTCCAGCCCCATCCAGATCCCTCCAGACACCTCATCCCTTACAGAATTATAAAGTCTGCTGTAAAGTCCCCTCCAGAACCCTGTTCTTCCAACGTGACCTCCAGCCCCATCCAGATCCCTCCAGAATCCTCATCTACAGATCCATAAAGTCTGCTGCAGAATCCCTTCCAGAACCACGTTCTTCCACGGTGACCTCAGGCCCATCCAGATACCTCCAGAATCTCATGCTTCCTTGGGTTCCTTATACTTGGGTCACCCCCAGCCTTCCAGAAATTTCATACACATTTTTATTCCTATACATTTTTTTTTTTTTTTTTTTTACTATTAGGGCATAGAAAGCTTTGAAAGAATTTGCCAGGCCCTGGTCTCAATAAGTTTGAGAACCGCGGTTCTATGGTCTTTATCTTGTAAGGCTTTTGAAATATAATTTTTTTTTATTTCCCGGTAATTGTCTACAAAGTGTAAAGCGGACACGGCGAGACGCGGCCTCTGATGTTCTGACATCTCTGTTGTTTTAGAGATTTGAAAGGTTTATTTTTTTTTTTTATTGAGATATTTTGAGCTGCAAGACAAATTGTTACATGATTCATTATATTCTTCGCAAACACATGAAAACACAATTACAGTTAATTACTGCTTGCAGTTTCAGACAGCCGTACATGACACTGGAGTAATTAGGGGACCTGTCAGAAAATGCTTCAATTGAGATTCCGCAGATGGAGGTGGAATGCCTGATTTCAGGACCTACAGCGCATGCTAAAGTGCGGGAGCCTACAGAAACCGAGCAGCCTTTCACTCGTCGGACTGGAGAAATGCTAAATATGTTGTTCACTAGTCACAACTAGCGACAGGAGGACTTCTAAAAAGCTCTACTAGTTGTGGTTTGAACAAAATTATTAAATATTTGTGAACTGGAAGTTAGACATGTGCAATTCGTTTTGTTTTTTTTCGGGTTTTTTCGTTTTTTTTCGTTCGTTCGTTCGTCTTCATACGAATGAACGAATCGTTCGAATCGTACGAATCCGATTAACAAATCGTTTGAATCGTACGAATCGGATTAACGAATCGTTCGAATACGAATAACGAATCGTTCGAATCGTACGAATCCGAAAAGCAACGAAAATCCAAAAAGCCGAACAACGAAAATCCGAAAAACGAAAAAAGGAACAACGAAAATGAACGAAAAAATTCGTACATTCGTAATTTTTTTTTTGTTGAATTGGTAATTTTCCGTGTCTCTTACAATGGCGCTGCTTAACGTGCTTCGAATGGATTGACACAAAAAAATTCGTACATTCGTAACTTTTTTTTTTCGATTCGTAACTTTTTTTTTTTTTTCGATTCGTAATGAATGGATTGAACAAAAAAATTCGTACATTCGTAACTTTTTTTTCGATTCGTAACTTTTTTTTTTCGATTCGTAACTTTTTTTTTTCGATTCGTAAATTATTAAAATGTAATAATAGCATACACATTACATAAAAATTATGAATTATGCTCCGATTACGAATCTACGAATGTTACGAATGTTACGAATGTACGAATAACTACGAATGCGTCCGAACTTCGAATAAACGAATGAACGAAAATTAAACTAACGAACAAACAAATCAACGAAAAATAACTCTTACAAATGTACGAATCGTTACGAATACGAACAACAACGAATTACGAATGTATGAATCGTTACGAATCAACGGAAATGAAAAAAACGAAACGAAAAAAAACGATTTTTTTTTTTCGGAAACGAAAAAAACGAAACGAAAATAAACAAATTTTTTTGTTGTGCACATGTCTACTGGAAGTCCATATAAGGTCAAGAATTTGAACTAAACTAAAAAAAAAAAAGTGTACTAGAACGCAATAAGTGTTGTAAAATTGTGCACATTGGTTTGGAAAGCCACGGGCAGTCTGTCAGAGGACCAATACTTGCATATCTAATTCTAATGCTACTACTACAGCCATAGGCATGTGCACAGGGTGTGCCGGGTGGGTCTGGGCACACCCTAATCATCCCATGTGGTGCTGATTCTCCCTGCAGTGCTGCCAGTTTGCCTCCTCACCTCTCAGGAACATTGAAGGGGCTGGCAAATATTTCATTAACCGGCCTTCCTTTTCTGAATAAACACTGTGAGCGATCTGTACCGATCGCTCCTGTCTCCATTCTTAACTGCAGCATAGTAAACTATTGTAGCGGCGACATCTTGGCTAGGTGTCCGCTATTGTAAATTTAGTTATTTTTGTTTCTCAGAACAGGAAAAGGGTTCGAAGAGTTAATTGGATAGGGAAGCTTTGGCATCAGTTCGGCTGGACTGTGTTGGGGTTCTGCCTGATCATGTGTGCGGTGAGGTACACATGACAGGCTTAGGACCAGACCTGGTTGGACGTACCGGCATTCCTCTGAGCCAATCAGTGGGTGCGTTTGGCCCCGCTGAGGAGTCTGGGGAAGAGTACTTAAGATGCTGAAGTCACGTGTTCGGGGTTCGTTAGGCCAGAGCTGCATGTTTCCTGGATCTGGACCGGGGTAGCCCCGCGAGGAGTCCCGGTCAGGGGAGCGTGTGCCGCCCCCGCAACCTGTTTGGTTTGGCAGGCCCCACAGACCAGCTTGTTTTGGGGCAAAGGATCCATCTTTTCCCGAGTCTCGAAACCGGCTGGTCCGAGGCGCAGTAACTGAGGGAGGATTCAAGGCGTCCGGGTGCGCTCTCAACTTGGAGGGGCACCGCAGCTCGTGTGAGCGACCGGGGGAGGACTCTTCGGAGGAGGGCCAACAAGCTGGCATCCTGAGAAGTGCCTGTTTGCTGAGTTGTCAAGGACACTAAGGAATCCACACTTTCCCAGTACTGCCAAGGAGACGGATAACGTTCCAGGTGCTGAGCAAAGGTTCCTGTTTGTTTCTAAGTACCGCTTTGAGTCAAGGATAAAGACTGTGCAAATTTCGTTTTTTAAGTGCTGACTGCCATAATCTCTGGCTAGAGATTTGTTCAGCTTGGAGGCGCCCAGCTGCGAGTGGCTACGCTCTGGGTTGGCAAATAGAGACTTTCGTATACTTAGCAGTTCAAGGTGCCTGAGTTTTCTTCATCCTCGCCCTCTGTTCCCACATGAGACTGTGTCTGTTGGATGTTACCCCCTTCCATTAAAAAAAACCCTTTCAAAAGGACTTTGATTGGTGTCAGTGTGCAAAGTCGTTGGGTACTAACCCTGGGAACCCCTAGACCTGGAGAACGAAGCCAAGCGGAGGTAACCGGTAAGCCCAAAATTCAAGGCCGCCCCATCGAGGGTTATGGCCGCTACACTATGTTTACTGCAGGCTTCAGAATTTCTGTCCTCATTTTCTTTCTCTGTCTCAAAAGTGATACACCAGGTTTCTGTTTAGACCCTTGATATTTCACCAAAGCCCCATAACGGGGCTCCTAAAAACAAAAAAAAAAAATGTATAATATTGTAAACAAATAATAAAAATTTAAAAAATCCCCTGACACCACCCACTGCCCTACTGACACCAATCTTTGCTCTACTGACACCATCATCTGCTCTGCTGATATACAAACATGTGTCTTTGTGCTCTGGGGTGCACACCCTAATGCAATAGGCTGCACACACCTATGACTACAGCTGATGCTCATTCTTGTGCAGCTCAAGCTAATTCCCATGCAGCTAATGCTTTGCATGCCAACGTGCATAAGCACGCACATTTACTGTACGCGCATAGGCGTCAATCGCCCGGTGCTGAAGTGGTTAATGAATACAAAGCCTGCTCGGATTGGCTTTGAGATTCAGAGAGGCGCGGGCAGATGATATTACAACCTCTGCCAATCCGAGCAGGCTTTGTATTCAGTAATAGAACACATCGCTCGCCGTGATTGGCTCAGCGCGGACATTAATGCTGACATCAATATACCGGAGTATAATGCGGCGTACACACACGGTCGGAATTTCCGATGGAAACAGTCCGATGGGAGCTTTTCATCGGATTTTCCGACCGTGTGTACGCCCAACGGTCTTTTTCTGTCGGAATTTCCGACGGACTTTGAATTGAGAACCTGTTCTCAATTTTTCCGACGGAAAACCTTTCTATCGGATTTTCCGATCGTGTGTATGCAATTCCGACACGCAAAATTCCGACGCATGCTCGGAAACAATTCGACGCATGCTCGGAAGCATTAAACTTCCCTTTTATAGTGCTGTCGAACGTGTTTTATGCCGCAGTGTTATTGACCGTCGGAATTTGGTGTGACCGTGTGTAGGCAAGACTGCTTGAGCGGAATTCCGTCTGAAAAACCGTCAGAGTTTTTTCCAAAGAGAATTCCGTTCGTGTGTACGTGGCATAAGACGACCCCCAATATTTGGGGGATTTTTTTAAGTATAAAAGGGTCATCTTATACGCCCGGAAAATACGGTATATGCAAGTTGCTATCATAAAAAATGGAGGCAGCAAACTTTGTGAAAATTTATATTTGTGTAATTTTCAAAACTTTTGGCCATGGCTGTATATACACTGACCTTTTTTTGTCATAAGCCGAATTGTTTTTTTCAGACCTGCAGCTTGATGCACACGCATTTCATTGCTGAACGAGTTTTATACAATTTTTTTGTCTGTGTTGTATTTACAGCCTTGGGATACGGGTTGTACACTGTGGTGAAAAGGTGTGGGTGTGCTCTGCTCGGCATCACACCTGGGGTTTTATTCCGCATTAATAAGGCAGCAATTTCCTATTGGCCGCGGCCTGCAGTCAGGAAGGTTGTAATTAGGAGTCGTTGGGTTATAGTACACAGGTCACAGGTGGGGAGGACTGTAGGCTCTTTGCAGCAATAACCGGCTATTAAGCCACAGCTGATCACTGTAAGCCTCCCATCTGATCTCCGGGTCAGCATGATGGGGATATGGGGGGGGGGGGGGATCCCGGATCCATGTCATACAGTATCTCACAAAAGTGAGTACACCCCTCACATTTTTGTAAATATTTTATTCTACCTTTTCATGTGACAACACTGAAGAAATGACACTTGTCTACAATGTAAAGAAGTGAGTGTACAGCTTGTATAACAGTGTAAATTTGCTGTCCCCTCAAAATAACTCAACACACAGCCATTAATGTCTAAACCGCTGGCAACAAAAGTGAGTACACCCCTAAGTGAAAATGTCCACATTGGGCGTAAAGTGTCAATATTTTGCGTGGCCACCATTATTTTCCAGCACTGCCTTAACCCTCTTGGAGATCACCAGAGCTTCACAGGTTGGCACTCTTCCCCTCCTCCATGATGACATCACGGAGCTGGTGGATGTTAGAGACCTTGTGCTCCTCCACCTTCTGTTTTGAGGATGCCCCACAGATGCTCAATAGGGTTTAGGTCTGGAGACATGCTTGGCCAGTCCATCACCTTTACCTTCAGCTTGTCTTGGAGGTGTGTTTGGGGTGGTTATCATGTTGGAATACTGCCCTGCGGCCCAGTCTCTGAAGGGAGGGGATCATGCTCTGCTTCAGTATGTCACAGTACATGTTGGCATTCATGGATCCCTCAATGATCTGTAGCCCCCCAGTGCCGGCAGCACTAATGCAGCCCCAGACCATGACTCTCCCACCACCATGCTTGACTGTAGGCAAGACACACTTGTCTTTGTCCTCCTCACCTGGTTGCCCCCACACACACTTGTCACCATCTGAACCAAGTTTATCTTGGTCTCATCAGACCACAGGACATGGTTCCAGTAATCCATGTCCTTAGTCTGCTTGTGCATCATCTTTAGAAGAGGCTTCCTTCTGGGACGACAGCCATGCAGACCAATGGGATGCAGTGTGCGGGGTATGGTCTGAGCACTGACAGGCTGACCCCCCACCCCTACAACCTCTGCAGCAATGCTGGCAGCACTCATACGTCTATTTCCCAAAGACAACCTCAGGCAGACCCTTGCACTACATAGTTGAAGGTAAATCCAAAGGAAATGGAATAAGAAAATTGTATAATGCATGGCCAGCTTAAGTCAGTATTCACCAGACTTGTTAACGACCTTTCCCATAAAACACCATGAAGAATTTGTTTTATCCATTTTCATTACATACCTAATTTTAGATCCAGTTTCCTCATCGATGGGTTTCTGTGCTTCTCTATGCAATACAGGTAGAACATGGCTGGTGGAAGGGGCTGGCAGGGTGCTGTACATAGCTTCTTGATAACATCACAGCACTCTTTACAAGTCCCCTATGTGATAGCATTGGCCATGTGAAAGGTACATTGAGACATCAAGGAGTCTATTAGACCTCTAGCATCTCCCCTGTCCTCTGCTCCAGCTGATCGGCCACAGGTTGAAGCTGGGATTTTGACAACTCTAAACCTGGAAGTGCTCAGAGCTCAGTGCAATCTGCAGAGTACATTGGAAAATGGATGTTCTTCAGCATCCTTAGAGTGCTCAGAGCTCAGTGCTTCAGGATTTACACTCTGTGGAGAACATCAGTGAATGGATGTTCATTAATCTTGTATGCTTCTGCTTAGCCTTCTGATGCTTTCCTTTTCCACAAGCAGCAAGATAGTCCAAGAACCACAGAGCCATGTGAGCTAATTTTGATCCTTTCAAGGCCTGGGCATATGGGACATGTCCAAGGAGCTCAAGTGGATAAATACTGAAGTGTGCACAGGTCTAAAGTCTTCCCTGTATTCTGTCTCAATCCTGTCAAGCACAGGACTTTGCTCAATCAGCTGATTACCTGGCTTTGATAGTTGTGGATTTTGACAGCTCTGAACCCAGAACTGATCAGAGTTGAACGCTCCAGGGTTCACACTCTGTAGAAGACATCAGGGAATGGATGATCCTCAATATCAATGTCCTCATCCTCTGCTCAGGACTGTGCTCGATCAGGTGGTGACCTGGCTTTAAAGCTGGGATTTTGACAGCTCTGAACCTGGAAGTGCTCAGAGTTGAATGCTTCAGGGTTCACACTCTGCAGAAGACATCAGGGAATATATGCTCCTCAACCTTGATATGCTCCTGTATGTCCTTCTTTACTCCCACAAGAAGCAGGATAGCCTGGGAACCACAGAACCATGGGGCCACTGCTGGTGTGAGCTTGCCCTTCTGATGCTTTCCTCCCACAACAAGTAGGATAGCCCATCTTCTGCTCTAATTTATCAAACACAGGAGTGTGCTTGATCAGCTAGTTACTTGGCCTTGAAGCTGTGATTTTGACAGCTCTGAACCTGGAAGTGTTCAGAGCTCAGTAGTTCAGGGTTCCCAGTGTGTGGAGGACATCAGGGAATGGATGTTGCTCAATCTTGATATGCTCCTTTTTTCCCTTTTTTACTCCCACAAGAAGCAGGATAGCCTGGGAACCACAGAGCCATGGGGCAACTGCTGCTGTGAGCTAGTTTTGATCCTGTCAAGGCCTGGGCATACGGGACATGTCCAAGGAGCTCAAGTGGCTAAAAAGTGTACACAGGTCTAATATCGAGGGGCAAAACAGTATCTAATATCGAGGGGCACTATTGTGGTGTAGTGGTTAGCACTTCCACCTAGCAGTAATAGGGTCACTGGTTCAAATCCCAACCACGACACCTTCTGCCTGGAGTTTGCATGTTCTCCCTGTGCCTGCATGGGTTTCCTCTGGGTACTCCAGTTTCCTCCCACACTCCAAAGACATGCTGGTAGGTTAATTAGGTCCTGTCAATAAAATTGGCCAAATATGTGTATGTGTATGTGTTGTAAGTGTGTCGGGACCCCACAGGGCAAGGACCGCGCCATACCACAGATGGACACCAGTGGCAAAGCGCCCTGAGGCGATTCAGTTCGCATAGGTAGCGCTATACAAGTCATTCATTCATTCATCGAATGTCTTCCCTGTCTTATGCTTAGGCTTGTCCTGCACAGGACTGTGCTTAATCAGCTGGTTATCTGGCTTTAAAAATTGGATATTGACAGCTCTAAACCCAGAAGTGCTTTGTATTGAATACTTTAGGGTTCACACTATGCAGAATACATCAGGGAATGGATGCTCCTCAATCTTGATATGATTCTATTGTATATCAATCAAATGTTTCTTCTTATAACCAAGTGTCATAGGATCTTGATTTAGATATTTTTCTCAAGAAGTGAATAAAATCACTCCTTAATAAATAATTGTTTTTTCCTATTATGATTTTTGCTATTTTTTGCTTCTTTGTATCCCTCTTTGTTTTCTTCTAAAACTTACACCTCCTTTTTTTTTTTTATTTCTCCTTACATATACATATTACTTTTTTCGTTATTTTACTTTCAATGTCATATATGTTTATATCTCTGGACCTTACTATATTTCATCACTCTTTACTTCAATCGTACATTTACTAATTCATGTGCAACTTTGTAGCGTCTTTCACTGTTGGCCAATTCGGCATGATTGTCAAACTGAGGAATTTGGCTGTTTCTCCAATTCTCATCTATCCGTCTTGTCCCCCAATTTATGCTCCCCCCTATGCCATCTTCTGCGATCCACTTGCGATACTGTGCTGCCGGGACGTTCTCCGTCCTATCTCTCATATACCCCGGTCCATCTATATGTTTCTCGCTGGCCTCCGCAAGTACTGGCTATGTATGGGCACCCAAGGGCTAGGGTATATACTCCCTAACCCTTCTCCTCTAATCCTGACCTCCAACAGCCCCCCGCTACCGACATCTAGCACAAATAGCCTTTAACATCCTTGTTTGACATATAGCATTAAACCGCCATGGTTCCATGACTGTCTGCAATGCTAGCTGTCTTAGGACAACTTGCATACCTCAGCCGCAATACACTTTCCATCCTCTGAGCGGCCTGTTTCTTTTTTCGGCCCTAGCATCTGCTATGATGCGTGCGCGGTATGAGCGCGCATCTAACCTGATGCATTATGGGGATTGTAGGCCAGCAAAGGCGCCACTGCGCTCCGCGCATGCGCCCGAGGTACGGCTTGCTCGCCACCTGATCGTAAGTGATTATGATCAGGTGTGGGGAGCGTATATACACCTGCACACACACACCATTTAGGTGTGAGTCTCTGGAGGCGCCAGTACACTTCTCTGCTTGCTCAAAAAGGTTAGTTTTGTTTTCCCTTAAAACCATGTTTTCTCTTGCAACTCCTTTATTCTTCCATATTATTAACTCGCTCTTGCTTCTTATATAGAAAGCCATAGCTCTATCCCTTTTTATGGATCGGCCCCTCCTGGCTTAATGGATTGACCTATAGACACCTTAAAGGCATAGTCCTAATCGTCTATCCTCCTGCCTATATTGGCCGGACAAGTGAGTCTAATTCATCATACTCTAATTTACTATATTGCTAAGTGCATATATCTCACCCTAAATTAAACCAAATTTGATTTTTTCCCATCTCCCCCCTTTCCTTTTCCTCTCTACCTCCTTCCATTCTTTTTCTCTTTCCCTTTTCATGTTTTAGAGATACTTCACAAGGGATCTTTTTTGAGCATCCCCACATGCTCTCTGGCGCCTCCATTATGTGCTAATTAGCTATATCTGTTGGTAAGCATTTATTTCTATATAATTTTGGCCTATACTGCCACGAGCTGTGTTTCCTAAGCTAAACCAGCTCAACATTACATTGCTATAATACGTCTCTTCTCCACCAGGTTTTATATACGCCCCCTACATAGCCCAGTCTGTCTGGTGTCCATGCTTGATCATGCCATGGGAATGGAATTGATTTGATTGGTTACGGCCTTGACGGAATGTTTTGCTTGTTAAGATTGCAGACCTGGGGTCCCCTGGGGTGGCTGTTCGGGGGAGATAATTGTGTCCTACACTGAAAATACTGCTCAAACTTGCCATGTCTGTGCTCTCCTAGATTTTATTTCTAATGCTTTTTTTTACATTATTAGATTTGGGTACGAACTCTCCCAAATGACCCTGAAGAAGCCAATGATTGGCGAAACATGTTGGTCGTTCAAACCTGAGATCGAACCCTACTTGTGCTTCAATCCCCTTTTCCCCCTTTTGGCATCCCCTATCTTTGTCTAATAACTTGCCAGACCTGATTTGGCTGTCTCAATCAGTGACAAGATCCCACTCTCTCCTCATTTGCCATCACTGGGTCTCACCCCTGATTGACTCACCCATTTTATCCTGCACCATCCCAATTGTATTGTTATTTCACTTTTTTGTTTCCTATTGTATTTTGTAATAAATAAACTATGTATTTCTTTTACAAAAATCACGAGTATTGACCTTTACTATACCAGTACCGCAATAGTCCTCTTTATCTATCCTCCCCCCTCCCCAACTATCATTTAAACCAGGACGAGGTACACTGTTTAGCGAGTTTTCCAGACCCCTCTATCTATCTTGATATGATTCTGTTTGCCCTTCTGATGCTTTCCTCCCACAATGAGTAGGATAGCCCATCTTCTGCTCTAATTTATCAAACACAGGACTGTGCTTGATCAGCTAGTTACTTGGCCTTGAAGTTATGATTTTGACAGCTTTGAACCTGGAAGTGTCCAGAGCTTAGTAGTTCAGGGTTCCCACTGTGTGGAGGACATCATGGAATGGATGTTCCCCAATCTTGATATTCTCCTTTTTGCCCTTCTTTACTCCCACAAGAAGCAGGATAGCCTGGGAACCACAGAGCCATGGGGCCACTGCTGCTGTGAGCTAGTTTTGATCCTGTCAAGGCCTGGGCATACGGGAGATGTCCAAGGAGCTCAAGTGGTTAAATAGTGAAGTGCACACAGGCCTAATATCGAATGTCTTCCCTGTCTTCTGCTTAGGCTTATCCTGCACAGGACTGTGCTTAATCAGCTGGTTACTTGGCTTTAAAAAATGGATATTGACAGCTCTAAACCCAGAAGTGCTTAGTATTGAATGCTTCAGGGTTCACACTCTGCAAAAGACATCAGGGAATGGATGATCCACAGCCTCAATGTTTTTCAACTTGCCATCCTGACACTGTTCTCCCAGCAGGAGTAGAAGAAAACCAGCTTGCCAAGGGGCCACTGCAGCCATGAGCTTGTTTGGACCCTTTCAAGGCTTGGATGTACTGGACACATACAAGAAACTCGGTTGGTTAAATATTGATGTGTGCACATTTTATAGTGAAAGTTAAAGGAACACTGGGCTTAAAAGCAGTATCATTAGGATGTTCAAGGCTCACAATGTTTTTTGTTTTTTTTAACAAGAAGCTCACAATGTTTTTATATCAGTATTCGATCCGTGATCTGTTCTTGTTCATTTCTTTTAGTAAATCAGTCCCACCCTGTCCTGATTTCTCCATGGGCGCAGCAAAGGGATGGGAGTCATTGTAAATCTCAGACACCACCTCTCGCCGTAACGCATACAGGAAATGTTCTCAATTGTTCTAAAAAAAAATTATGAAGCATTTTCTGAGTCTGATAAAAGTCATTATATTTCACCCAGATTAATCAGGCAGTAACCGGCCCCCCGAGGCACCCTCGTCAAGTGGATGAAGATGTTTGATCCGTGACAGAATCGTGCACCTATCCCTGAGCCGCTGTGTCTGATTAATAGCTGTTTTCCAAATCTGACACGTCGGAGTGATGTGTCGAAAGCCACAGGGGAAATAATTGGCCGACGGGGAACCCGTCGCCCAAGATCTGAGTTCATGAAGTTTTCTGAAGTGAGTCAAAAGTTTAGTTCTCTGGGTGACCCGGGTCACTGTTCTGCATTTTATAACATTTCTTAAGATTTGTAGCCTCATGGATGGAAAAGTCAGCTAGAACTTTCTGAAACGGTCACACTTGTGCAGGAAAAATTGGGAATTAAATTGGGGAATTTTGTAGAAGAGAATATAGATGTAGCGCCGACACTTTTTCTAAGTGTGCGCTATTCTGTAAATTTATTTTTTTCCAGAACTGTAACTGAGTTCTGGGGGTTAATTGTTCTAGGTCTTTACTTTGGCATCAGTTCGGCTGGGCTGTACTAGAGTTCTGCCTGGTCATAGGTGAGGTGAGCACCTGTGACCGGCTGAGAACTGAGTCTGGTTGGACGCAGTAGGTACCAATCTTTCTCAGAGCCAATCAGTGGGCGCGTCTGGCTCCGCTGTGTATTCCGGGAAGGGGTATTTAAGATTCTGAAGTCACGTGTTCAGGGTTCCGCTTGCTCTTTGATTCCTGGTTCCGGTCTGGACCAACCCCGCGAGGGGTCCCCGGGCCCAGGAGTGTCTACTGCCCCCGTAAGCCTGGTCACCCTGACCAGCCACAGAGGCCCTCATGGTCTGGGGTGGGGATCCATCGTTTCCGAGTCTTGGAACTGGCTAGTTCGAGGCGCACTAACTGAAGGAGGATTCTGAAGTCTCCCGGTGTCCTCTCAGGATTGGAGAGGCACAACAACTCGTACAAGCGACCAGGGGAGGACTCTTCGGAGGAGGGCCAAGAAGCTGGCTGCTCAGTAAGAGCCTGGGAGCTGAGATGTATGGACACTAGTGAATCCGCATTTCCTACGGTATCGCCGCAACGGCTGAAAGATTCAGGTACCATAGGAAAAGTTCCTAACCCATCCTTCGGTTACAACATAGTCTGTGGCAGAGACTTTTACATTGTTCACTTGAAGTTTTACAACCAAGTCTGTGGCAGAGACTTTTACATGTTCCGAATCACTTGTTGGCTGCTAGATCTACAAAACGAGGGTTTATCCAACAGTGAAGTGTCCAGTTGCGAGTGGCTACTCCCTGGGCTAGAGAGACATTTATTTGGATGTCAGGGGTTCTACAGTGCCTGAGCTTTATCACCCATGCCCTTTATTCCCAACTGAGAGACTGTGTTATGTTTAAATGTTTTTTTGGAGGTGTGTAGTAATGAGATGAGGATGGATGGATTCTGTACCTAGCGCTCTCTTGAAAACTGTACCCTGTGCATAGCTCATCCCAGAACCCTGCACTCTGTACATGGCTTATCCTAGAACCCTGCACTCTGTACGTATCTAACCCATAACCCTGCACTTTGTACGTATCTAACTCCAGAACCCTGCACTCTGTACGTAGCTCATCACAGAACCCTGCACTTTGTATGTAGCTCATCTCAGAACCCTGCACTCTGAACGTAGCTCATCCCGGATCTCTGCACTCTGTACATAGCTTATCCCGGAACCCTGCACTGTGTACGTAGCTCATCCCGGAACTCTGCAATCTGTACATAGCTTATCCCGGAACTCTGCACTGTGTACGTAGCTCATCCCAGAACCCTGCACTCTGTACGTAGCTCATCCCGAAACTCTGCACTCTGTACATAGCTTATCCCGGAACCCTGCACTGTGTACGTAGCTCATCCCGGATCTCTGCACTCTGTACATAGCTTATCCCGGAACCCTGCACTGTGTACGTAGCTCATCCCGGAACTCTGCACTCTGTACATAGCTTATCCCGGAACTCTGCACTGTGTACGTAGCTCATCCCAGAACCCTGCACTCTGTACGTAGCTCATCCCGGAACTCTGCACTCTGTACATAGCTTATCCCGGAACTCTGCACTGTGTACGTAACTCATCCCGGATCTCTGCACTCTGTACATAGCTTATCCCGGAACTCTGCACTGTGTACGTAGCTCATCCCAGAACCCTGCACTCTGTACGTAGCTCATCCCGGAACTCTGCACTGTGTACGTAGCTCATCCCAGAACCCTGCACTCTGTACGTAGCTCATCCCGGAACTCTGCACTCTGTACATAGCTTATCCCGGAACCCTGCACTGTGTACGTAGCTCATCCCGGATCTCTGCACTCTGTACATAGCTTATCCCGGAACTCTGCACTGTGTACGTAGCTCATCCCAGAACCCTGCACTCTGTACATAGCTTATCCCGGAACCCTGCACTGTGTACGTAGCTCATCCCGGAACTCTGCACTCTGTACATAGCTTATCCCGGAACTCTGCACTGTGTACGTAGCTCATCCCGGATCTCTGCACTCTGTACATAGCTTATCCCGGAACCCTGCACTGTGTACGTAGCTCATCCCGGAACTCTGCACTCTGTACATAGCTTATCCCGGAACTCTGCACTGTGTACGTAGCTCATCCCAGAACCCTGCACTCTGTACATAGCTTATCCCGGAACCCTGCACTGTGTACGTAGCTCATCCCGGAACTCTGCACTCTGTACATAGCTTATCCCGGAACTCTGCACTGTGTACGTAGCTCATCCCGGATCTCTGCACTCTGTACATAGCTTATCCCGGAACCCTGCACTGTGTACGTAGCTCATCCCGGAACTCTGCACTCTGTACATAGCTTATCCCGGAACTCTGCACTGTGTACGTAGCTCATCCCAGAACCCTGCACTCTGTACGTAGCTCATCCCGGAACTCTGCACTCTGTACATAGCTTATCCCGGAACCCTGCACTGTGTACGTAGCTCATCCCGGATCTCTGCACTCTGTACATAGCTTATCCCGGAACTCTGCACTGTGTACGTAGCTCATCCCAGAACCCTGCACTCTGTACGTAGCTCATCCTGGAACTCTGCACTCTGTACATAGCTTATCCCGGAACCCTGCACTGTGTATGTAGCTCATCCCAGAACCCTGCACCCTGTACGTAGCTCATCGCAGAACCCTGCACTTTGTACATAGCTCATCCCAGAACCCTGCACTCTGTACGTAGTTCATCCCAGAACCCTGCACTCTGTACGTAGCTCATCCCAGAACCCTGCACGCTGTATGTAGCCCATTCCATCCCAGAACCCTGCACTCTGTATGTAGCCCATCCCAGAACCCTGCACTCTGTCTGTAGCTCATCCCAGAACCCTGCACTCTGTACGTGGCCCATCCCAGAACCTTGCACTCTGTACATAGCTCATCCCAGAACCCTGCACCCCATACGTAGCTCATCCCATAACCCTGCACTCTGTATGTAGCTCATCCCAAAACCCTAAACTCTGTACATAGCTTATCCCGGAACCCTGCACTCTGTACGTAGCTCATCCCAGAATCCTGCACTTTGTACATAGCTTATCCAGGAACCCTGCATTTTGTACGTAGCCCATCCCAGAACCCTGCACTCTATATGTAGTGCACTGCAGAAGCATACAAGATAAAACCCGGGTAAGGCTACCTGGTTAGGAAGCGGCTACTATGGAAACAATGGGTAATAATTAAGGCTGATAAAAAATATGCCAACATTTTTAATTGAGTTTCACAGTTGAAAGCTAAAAACGTACACAGTATTGAAGACAATTTCATAGCAACTTCACCGGTACAAAGTCAAAGGGCTCTCACACCACAAGAAGAGCATGTGGAGAAAAGACAACAGACACAAAGACACACAAGAACGATAAAAAGTCCGGATGCCAAACACCATACACCTAGAGATTGTCTGTGGAAAAGCTTGGGGGTGAACAATGTATCAAGTAGGGTAAAGACAGTCTGTATGTGTATGGTCCCCCAGGGAAGAAGGTGCACTAGAAGGTTTTCCAATGCTGAAGTAGTACAGGTAAATGGCTGCTGGGTGTGTTTTTGACTAAGGGTCACATTTTTTAAGCTAGTATAGTAGCTTGGTCTGAGGAGGCCTGTAATGCTGCACAGTGCTCTGTATGGCGGTCTGAGGAGGCCTGTAATGCTGCACAGTGCTCTGTATAGTGGTCTGAGGAGGCCTGTAATGTTGCACAGTGCTCTGTATGGCGGTCTGAGGAGGCCTGTAATGCTGTACAGTGCTCTGTATGGCGGTCTGAGGAGGCCTGTAATGCTGTACAGTGCTCTGTATGGCGGTCTGAGGAGGCCTGTAATGCTGCACAGTGCTCTGTATGGCGGTCTGAGGAGGCCTGTAATGCTGCACAGTGCTCTGTATGGTGGTCTGAGGAGGCCTGTAATGTTGCACAGTGCTCTGTATGGCGGTCTGAGGAGGCCTGTAATGCTGCACAGTGCTCTGTATGGCGGTCTGAGGAGGCCTGTAATGCTGCACAGTGCTCTGTATGGTGGTCTGAGGAGGCCTATAATGCTGCACAGTGCTCTGTATGGCGGTCTGAGGAGGCCTGTAATGCTGCACAGTGCTCTGTATGGCGGTCTGAGGAGGCCTGTAATGCTGCACAGTGCTCTGTATGGTGGTCTGAGGAGGCCTGTAATGTTGCACAGTGCTCTGTATGGCGGTCTGAGGAGGCCTTTAATGCTGCACAGTGCTCTGTATGGTGGATTTATTCTTGGCCCGGTCCCTTATTTGTGTAATATTAGCTTATAATAGATTTTAATAGCAATTAATAATAATGTATTAAAAATTATCTTTTTATATTTTTTATTAGAACGATGGCAACACCAGGAGAAGTTTATATTCCACCTCCCGACATTTAGGCGCTCATCAAAGGCCAGGAGGCGACGGCAAGAAGGGGGTTAATTCTACTGGGGCACTTTCTTATCCCACTGGCAACAGACTGGCCCCCTTAAAGTCTGAAAGACAGTAAACTGGCCCTTTGTTTAAAACATAGAGGCCCCTGTTTCAACATTTTTTTATATGTCTGTAATTACAATGTATAATGTATAATCTCAACACCTTGTACACATGTGCCTTCTACTAGAACCCTAATTATACACACATACATTTGGCATTTAGTATAAGCCGAGGCACCTAATTTTACCACAAAAAAAATGGGAAAACGTATTGACTCGAGTATAAGCCTAGGCTGAGAAATGCGCAGCTACTGTAAGTGGAAAAGAGGGTCAACAATTCTCATTTGCAGCCTCACTGTGCCCATTTGCAGCCATAGGTCCCCCGAACTTCAAACTTGGTAGTTAAGGGTTCCTAGATGCCCCCCTAGCTGCAGCCAAAATTTGGGGTCTCTGAACCCAAAGGGTCCCGAAATGACATTGCTGCAGATGGACACAGTTGACCGACTTTGGGGCCCCGTATCTCGGAACACCAAGATACGGGGCCCCAAAGTCGGTTCGGAAAATGTCAAGCACTTTTCTGCAGCAGAGAATGACATTTTTCGAACCGACATTGGTGCCCCGTATATCGGGGACACTTGGTGCTAGGAACCCCATCCTGATATGTTGTAGTGCTGGTTCCACTGGGTATGCACGCCAAATTTGGGGTTCTTAGCACCAAGTGGGCCCGAGATAGAGGGCACCAAACTCGGTTCGAAAAATGTCATTCCCTGCTGCAGAAAAATGCTTGACTCGAGTATAAGCCGAGGGGGCATTTTCAGCACAAAAAAATGTGCTGAAAAACTCAGCTTATACTCGAGTATATCTCATCTAGAGCGATGTGATGTGGATACCTCTGGAGTAAAGGAGAATACATCACCCACTATGGGATGCATATCCTAATCAGCCACCCCTCTCCACGTATATCTACCACATACTACAGACTTTCTTTTACTTTTCCAAGGCTTTGATGAAGAGGGAACACATCGAAACGCGTTAGCCTACCTTGATCATTTGCCCTTGTATGGGCATAACTAATTTTTAATGAATATCTTGTAACCTAGCTTGTATGAATTCCTAGTAATTTCTTTGTACTCATCTATTTTGTTTATGAATAAAACTATATCACTTTGATTCATGTGTTAGATCACACGCCTTACATCCCCTCATTTCCACTCAGCCTCTTTCAGACCACCCCTGGTCAGTTTAGGCAGCGGGACACGCATGATTGTCCTATACTACTTACCGTTCAAAGTTTCTACTATTTTACATTAACCACTTCAGCCCCCGGACCAATTTGCAGCCAAAGGACCAGGCCCCCTTTTTGCGATTCGGCACTGCGCCGCTTTAACTGACAATTGCGCGGTCGTGCGACGTGGCTCCCAAACAAAAATTTTTTTTCCCACAAATAGAGCTTTCTTTTGGTGGTATTTGATCGCCCCTGCGGTTTTTATTTTTTGCGCTATAAACAAAAATAACTAGTGGTTAACTCCTTCACTGCCAAAAAAATATAGAATTTTTTACTTTTTGCTATAATAAATATCCCCAAAAAATATATAAAAAAACATTTTTTTCCCTCAGTTTAGGCCGATACGTATTCTTCTACATATTTTTGGTAAAAAAAATCGCAATTAGCGATTATTGATTGGTTTGCGCAAAAGTTATAGCGTTTACAAAATAGGGCATAGTTTTATAGCATTTTTATTAATTTTTTTTTTTTTACTAGTAATGGCAACAATCAGCGATTTTTATTGTGACTGCGACATTATGGCGGACACATCGGACATTTTTGGGACCATTGTCATTTATACAGAAATCAGTGCTATTTAAATGCACTGATTCCTATGTAAATGACACTGGCAGTGAAGGAGTTAACCACTAGGGGGCGGGGAGGGGTTAGTGTGACGTGTGTGGTTTTTTTTTGACAGTAGGGGGCGTGGCTGACGTCTGACGTCACTGATTGGCTTTCCCGATGACAGGGAACAGCCGATCAGTGACAGGCAGTGTAGGAAGCGCGGGGAGAAAGGTTTGTTTACACAGACCTCTCCCCGTTCTCCAGCTCTGTGACCCTATCGCGCGACACCAGCGGCGATCAGGGGCCGCTGGTCCCGCGGCCGCGGTCACGGAGCTCCCGACCAGATCGCGAGCGTGCCGCCGGCGGCGTGCGCGACCCACGGCTGGGCAATTAAAGGGGACGTACCTGTACGTGCTTTTGCCCAGCCGTGCCATTCTGCCGACGTAAATGTGCAGGAGGCGGTCGGGAAGCGGTTAATACCGCCTGCACGAGCGCAGGAGAAACACTTTTTCTGTTTATACTTTTGCTCTGGATGGTGGTCTGAGGAGGCCTGTAATGCTGCACAGTGCTCTGGATGGTGGTCTGAGGAGACCTCTAATGCACAGTGCTCTGGATATGGACAGTCTGAAGGGGAGGCCTGTAATGCAATGCACACAGGGCTATGGATGGTGGTCTAAGGAGGCCTGTACTGCTGCACGGTGCTCTGGATGGTGGTCTGAGGAGGCCTGTTATGCTGCACAGTGCTCTGGATGGTGGTCTGAGGAGGTCTGTAATGCTGCACAGTGCTCTGGAAGGTGGTCTGAGGAGACCTCTAATGCACAGTGCTCTGGATATGGACAGTCTGAAGGGGAGGCCTGTAATGCAATGCACACAGTGCTCTGGATGGTGGTCTGAGGAGGTCTGTAATGCTGCACAGTGCTCTGGAAGGTGGTCTGAGGAGACCTCTAATGCACAGTGCTCTGGATATGGACAGTCTGAAGGGGAGGCCTGTAATGCAATGCTGCACAGTGCTCTGGAAGGTGGTCTCAGGAGGTCTGAGGAGGCCTCTAATGCACAGTGATCCAGTGAGGAGACCTGTAATGCAATGCACACAGTGATCTGGATGGTGGTATGAGAGGCCTGTAATGCTGCACAGTGCTTTGGACGGTGGTATGAGAGGAGGTCTGTAATTTACAGTGCTCTAGGATGGTGGTCTGACTCTGAGAGGCTTGTAATGCTGACAGTGCTGGATGGTGGTCTCAGGTCAGAGGAATGTCCTGTAATGCACAGTGCTCTGGATGTCGGTGGTCATTGGAGGCCTGTAATGCACACACAGTGCTCAAGACAAGATGAACGGTGGTCTGAGGGGAGGCCTGTAATTGTAATGTACACACTCACAGTGTACATCCCTTGGGATAGACCAACTATCTTTCATCTTCCCTGGTTTGAAGGTATCACACTGATACCAAGTTAAGGAACATTGGTAAACTGAGAGAAGGAAGTGTTCAGGTAAGAACTGTTTGCCAAATCTATTGTAACATTCATGGGATTTATAAGGATCTACATGGAAAGTTCCGTGTTTAATTATATTTTATAGATGGCACAGTCCCCTTGAAATTTACCGTCGGCATATGAAGTTTGCGTCTTGGAAACGATATAAGTATCAGTTGATCAATTCGTTAACTTCGTATTATAACTGGGTAGGTTTCAGTTTAATCGGTCTTAGTTGCAAGCGATTGTTTTGGTTGGCACCAATACTAATCGATTTCAACCATATGATTTTGCAGGGGTGGTTGCAGGGTTATTGTTCCCCCCTATTTTGTGGCACACAGACACCTCATTGGACCTCTTGGCGGAATCCGAAAAGCAGAAGTTCCATTGTTGGGTGGAACTCCGCTTTAAGGTTTTTGTTGGTGGCCGCTTGTTATGGGAACTCCTCCTCGCTTTTTTTTCCCAGTGACGTTAATATTAAGCAGGTAATGAGAAAAAAAAAATCTGCAACGGGAATACCGATAAGATTAAAATAAAATAAAAAAATAAAATAAAACTAAATAAAGAAAAAATAAAATAAAATAGAAATAAAAGAAATAAAAAAGTAGGAGAAAATAAAAAAATATAACATGTACAGTGCCTTGAAAAAATATTCATACCCCTTGAAATTTTCCACATTTTGCCATGTTACAACCAAAAACGTAAATGTATTTTATTGGGATTTTATATGATAGACCAACACAAAGTGGCACATTATTGTGAAGTGGAAGGAAAATGATGAATAGTAAAAAAAAAAAAATTACACATAAATAACGGAAAAGTGGGGCGTGCATTTTGTATTCAGCCCCCTTTACTCTGATACCCCTAAATGGATGCTAGTGGAACCAATTGCCTTCAGAAGTCACCTAATTAGTAAATAGAGTCCACCTGTGTGTAATTTAATCTCAGTATAAATACAGCTGTTCTGTGAAGCCCTCAGAGGTTTGTTGGAGAACCTTAGTGAACACACAGCACCATGAAGGCCAAGGAACACACCAGACAGGTCAGGGATAACGTTGTGGAGAAGTATAAAGCAGGTTTAGGTTATTAAAAAATCTCCCAAGCTTTGAACATCTCACGGAGCTCTGTTCAACCCATCATCCGAAAATGGAAAGAGTATGGCACAACTGCAAACCTACCATAGGCGTTGCCAATGGGGTGTGCCGGGTGTGCCCAGGCACACCCTAATCATCCCTGTCCTCTGTCTGTGTTTCACACCTTTTGTTTTGTGCCGACTGCCTGCAACGTGTCCCTGTGTAACTCAGTCACCAACACTGCCTGGGTTCGGGTCCGGCCAGCAAAAACAGCTGTGTGCTGGGAGTGGGAGGATTGAGCAGGGAGGGAACAAGGGCCACAGCCGCGGAGTAACCCAGCCGGGAGCCGCATTTGCCGATGCAGCTTCTATAGTTTCGGCTGCAGGTCCCGCAGGTGCCGGCGGAGTGATGTTTGTTAACATTTATTTATAAGAGTGTGTGTGTATGTGTGTGTGTATATATATATATATATATATATATATATATATATATATATATACACACACAGACGTACGTGTGTTTGAGGTTTGGTTTGAGGTTCACACCCTAATGCAATAGGCTGCGCACACCTATGAAACCTACCAAGACATGGCCGTCCACCTAAACTGACCGGCCGGGCAAGGAGAGCATTCATCAGAGAAGTAGCCAAGAGGTCCATGGGAACTCTGGAGGAGCTGCAGAGATCCACAGCTCAGGTGGGAGAATCTGTCCACAGGACAACTATTAGTCGTGTTCTCCACAAATCTGACCTTTATGGAAGAGTGACAAGAAGAAAGACATTGGTGAAAGAAAACCATAAGAAGTCCTGTTTGCAGTTTGCGAGAAGCCATGTGGGGGACACAGCAAACATGTGGAAGAAGGTGATCTGGTCGGATGAGACCAAAATTTTACATTTTGGCCTAAAAGCAAAACGCTATGTGTGGCGGAAAACTAACACTGCACATCACCCTGAACACACCATCCGTGAAACATGGTGGTGGCAGCATCATGTGGTGGGGATGCTTTTCTTCAGCAGGGACAGGGAAGCTGCTCAGAGTTGATGGGAAGATGGATGGAGCCAAATACAGGACAATCTTAGAAGAAAACCTGTTAGAGTCTTCAAAATACTTGAGACTGGGGGGGAGGTTCACCTTCCAGCAGGACAACGACCCGAAATATACAGCCAGAGCTACAATGGAATGGTTTAGATCAAAACATATTCATGTGTTAGAATGGCCCAGTCACAGTCCAGACCTAAATCACATTGAGAATCTGTGGCAAGACATGAAAATTGCTGTTCACAGACGCTCTCCATCCAATCTGACAGAGCTTGAGGTATTTTACATAGAAGAATGGGCAGAAATGTCCCTCTCTAGATGTGCAAAGCTGGTAGAGACATCCCCAAAAAGACTTGCAGCTGTAATTGCAGTGAAAGGCGGTTCTACAAAGTATTGACTCCGGGGGGCGCCATACAAATGCCCCCCCCCAACCTTTTACATATTTATTTGTAAAAAATGAAAACCATTTAAAGAGCTGCACAAACTGTTGGCGCTGTATTAGGCTGGATTCACACCTATGGTATTTTTAGTGCTTTTTGTATTTTGCAGATTTGCACTACAGAACATGTTCCTTAGGAAACCACGTTAAATGGACTGTAGTGCAAATCTGCAAAATGCAAAAAGCACGAAAAATGTTAAAGGTGTGAATCCAGCCTAATGCCCCTTACACACGATCGGAATTTCGGCCAGCAAAAGACCGATGAGAGCTTTTTATCGGAAAATGCGACCGTGTGCACGCTCTATCTGACTTTTGCTGGCCGAATTTCGGCCAGCAAAAGAATGAGAGCAGCTTCCCAATTTTTCAGACGGAAAAAGCTTCTATCGGAAATTCCGTTAGTGTGTACGCAATTTCCGACGCGCATAATTCCGACGCATGCTCGGAAACAATTCGACGCATGCTCGGAAGCATTAAACTTCCTTTTTGCTGTGCCGTTGTACGTCGCCGCGTTATTGACCGTCGGAATTTGGTGTGACCGTGTGTATGCAAGACAGCTTGAGCTGAACTCCATCAGAATTCCGTCTAAAAAAAACTTCGGACTTAATTCCGACGGCAAAACCGGCCTTGTGTCCGCGGCATTAGTCTGCAACAGGAATTATGATAAGATAAAAAAATAATAATAATAATTAATAAAAAAATAAAATAATTAAAATCTGCCATGGAAATACTGTTGAAAAAGTTGAAATAATTTAAAGAAAAGTTTAAAATTAAAAAAATAAATAATGAAATAGAAATAAAATAATAATAATTAAAAAAAGTCAAATTATTTTATTTGACTTTTTTTAATTATCATTATTTTATTTCTATTTAATTATTTATTTTATTTAATTTTAAACTTTTCTTTAAATTATAAAATGATTATAAAATGATAAAATAAAATAAAAACTAAAATAAATTGAAATTTGATTAAATTTAGTTTAAAAAAAAAAAAAGTTTTTATTGCTGCGTGTGTTTCCAAGGGAGTTTCCCTGTACTTCCTGTTCCTTTTTTTTATTTTTATTTTATTTTTTGCACTTTACTTATGGACAAATTCACGGTTTTTATATATATATGCAATTTGCGCAGTGGATTTCACTCGCAGTCCAATTTTTTAATACTGGATTTTACACTTGCTTGCATTTTACTCACTATTGCAATTTATGATATTTTATTTATCTAGTTGCCCCGCTATACATTTAGCATTTTTATTTGATCACGTTAGCATTTGTATGTTTTTGGAGCGCAGCCCCATATATTGGTTTACTTCGTATTATTTTCTTGGGTTGTGTTTGACCCCTGTCGTGGGTTTGCTGCAACCAAATACACCTTCTATTGTACATTGTAGTTAAAGCGGGAATACCCTTTTGTTTTATTTATATATATATATATATATATATATATATATATATATATGTATATACATATATATATATATATATATATATATATATATATATATATATATATATATTATATATATATATATATATATATATATATATATATATATATATATATAAATATAATATATATATATATATATATATATATATATATATATTTAAAAAAAAAAAAAAATATATATATATATATATATATATATTGTATATATTATATATATTTAAACCCCATTTTTTTTCTATAATATCCACGTCACTGAAGATGCCTCCGGCTCTGCCGCTGGTCCAGGTGATCAGTCTGCAGCACCTGACCTCTCCATCCCTCCCCGGTGTCGGAGGACTTCATAAACCTCCTTGTTGGCAGAAATCACCTGAGCACTGTGCGGTCTTTGTCCGCCTGAGTTCTGCAGAACGTGACGCGGAGGTCAGACCTCGCTGCTCTCGGCCACGATAACAGCAGCTGTCTAGAGACTAAATTAACTTCTCGGAATTAAACCGTCTGCGGGTGAACTGTAATACCTCCGACCCGAGGAGGGGACTGGGACCTCTCTGCAGAATGTCCGTATTGTGAGCGGCTCGCCCGCTGGGAAACAGGTGATCTGCCCCAGAAAAAATGGGCCTTGTACACCTGCGTGTCGACCTTCTCCACCCGAAAACCTGTAATCATGGGAAGCAGGAGGTCACCCCCCCCCCCCCCATAACTGTTTAATTAGATTTTAAAGGACAACTCTAGATGAATAAAAAGTCAGGACATTCTTTATGTAACATATCCTAAGTATAGAGCAACTCAGTACCGGGACAGAATTATCGGAATGGGTTGCCCAACTGCAACGCACGTTAACAGGCAAAAAATGCGCAATGACACAATGCACACCGGAATAAAAGGTGCACCCCAGCCTGAAATGACAGTCACGTGATGAACCTTCCAGGAGATTTTAGGGATTTAGGCCTTCCGACTGTCCCTGATTGGTAGGGATTGTGCCTCATTTGTAGAGACTGTCCCTCATTTGTAGCGACTGTGCCTCATTTGTAGGGACTGTCCCTCATTTGTAGAGACTGTCCCTCATTTGTAGGGACTGTCCCTCATTTGTAGAGACTGTCCCTCATTTGTAAGGCCTGTCCCTCATTTGTAGGGACTGTGCCTCATTTTTAGGGACTGCGCCACACTTGTAGAGACTGTCCCTCATTTGTAGAGACTGTCCCTCATTTGTAGGGCCTGTCCCTCATTTGTAGAGACTGTCCCTCATTTGTAGGGCCTGTCCCTCATTTGTAGGGACCGTGCCTCACTTGTAGAGACTGTCCCTCATTTGTAGAGACTATCCCTCATTTGTAGAGACTATCCCTCATTTGTAGAGACTGTCCCTCATTTGTAGGGCCTGTCCCTCATTTGTAGGGACCGTGCCTCACTTGTAGAGACTGTCCCTCATTTGTAGAGACTATCCCTCATTTGTAGAGACTATCCCTCATTTGTAGGGACTGTCCCTCATTTGTATGGAATGTCCCTCATTTGTAGGGACTGTCCCTCATTTGTAGAGACTGTCCCTCATTTGTAGAGACTGTCCCTGATTGGTAGAGACTGTCCCTCCTCAGTTGCCCCTCCTGTTTTTCGGAGGTTTAGATCAGCGCTTCTCAACCTAATTCCAGTCACAGTGTTCTTTAAAAATATGCAAAATCTGGACCCCCCCCAATCTAAGATTCAGATTCCCCGGAACATTAGAGTCCCCCTCCTTCACAACTAAGTCTCCCTTCCTTCAGGTCAGAGTCCCCCCCCCTCCCCCCCAAACCGTTAGAGCCCACCCTTGGCATCAAAGTTTCCCCCCCTCACATCAGCTTCCCCCCTAAACATTAGAGTCCCCCTCCCTCATGTTTTAGTCTCTCCCCCTTCATATCAGAGCCCCCCTAAAACATTAGCGCCCCCCCCGTCACATCAAGGTCTCCCCTCTTCACATCAGAATTCCCCCTAATAGTCAGAGTCCCCCTCCTTCAAGTCAAAGTTACCTTTAAAACATTAGAGTCTCCTTCTTCATGACAATTTCATGTCAGAGTCCTCCAATTCACATCAGAGTTCCCCCCTAAAACAATACAGCCCCCCCCCCCCCCCGTCACATCAAAGTCTCCCCCCAACATATTCCCCCCTTAAACACATCAAAGTCTCCCCCCTTCATGTCAGAGTCCCCCTTTACATCAGAACCCCCCTAAAATGTTAGAGACCCCCTTCACATCAAAGTCTCCCCCCTTCATGTCAGAGTCCCCCTCACATCAGAACCCCCCTAAAATGTTAGAGACCCCCTTCACATCAAAGTCTCCCCCTTCATGTTAGAGTCCCCCTTTACATCAGAGTACCCGGCTAAATGTCACCCTTTCATGTCAGATTCCCCTCCTAAAACATTAGAGTCTCCTCCTTCACATTGGATTCCCTCCTTCATATCAGAAACCCTCTAAAATGTTAGAGTCCCCCCTTTACATCAAAGTCCCCCTCCTTCAAATCAAAGACTCTCCCCTCCCATCAGAGTACTTCGCTAAATGTCGCCCTCTCATGCCAAAGTCTTCCCCTTCACGTTAGTACCCCCCCCCCCCCCTTCATGTCAAATCCCCCCCCCCCAAAAAAAATATATTAGTGTCTCCTCCATAACGTCAAAGTCTTTCCCTTCACATCAGAGTCCCCTCCTTCATATCAGAGTCCCCTCCTTCATATCAGAGTCCCAGCCCCCCCTAAAAAGTTAGGCCCCCCTTCACATCACGTTCGTGTTTCTAATGATGTACAGTCAGGTCCATAAATATTGGGACATCGACACAATTTTAATCCTTTTGGCTCTATACACCACCACAATGGCTCTATACATATTTATTTTTTCCTATTGATACATGTCCCCCAGGGCGGTACCCAGACCCCCATACCACTTTTATGACCAGTTACTTGCAAATAATGATGTTTTATTCCTATTTTTTTTAATGGCACTTTTTATTTTTTTTTATTCAGTTGTCAGCTGGGAACCCATTGACAGCTGATGACTCATCGGTTGTTAACCAGTTCCTGACCGGCGCACGCCGATGTACGTCGGCAGAATGGCACGGACAGGCATAGGGGCGTACAGGTACGTCCCTTTAGGAATGCCGCCGTGCCATCACGTGCACGCCGGCGGCGGCACGCACCGGTCGGGACCCCAGTGAGTCCAGTCGCGGGTCCCGCGGACTCGATCGCCGCGGGGATACCCGCGATCGTCTCACGGGAAGGCTGAACGGGGAGATGCGGAAGTAAACAGCATCTCCCCGTTCTGCCTAGCAACAAGTGACGCTGATCTCTGCTCCCTGTGATTGGAGCAGAGATCAGTGTTCACTAGCACACAGCCACGCCCCCCCACAGTTAGTAACACGCCCCTAGGAACACTTAACCCCCTACACTGCCACCCCCTGGTTAACCCCTTCACTGCCAGTGTCATTTACACAGGAATTATTGCATTTAAATAGCACTGATCGCTGTATAAATGACAATGGTCCCAAAAATGTGTCAGAAATGTCCGATGTGTCTGCCATAATGTCACAGTCACAATAAAAATCGCTGATCGCCACAATGACTAGTAAAAAAATAAAAAATTTAATAAAAATGCTATAAAACTATCCCCTATTTTGTAGACGCTATAACTTTTGCGCAAACCAATCAAAAATCGCTTATTTTTTACCAAAAATATGTAGAAGAATACGTATCGGCCTAAACTGAGGGAAAAAAAAATTTTGATATATTTTTGGGGGATATTTATTATAGCAAAAAGTAAAAAGTAAAAAAGAATGCGTTCTTTTTCAAAATTGTTGCTCTTTTTTTTGTTTATAGCGCAAAAAAATTAAAACCACAGGGGCGATCAAATACCACCAAAAGAAAGCTCTATTTGTGGGGAAAAAAGGACATCAATTTTGGTTGGGAGCCACGTCGCACAACCGCTCAATTGTCAGTTAAAGTGACGCAGTGCCGAATCGCAAAAAGTGGTCTGGTCTTAAGCCAGCAAAATGGTCCGGTCTGAAAGTGGCTAAGGACGTGGCGACTGGCTTCCCGACCCTGTTCCTTAACAACCAGCTTACACTGCGCCCTGATTGGGCAAAGCTTTACCCAATCAGGGCACGGAATGGGCGAGGTTTCCTTTCGGCAAACACCCGGTGAACAACTTGCAGATTCAGGTGTTCGGCGAATGGCCAAACAGGCAAATGTCCGGGCCGAACCCATGCTCAGGCTGAACCGTTCGCCCATCCCTATGTGCCGCTAAAGTGTTTTCGGGTTTGGCTTGAAGAAAAAGAGGAAACTCTAGATACGCCATGGGATTGGACAGTTAACCATATTCCTGGGAATTGTGACTACTGATGAGCTAAGGTTGACTACAAATGGCCATGTGGCCGTATTAGTCAATGACTAATATGGGAAAGGGAATTCTCTGGTTGCAGCTAATTAGATCCGCTATTACGTGACAGTTACCTGTAGGTTTGGCCTGAATCTTAGCTCATCACTAATTACCAGTTACCTAACTCTTTGGAATGAACTTTACCACCTGTATGGCATGGGTTACTGAGTTGTATAACACGTTCATGTATGCAGTTACAAAAGAACAGTTTAGTTAAGGAATTTAGGAAAGGAAACCTTGCCTCTGTGTATTAATGTAAGGTCTTTTTCTGTCGGAATTTCCGACGGACTTTGGATTGAGAACCTGTTCTTAATTTTTCCGACGGAAAACCTTTCTATCGGATTTTTCCGATCGTGTGTGTGCAATTCCGACACGCAAAATTCCGACGCATGCTCGGAAACAATTTGACGCATGCTTCGGAAGCATTAAACTTCCCTTTTACAGTGCCGTCGAAAGTGTTTTATGTCGCGGTGTTATTGACCGTTGGAATTTGGTGTGACCGTGTGTAGGCAAGACAGTTTGAGGGAAATTCCATCGGAATTCCGACGAGAAGCCAGGGGCGGACTGACAATTCGGCCACTCGGGCACTGCCCCGGGCCACTAGGGGGCCCCATCAGGGTTGCCAGCCTCAGTAAAACCAGGGACAGTATGTAAAAATCTGTGTTTTTTTTACATCTGTTTCTGAAATGTCCCTTAGACCAAGATAGTAATAAGTCCTCTGAAGTAAAGCCTATGTAGGCTTAGAACCTAAGAAATTACCACATAAAGCCTGAGAATTGGTCTTGTAAAGCATCTGCTTAGTGAATTGGTGGGATTATGGCACTCTGAAAGTAATATTTGCAATGGTCGGTCAGAATGGTTACCGGGAAGGTTCTTCTTGTATACCGATCACTAGGCACCGATGTCACATTGAAGCCAATTGTGCATGTGACCTCTTGCTGGAACTAAGATAGTAATATGGCCTCTGAAGTAAAGCGGGGCTTAGCATCTGCTTAGAAAATTAGTGGGACGAGGTGGAGCTTTTGCTCCTCTGGTATACCATTCACTGGGCACCCATATCAGGATAGGAATGATGGTGGACAATTTCAAGAGTCAGTCAGAGTGGTTACCCAGAAGGTTCTTGTTGTATACCATTCACTGGGCACCCATATCAGGATAGGAATGATGGTGGACAATTTCAAGGGTCAGTCAGAGTAGTTACCCAGAAGGTTCTTGTTGTATATCAGTCACTGGGCACACATATCAGGATAGGAATGATGGTGGACAATTTCAAGAGTCAGTCAGAGTGGTTACCCAGAAGGTTCTTGTTGTATATCAGTCACTGGGCACCCATATCAGGATAGGAATGATGGTGGACAATTTCAAGGGTCAGTCAGAGTGGTTACCCAGAAGGTTCTGGGCTTAAGACCTGAGATATGACCCCGTAAAGCATGAGAAGTGATCTCGTAAAGCATCTGCTTAGTGAATTGGTGGGACAAGGTGGAGCTTTGGCACCTCCAGTATACCAGTCTTTGGGCACCCATATTAGGATAGGAATGATGGTGGACAATTTCAAAGGTCAGTCAGAGTGGTCACCAGAAGGTTCTTCCAGTATACTGGTCACTGGGCACCCATGTCAAATTGGCCTCAGCTGTGCATGTGACTTGCTGCTGGAACCAAGATAGTAATAAATCCTCTGGAGTAAAGCCTATCTAGGTTTAGGACCTGAGAAGTGCCCCCATAAAGTATCTGCTTAGCAAATTAGTAAGACTAGGTGGAGCTTTGGCTCCTCCGGTATACAAGTCACTAGGCACCCATATCAGGATAGTTATGATGGTGGACAATTTCAAGTGTCGATCAGAGTGGTTACTGGGAAGGTTCTTCTCGTATACCAGTCGCTGGGCACCCATGTCACATTGGCCCCTGCTGTGCATGTGAACACTTGCTTAAAACCAAGATATTAATAAGTCCTCTGGAGTAAAGTCTATCTAGGCTTAAGACCTGAGAAGTGACCCCCATACATCCTGAGAAGTGATCTCGTAAAGCATCTGCTTAGTGAATTGGTGGGATGAGGTGGAGCTTTGGCTCCTCCAGGATACAAGTCATTGGGCACCCATATCAGGATAGGAATGATGGTGGGCGTTTGCAAGGGTCGATCAGAGTGGTTACCGTGAAGGTATTTCTGGTACCCATGTCCCATTGGCCCAGTTGTTCATGTGACTTGTTGCTGGAACCAAGATAGTAATAAGGCCTCTTGAGTAAAGCCTATCTAGGCTTAGGACCTAAGAAGTGACCTCTGCTTTGGCTCCTCCAGTATACAAGTCACTGACAACTCATGGGGCCCCCAGGCAATAGGAGATTATGGGGCCCCCAGGCAATCAGGCCACACAGTATACACACACACACACACAGTATACAATCACACAGTATACACAGACATGTTTCTGTTGGCTGAGAAGGTACTGGAGAGGTGGGGCAGCTATAATCTCAGGAGTAAAGTAAGGGACATTTCAGAGACAGATGTAAAACAAACACAGATTTTGACATACTGTCCCTGGTTTTACTGAGGCTGGCAACCCTGATGGGGCCCCCTAGTGGCCCGGGGCCCCTCGGGCAGTGCCGAGTGGCCGAATGGTCAGTCCACCCCTGCTGGGCACCCATATCAGGATAGGAATGATGGTGGGCGTTTGCAAGGGTCGATCAGAGTGGTTCCAGCAAAGCTATTTCTGATACCCATGTCACATTGGCCCAGCTGTTCATGTGACTTGTTGCTGGAACCAAGATAGTAATAAGGCCTCTTGAGTAAAGCCTATCTAGGCTTAAGACCTGAGAAGTGACCCCCATACATCCTGAGAAGTGATCTTGTAAAGCATCTGCTTAGTGAATTGGTGGGATGAGGTGGAGCTTTGGCTCCTCCAGGATACAAATCATTGGGCACCCATATCAGGATAGGAATGATGGTGGGCGTTTGCAAGGGTCGATCAGAGTGGTTACCATGAAGGTATTTCTGGTACCCATGTCACATTGGCCCAGCTGTTCATGTGACTTGTTGCTGGAACCAAGATAGTAATAAGGCCTCTTGAGTAAAGCCTATCTAGGCTTAGGACCTAAGAAGTGACCTCTGTTTAGTGAACTGGTGGGATGAGGTGGAGTTTTGGCTCACCAACCCTTCAAAGCTGCTGAACTGGAGCCCCCTCGAGGACCAGGAACTGGCTGGATGTTAGGTGGCCCTCCAACAAAATAGTTTCCCTCATTCTGATCTCAGAAAGTTGGGAGGTATGGTGGCTGGGCTTACATCTCCTGCTCTTCACACTGTCCTATAAGCATTGCATTGGCCACGGTCACTGAAGCTAGTAACATGTTTGCACAGTGTGACTATGTGGTGATATATCTCAGTGCTTTGATGGTCTGTTGCATGTTATGGAAACATCTCCCCGACACCTGGTCTGGGGAGGGGAGACACACGTTTAGCAACCAATGTAGGCTTTCTGCAACCGTCTCGCCTACATGCCCTAACGTCTGTAGGATGCTAGACCCCTTCAACGTGGGCAATGAGTGTACAAAACATGGACCATTGCACCATACAAGGACAACACTGTCACTGTTTGTGTTCTCCAGCCTTGAACTAGAGTCGCACTTAATGTTTCATTGGCAGCGGCTCCCGGAGTTTATACAAAACTGACTTCTCCTGTCCTGTCATAACACGATTCGCATTCCTGTGTCAGATTAGACAGGTATTTTGGGGAAATAATTAGGCTGAGCGTTGCATAGTGTGAGCGGCACACATCAGCAATGCTCTCATTTTGTTTTATGCTCTGCTGAGCTAATTCAGCATTAATATCTCAGGCTTAAAGGTGAAATGAATTGTGCTTTAATTGGGAACGCAAAACTGATCGCTAAAATCTCAGAGGTGCTTCAGGGCAGCTTTTCTCAACCCTTTTGTCATGGAGGAACCCTTAAAATAATCTTAAGGGGACCCCTGAAAAAAAAAAAAGAATATATCTGTTAATGGAACATTAGAAAGATCACGGAGTTAGATATAAGAAGAAACACATTAATAAGAAGTATTTGACACCAATAATAGATTGTTTTTAACACCCTCCTGCCAAATACAACAAAATTATTTTCTTCATGAAATGAGTAATAATTGCGGGAAGACAGTGAAAACTGTAGTGTCCTCTTGCATTGCTTGTCAATAAAGAGGTGTCCCCTTAAGCTGGCCATACACCTATAGATTATCTGCAGATTTTCTATGGTTAGATGGAAAAAGTGGGAGATTCCTCCATCCACACAGTTTAGTGAACATGGAGAACATTGCACTTTTTCCATCTAACCATAGAAAATCTGCAGATAATCTATAGGTGTATGGCCAGCTTTACATTGGTGGTCATTGAAAAGGTATCCCCTTACTTTGCTGGTCAGTAAAAAGGTGTCCCCTTATATTGGTGGGCATTGAAGAGGTGTCCCCTTATATTGGTGGTCATTGAAGAGGTGTCTGCTTATACTGGTGGTCATTAAAGAGGTGTACCCTTATATTGATGGTCATTGAAGAGGTGTCCCGTTATATTGATGGTCATTAAAGAGGTGTACCCTTATATTGATGGTCATTGAAGAGGTGTCCCCTTATATTGATGGTCATTGAAGAGGTGTCCCCTTATACTGGTGGTCATTGATGAGGTGTACCCTTATATTGGTGGGCATTTAAGAGGTGCCCCCTTATACTGGTGGTCATTGGAGAGGTGTCCCCTTATACTGGTGGTCATTAAAGAGATGTCCCCTTATATTGGTGGTCATTGGAGAGGTGTCCCCTTGTATTGGTGGTCATTGAAGAGGTGTCCCCTTATATTGGTGGTCATTGGAGAGGTGTACCCTTATATTGGTGGTCATTGAAGAGGTGTCCCCTTATACTGGTGGTCATTGGAGAGGTGTCCCCTTATATTGGTGGTCATTCGAGAAGTGTACCCTTATATTGGTGGTCATTTAAGAGGTGTCCCCTTATATTGCTGGTCAATGAAGAGGTGTACCCTTATATTGCTGGTCATTGAAGAGGTGTCCACTTATACTGGTGTTCTTTAAAGAGGTATACCCTTATACTGGTGGTCATTGGAGAGGTGTCCCCTTATACTGGTGGTTATTAAATAGGTGTCCACTTATACTGGTGGTCATTAAAGAGGTGTACCCTTACATTGCTGGTCATTGAAGAGATGTCCCCTTATAATGGTGGTCATTGAAGAGGTGTCCCCTTATATTGGTGGTCATTGAAGAGGTGTACCCCTACATTGCTGGTCATTGTAGAGGTATCCTCTTATACTGGTGGTCATCAAAGAGGTATACCCTTATATTGGTGGTCATTGAAGAAGTGTCCACTTATACTGGTGGTTATTGAAGAGGTGTACCCTTACATTGCTGGTCATTGAAGAGGTGTCCCCTTATATTGGTGGTCACTGAAGAGGTGTTCCCTTATATTGGTGGTCATTGAAGAGGTGTACCCTTACATTGCTGGTCATTAAAGAGGTTTCCCCTTATATTGGTGGTCATTGAAGAAGTGTCCACTTATACTGGTGGTTATTGAAGAGGTGTACCCTTACATTACTGGTCATTGAAGAGGTGTCCCCTTATATTGGTAGTCACTGAAGAGGTGTTCCCTTATATTGGTGGTCATTGAAGAGGTGTTTCCCTACATTGCTCGTCATTAAAGAGGTATCCCCTTATATTGGTGGAGAGAAGAGGTGTCCCCTTACATTGGTGGTCATTGAAGAGGTGTCCTGTTTCGTTGGTGGTCATTGAAGAGGTGTCCCCTTATATTGGTGGTCAGTGGACATTGCCCCCAGTAGATGGGTGTTCAGTGGAAGGAATGACCTATCATGTCATGGTCGTGCCCCCTTTCGTTGATGGTCGCTGGTCTCATTCCACTGGCTGTGCTGAGTGATGATGGTGCCAGAGCTACGCAGGCACCCCCAGGCAAGAGGTCAGTCTGCCATTGCTCACCATTCAAGGAACCCCTATAAACCTCTTGAGGAACCCTAATGCCGCGTACACACGATCAGACTTTCCGGCGGACAATCCGACGGACTTTGCAGCTGAGGTTCGTGGACTTTCAAGCGAACGGACTTGGCCACACACCATCACTCCAAAAGTCAGCCGGATTTGAACGTGATGATGTAGAATAAGGAAGTTCATAGCCAGTAGCCAATAGCTGCCCTAGCGTCGGTTTTAGCCCATCGGACTAGCACACAGACGACCGGACTTTTCGACCGAACTCGAGTCCGGCGGACAATTTTGAAGCCAGTCTTATTTCTTGGTCCGCCGGACTTTTGGAAAGAAAAAGTCCGCTGGAGCCCACACACGATCAAATTGTCCGACAGACTCTGGTCCGCCGGAAAGTCCGATCCCGCGTACGCGGCATAAGGCTAAACCAATACCTGGATGAGAAAGGCGGCTTCAACTTGGTAATGTCTTTCCAAAAGTCATTTTGAATCTTTTTAAATCTGCGGCTTTCATTAAAATTATTCCTGGTG
Source organism: Lithobates sylvaticus (assembly GCA_028564925.1). NCBI lineage: Eukaryota > Metazoa > Chordata > Amphibia > Anura > Ranidae > Lithobates > Lithobates sylvaticus. The sequence goes on along the minus strand of CM053030.1, from coordinate 519,618,845 downwards.
ATCCTGCCATGGAGGTCCTTGTTCAGGCACTTCCTGTTATAGGGTGACAACACTCTCCCTGCCTCCCAATTGTGCTCCAGAAACGTTCAGAATTTAGAACCTAGACCTTCTATTACCTGTACTGGAGACACAGCAGGAAGCAATCCTGTATGAAAGGACCTTATCTGAGCTGTACCCTACCAACAACTCAGAATGCAATGAAGCCAGAGGATCGGCATAACGCATTTTCAGGAGGGGTGCTGAGACATACCCGTCACCCATCCCTCAGTTCTGTAATGCTCTGCATTTTCCAATCACAGCCCAGGGTGCCCTCTAGTGGCCACACATGGGATTCACCTCTCCATTCACATACTTATACAGGATTTAGGAGAGGATCCAGGAGCTGCCAGTGCAGGGAAAGCAAACGATTCACTTTAGAAGGGTGACCCTGTCACCCCGGGTCACATGTACAGAGGGAGCCCCCTGTAAAAGTACAGGCAATAGACTTACCTTTCCTGCAGTGACAGTATTTGCCTAGGCAGAGAGTGGAGGAGGAAGCAATGCTGGATCAGTAATCTGTATATAAGGTATATAATGCGTGTAAAGTCAGGTGTCCCAATACTTTTGATGATATAGTGTGTATATAAGCCAACATATATATATATACAGTATCTCACAAAAGTTAGTACACCCCTCACATTTTTGTAAATATTTTCTTCTATCTTTTCATGTGACAACACTGAAGAAATGACACTTGTCTACAATGTAAAGTAGTGAGTGTACAGATTGTATAACAGTGTAAATTTGCCGTCCCCTCAAAATAACTCAACACACAGCCATTAATGTCTAAACCGCTGGCAACAAAAGTCAGTACACTCCTAAGTGAAAATGTCCAAATTGGGTCCATTTAGCCATTTTCCCTCCCCGGTGTCATGTGACTCAGGTCTCAGGTGTGAATGGGGAGCAGGTTTGTTAAATTTGGTGTTATCGCTCTCACTCTCTCATACTGGTCACTGGAAGTTCAACATGGCACTTCATGGCAAAGAACTCTCTGATGATCTGAAAAAAAGAATTGTTGCTCTACATAAAGATGGCCTAGGCTATAAGGAAAATTGCCAAGACCCTGAAACTGAGCTGCAGCACGGTGGCCAAGACCATACAGCGGTATAACAGGACAGGTTCCACTCAGAACAGGCCTCGCCATGGTCCACCAGAGAGTTTGAGGTCACGTGCTCAGCGTCATATCCAGAGGTTGTCTTGGGAAATAGACGTATGAGTGCTGCCAGCATTGCTGCAGAGGTTGTAGGGGTGGGGGGGGGTCAGCCTGTCAGTGCTCAGACCATACGCCGCACACGGCATTAAATTGGTCTGCATGGCTGTCGTCCCAGAAGGAAGCCTCTTCTAAAGATGATGCACAAGAAAGCCTGAAAACTGTTTGCTGAAGACAAGCAGACTAAGGACATGGATTACTGGAAGCATGTCCTGTGGTCTGATGAGACCAAGATAAACATATTTGGTGTTAGATGGTGACAAGCGTGTGTGGGGGCAACCAGGGGAGGAGGACAAAGACAAGTGTGTCTTGTCTACAGTCAAGCATGGTGGTGGGAGTGTCATGGTCTGGGGCTGTATGAGTGCTGCCGGTGTTGTAAAAATGTCTGTGTCACTTCCTGCGCAGCTCCTTTACTCAAACAGCTGACGGTGGGGCTTTTCCATGCATGCGCAATTTCACGGCCCTTGGCCGGGCATGCGCGAGAGCGAGCTGCGGTCGAGAAATATTATGCTCTCGAGCGGGCGGGCTTTGGCGGAGAGATGGTTAAACATCAGAAACAGCCCCGCCCACTCCACTTACATGCCCCAAATCGTACATGCGCAAATCTTATGTATGTCCAGGGTCCAGAAAAATTATGGACTTGAGGGGGTGGGCGGAGGTAGAGAGTTGGTGGGAGAGGGGGGCGGGCGGGCCCCCGTGCATAGCACTGAGTCCAAGTACAGTACATTGTTCTGCCATCAAATACGCTGCCACTGTGCCCAGCAAACGCAAACACTGTGCCTGTCAAACGCTGCTTCACTGCGCCCATCAAACTCAGCCACTGTACCCATCGTTTGCGTTTGCTGGGTGCAGTTGCTGCGTTTGATGGGCACAGTGAGGCAGCATTTGATTGGTACAGTGGGTGCGTTTGCTGGGTGGAGTGGCAGCGTTTTTTTGGTGCAGTGGCAGCGTTTAATGGGCACAGTGAGGCAGCGTTTGACAGGCACAGTGGTTGCGTTTGCTGGGAACAGTGGCAGTGTATTTGATGGCAGAACAATGTACTGTACTTGGACTCAGTGCTATGCACTGGGGCCTGCCCCCTCTCCAAGCTCCGCTCTATCTCCCCCTCCCACCAACTCTCCGCCTCCGCCCGCCCCCTTGAGTCCATAATTTTTCTGGATATACATAAGATTTGCGCATGCGCGATTTGGGGCGTGCTAGTGGGGTGGGCGGGGCTGTTTCTGACGTTCAACCATCTCTCGGCCTCCGCCTGCCCACTAGAGAGCATACTATTTCTCGACCACGGCTAGCTCCCGCGCATACGCGATCAAGGGCCGTGAAATCACGCATGCATGGTAAAGCCCCGCTGTCAGCTGTTTGAGTGATGGAGCCGCACAGGAAGTGAGGCGGTCGAGATTCTGCATGGGTCGCAGAAATTTTTACAACACCGGCATAGGGGAGCTACAGTTCATTGAGGGAACCATGAATACCAACATGTACTGTGACATACTGAAGCAGAGCATGATCCCCTCCCTTCAGAGACTGGGCCGCAGGGCAGTATTCCAACATGATAACCACCCCAAACACACCTCCAAGACGACCACTGCCTTGCTAAAGAAGCTGAGGGTAAAGGTGATGGACTGGCCAAACATGTCTCCAGACCTAAACCCTATTGAGCATCTGTGGGGCATCCTCAAACGGAAGGTCTCTAACATCCACCAGCTCCGTGATGTCGCCATGGAGGAGGGGAAGAGGACTCCAGTGCCAACCTGTGAAGCTCTGGTGACCTCCATGCCCAAAAGGGTTAAGGCAGTGCTGGAAAATAATGGTGGCCACTTTGGGCCCAATTTGGACATTTTCACTTAGGGGTGTACTCACTTTTGTTGCCAGCGGTTTAGACATTAATGGCTGTGTGTTGAGTTATTTTGAGGGGACATCAAATTTACACTGTTATACAAGCTGTACACTCACTACTTTACATTGTAGACAAGTGTCATTTATTCAGTATGCCACATGAAAAGAAAGAATAAAATATTTACAAAAATGTGAGGAATGTACTCACTTTTGTGAGTTACTGTATGTATATATATATATATATATATATATATATATATATATATATATATATATATATATATATATATATATATATATATATATATATTTATGGTTGAAGCCCTATGGCCGATACGTGTCTGAAGAGGAATATCTTAACCAATAAGATCTATAACATGAAAAGGGGGACCTGAAGTGTGCCTTGGTCTATGGACGGTACGCCAAGAATAAGGGGGCATACCCTGATTAGAAATGAGTATCTGATGAGGGTGATGTTGTGAGAAATGCCCTTGAAAGGGGAAAGGGGAGGGTGGGTATCGCGCACCGGAACCGACGAAGACCACAGGCGAGTGGGCCGGTTAAATACCCTCCCGGGCTCCTCCCATAAATTCAGGCCACCATGTTGGCCTTCCACTTATGGTTGAAGCCCTATGGCCGATACGTGTCTGAAGAGGAATAACTTAACCAATAAGATCTATAACATGAAAAGGGGGACCTGAAGTGTGCCTTGGTCTATGGACGGTACGCCAAGAATAAGGGGGCAAAAAATGAGGTAGGGTTTGAAGATGTTTATTGATTTTTAGCATTGTCTACTGCGTGAGTTGGGCGAAGGCCCGTGACATTTCCGCCTGTGGGTCATGTATATACCGGGTGAAGCAGGCTGACTTCCATCTGCCGAGTCTCTGGATGATGTGGCCTGGGACCCCATGCTGTGAGGCGGTTGAGGCGGCCCCGATCCGAAAAGAGTGACCGGAGTATTCGCTGGGGTTGAGGCGTAGGTTGCGGAGGAGAATCCTTACGTGTGTCATGAACTGGCAGGTGCTTAGGGGTTTGACTGGAAAAGGCAGAAGGGGATCGGTGTCCCTTTGTTCTGGCAGGAGTGAGAGCAGGTGGTTGAGAACCGTCACTGGGCACCAGGTATTGCCGGTTCTGTATAGATGGATGTCCACCCCGTGGCCGGCTTGCTGAGTCTTGGAGACGCTGAGGTGGAGCACGAAGTGGTCTTGATGGCGAACTAGGTGGCGTCTGCACAGGGTTTGGCTGGTCATGCTGTTACAGGTGAATTCGCTGGGACGTAGGAACCCATAGTAGGCCAGGTAGATGGCGGCTTGTATGACCTGGCTGAGGAGGACACCAAAAGGGGAACCAGCGAGTATGGCGGACATCTCACGGAAGATGGCACTCGTGATGGGGCGACGTCTGGTTCTGTTTGCTGGTTGCTGCTTCTGGACGCCGCGTAGGACGGCTCGTATGGCATGGGACGAGAAGACAGACGGTCTAGTGGGATCTTGAAGGGCCAAAAAGTGCTGTATGCCGGCCAGGTACAGGCGGATGGTGTTGTAGGATAGGTTTAACTGTGTGTAACAATGTGAGACGAAGGCCAGGATGTGCCTGGTGTCTGTGGGTGTTGACACGGCGTTGGTGGCTAGGAACTTGTTGAATGTGTCCCAGGCTGCGTGGTAGGCTTTGAGTGTGTTGTGAGACAGGGACTGGTTGATGAGCTGGGTGGCCCCACGTAGGTATCGGTCTAGTCTAGGGTCAGCTGAGACCAAGCGGGGATAGGGGCGGATGCCGATCGGCCTCTGGTATCTGTCGGAAGAAGGAGACGAAGTTAAAGAGTGACAGCGCGTCTGCTGCCACGTTGTATTTACCTGGGATGTGAGAGCAATGGACGTTGAACTGGAACCGCAGCGACAGTTGGACCAGCCTGCGTAAGAAGGACATCACCTGGAGTGACTTGGACCTGCCTTTGTTGATGATGTCTGCCGTGGCCTGGTTGTCCGTCGTGAAGTTTACCGTCTGCCCGGTCCCGTTGTGACCCCAAAGTATGGCGGCTGCCACGATTGGGTAGAGCTCGAAAAGGGGGGAAGTCCGGCTGAAACCTGGAATTGAGAGTATCTGCGGGGGCCAAGGGCCAGCGAACCAACGGAGGCCAAATATGGCTGCGAAGCCCGTGGAGGCCGCGGCATCTGTCACCACCTGTGGTGAGAAGGGTGAGATGGCCGGGATAAACAAGGATATTCCGTTCCATGAGGAAAGGAATTCTTCCCACATCGCTAGGTCTGCTATGGCTGCGGCGTCCAGGTTGAGGACCTGATCGGGGTCTTGTGCCTGTGACAGGTGGACTAAGAGCCGTGAGATGAAGGAACGACCTTGCGGGACGATCCGCATGGCAAAATTGAGCATGCCCAGTAGTGACTGGAGCTGTCGTCTTGTGCACCCTCTCGTGCGAGTGAAGTCCTGAAGAACTGCCCTGATGCGGGTCAACTTGTCGAGGGGTAGGCTGGCCTGCATGGAGCATGTGTCCAAGACAACTCCGAGGAAGGTGATGGAGTGTGCGGGTCCGTCGACCTTGTGCTCAGCTATGGGGACATTGATGTTCTGGAAGACGACTCTCAACTTGTCGAGGTCTACTGGTGACACGTTGGGCTGCTCTATCAGTAGGAAGTCATCCAGGTAGTGGATGACTTCTGTGCATTGGGCCTTGTATAGGAGAATCCAGGTGAGGGATTGAGCGAAAGTGTCGAAGAGCCAGGGGCTACTTTTGGAGCCGAACGTGAGCTTGGTGGCGAAGTAGTACCTGTCTCTCCACTTGATACCGTGCCAACACCAGAGGGACGGGTGAATCGGCAAAAGTTTGAAGGCGTCCGATATGTCGGCTTTGGACAGCCAGGCCCCTGTGCCTGCTTTGAGGATGGCCTGGATCGCCATGTCGACGGAGGCGTATTTTAAGGAAAACTCCTCGGAGGGAATCAGGGAGTTGAGGCTGGGGACGTGGCAAGAATGAGGCGCAGACAGGTCGTACACCAAACGAACTTTATTCGAGAACTTGCCCTTGACAAGCCCAATAGGGCTGACTCTCCAGGTGTTGAAGGGGGGTTGTGTGAAGGGACCTATGACGAAACCTTGCTCTAGCTCGGCTAGGAGTAGTAGGTCTATGGCTTGCTCGTCGGTGGCCGCTGACAGTTGCAGGGTGGACCTACTGAACTTGGACTGACCTGGGGAAGGAAGATAAAGACAACTGGTGAGGTGTGCCTCGTGGGGTGTGTCCCCCGTCTGAGCATATATATATATATATATATATATATATATATTCTTTTTTTTTTTTTTTTTTTTTTTTTTTCATTGGAATGAAATGAGAAACGTTTTGTGCCTATGTCGTGGGCGCAAAGTGTCGTTAATGAGTGTGATTGCTGAGTGACACTGGCCGAGAATTGGGATGAAATGAGGCAAATTCGACTGGGGTACGTCGAGGCGAACTGATGCATGGTGGATGCCATCGGATTCGGATCAGGACGTTTTTGTGTGACAGCGAACTGATCGGCATGACAGGAGTATGAAACGGTCGAGCCGCGGCGGCGACTGTCAACGAACCAGACTTCTGGAGCATGTACTGAAATGAGGCCAACGGATGTTCGGGGCGCATCGGTACGAACCGGCATGCAGTGCGACTGGGTTCGAAGCGAGGTGCGGGTGACAGAAATGAGGGGAACCATTCCATGAGGTGCGGAGCGGTCGGTCGGGTTTCGCGACCGACGACGGGCAGACTCAGGGGAGGTTACTGAAATGGGGCCAATAACCTGGGGTACGTTGGAGGCGAAACCGATACGCGAGGGTGCGACCGGTTTCGGATCAAAACGTAACTCGTGAGGTGAAATGTTTTTCTCGTGACAGAGGCGCCGACCGGTGAGCCTAAAAAAATTTTTCGACTGACAGCGACCGTACTTCTGGAGCACGAAATGAAATGGGGCCTGGAAGCACCTGGGGCGTGCCGGTACGAATCGAGGCACCGGGGTGCACCTAGACTCGAATTGGAACGTGATACGTGACAGTGAAATGATGCCATGACAGAGGTGTTTTTTCGACCGGTGAGTCGAGAAATTGCGGCTAAAACGACCGCTCCCTGGGTCATGTATTGAAATGAGGTTCGACTGCTGGGACATACCGGGACGAATCGGATGCGGCTAGATTCGAACCGGCGTGTCGGCGCAGGACCGTGAAATGGTGAAATGACTGAAATGGTGAAATGGCTGAAATGTGACCGTGTGAAATGTTACTGCGACTGGTTCCGAACCAGGTGATACGTAAGCGACCGGCTGCAGTTATGCAGATGGTGGTACGGATGCGACGAATGGGTACTCACAAATGACTCGTGCGTATGTGGACCACGAGATTCGTGACAAGGTAAGTAACGTTCATAAGTGAAATGGTGGTCAAACGAGACCCCTACCTGCGGCAGCCGAGCCAGATACAATGTACAAAACCTTCGAACGGGAACACTCCACGAGACGTCTGGCACTCACGAACGCTAGCGAAATCGAGTAGTCGGCTTAGTGACGTAGTATATCGCGCACCGGAACCGACGAAGACCACAGGCGAGTGGGCCGGTTAAATACCCTCCCGGGCTCCTCCCATAAATTCAGGCCACCATGTTGGCCTTCCACATATATATATATATATATATAATATATATATATATATATATATATATATATATATATAAAAACATATACTATATTTATTATATATATTTTTAATATAATATAAAAAGAATTGTATATTTAAAGATATTGTATAATTATAAATGTAATTCTGAAACTTAAATATAATATTATATTAAGACGTACAGTCTAAAACTAAATGCACAACTGCATGGAGGTCTGGATCTGATCTTCACTGTAAAAAGAATAAAAAAGTGTTAATAACAAAGTAAATTATATATATATATATTAAATATATACTAATTACAAACAGCAAGTAAATATATTATATATATGTATATGTATATATATATATATATATATATATATATATATATATATATATATATATATATATATATATATATATATATAATATAATAATAAAAATTGTATATTTAAAAACATAATTATAAATTTAGTTTTACAATGTAAATACAATACTATATTTAAAAAAATTTAATATTCAATAGACAGGGTGGATAGTTTTTTTTGTGCAGTGTCTGATGTCACAAGGCTCCTATTTTGGCTTATGTTGAAGTGTGTATATGCCTTTTATGCATTCTTATCTGTATGAAAATGTTCTTAAAATAAAAAATGTGTATATATATATATATATATATATATATATATAAATACATAAATGCACAGCTGCTTGGGTCTGGATCTGATCTCTATTGTAAAAATAATAAAAAATTGTTAACAAGAGGTGAAAAAAAGGAATATGATATTATTTATATATATTTATGTAGATAGATATAAAATATAAACATATCATATCACCAATTTAAAAAATTGATATATATATTTATTTGTAATATAATATAAAAAAAAAGTATATTAAAAATATAGTATAACTGTAAATGTAGTTTTACAATTTAAATATAATATTATATTTAAAAAATATAATATGTAAAAAATATATAGACAGCTGCATGGGGGGTCTGGATCTGATCTCCACTGTAAAAAGAATAAAAAATTGTTAATAAAAAAAGAGGTGAAAAAAAAGGAATGTGATATTATTTATATATTTATATAGGTAATTATAAAACATATCATATCAATAAAAATGTTTTATATATACTTATTTGTAATATAATATATAAAATATATATATATATATATAATATATATATATATATATATATATATATATATATATATATATATATATATATATATATAAAGTACATTCAAAAATATAATATAACTATAAATGTAGTTTTACAATTTAAATGTAATATTTAATCTAAAAAATATAATATATAAAAAATCTATAAATACACAACCGCATGGGGGGTCTGGATCTGATCTCCACTGTAAAAAGTGTAAAAAAAATTAATAAAAATAGCACCTCCGCTTATCTAACAATCACTGTCAAGTACCTCTACCTAGCTACCAATCACTATCAAGCAGCTCCATTTCTCTGCCAATCATTGACAGGCTCCTGCTCCTGTCTGCCAATCACAGTCAAGCGTCTCCCCATTTCTGCCAATCATTAGTAAGCCCCTCCCACTCACTGCCAATCACTGTAAGGCCCCTCCCCTTCTCCTAGCACAGACCTCATAGTGTGATAATACACAGTAATTCAGATGTATAGTGATGTCCGGTCCGGTCATTTATACACACTCACACTATACACAGTGTAATGCAGATAGTGCAGACCAGTGTTGCCAACCGTCCGTAAATTTACGGACAGCCTGTAAATTTCACCCCTTTTTCGGGGCGCCCGTAAATGTCTGTTACGGGCAGCGGTGCCCGTAAAAATTATGGCTTCAGTCCGACATCGCTACTGCGCATGCGCCGTTCCGAAGCCTGCCGAGCTTGGGACAACTCGTGCACGCTCGGTCGCGCGCTGTCACGTACCTTACAGCGGGGAGTCCGAATGCTGGGGGGTGGCCTCGTGCACGGTTCCGGTCCCAACACCCCTGGTAGTGGGGACAGGGAGTGCTGGGGCAACGAAAGGGTGCAGGTGCCTGCGGCTTGAAGACTGGAGCTCGGAGATACCGGTGCCTCTGGGAGGCAGGTGTGGATGCTGATCACCAGAACCTTATCCAGCGGTGGCCAGGCAGGTGGGTATGGAAACTGCAACATCAGGACAGGCAGGAGTCGGCAACTGGCTGGCAACAGGGTACATAAGCAGAAGGCAAGTTTGTAGCCAAGGGCAGGCAGAGGTTGGCAACGGGCAGACGGTGAGGTACAGAATCAAGAAGCAGAGCCGTAGTAGAAAGTCCAAGCCGAGGTCGGTATAACAGCAGGTAGGCAACAGGTAGGGATGATCCAGGAGAATAGTCAAAGGAAGCCGGGTTGTCAGGAGCAAGGTAACAGGTAGTAAGCAATCAGGCACTTAGGGAACAGACTGAAGACGATCCAGCACTGGCATCATGCAAAGGCCTTGTTTATATAGGGCGCTATGTGCCAGGATTGGTGGAGATGAACGTATGTGCGCGAGTGCGCATACACGTTCGCATTGGCGTGTGAGTGCGCGCACACGTTCGCATTGGAGTGCGAGGGCGCGTACACGTTCGTGCTGGTGCATGGGTACGCACGCACGTTCCGGAGCTCGTTCGGTTCCGTTGGGGACACCGCGCATGGCTATTGACATCAGCAGAGTGGGGATTAGCCACTTCTGCACGAAGACGGGCATCGGTACAGTAAGTTCTCTGACATTGCCCCCTCCTTAAGGGCAGCCTCCGGATGCCTCTTCGAAGCGGGCCTTGAGGACGGGAACGATGAAAGGCTCGTATGAGCCTCTGGGCATGGAGATTTGTTTCCCGTTCCCAGGAATTTTCTTCTGGGCCAAAGCCTCTCCATTAGATCAGATACTGGTTCTCCCCCTGTCATTTCCTATGATCCAGAATAGCCTCGATCTCAAATTCTTCTTCCCCATCTACCATTATAGCTTCCGGAGGACCCACCTCACGATCCGGGAAGGAGTTTGGCACATCAGGCTTAAGTAGTGAAACATGGAATACAGGGTGTATCCTGAACGAGTCGGGGAGTTCAAGTTCATAAGCTACTGGATTGACCTTCTTCTTGACAGGGAAGGGCCCCAAGTATCTGGGTCCTAATTTTTTGGAAGGACATGCCAATTTTAGGTTTGCAGTAGAAAGCCATACACGGTCACCAACCTCTAAGTCCAATTCCCCCCTTCTCTTCCTGTCAAAATTTTTTTTGTTATCTTCCTGTGCCTTAGAGATGGTTTCCCTAAGCACCTGATTGTTGGAGGTAAAGAAATTCAATCTATCCTGAACGGCTGGTACAGGAGAGTCTGGTACAAGTGTTGGCAAAAAGGAGGGATGGAATCCGTGATTGGAGAAGAACGGTGACTGGTTCGTGGCGGAGTGAATAGAGTTATTGAATGCGAATTCCGCCAAAGGCAGTAACGAAGCCCAATCTTCTTGAGAAAAAGAGGAAGGTATTGTTCCAATGTTTGATTGGTGCGTTCGGTCTGCCCGTTGGTCTGGGGGTGATAGGCGGAAGAAAGGCTGCATTTGATGCCTAGTGTTTCACATAATGACTTCCAGAACTTAGACGTGAATTGCACTCCACGATCAGAAACAATGTCACTGGGGATTCTGTGGAGCCTGACAATTTCTTTGATAAATGTCCTGGCAGTCTCGGTTGCAGACGGGGTCCCTTTCATGGGGATAAAGTGTGCCATTCTGGAAAAGCGGTCAACCACCACGAAGATGGAAGAAAACCCCTCAGTGGGGGGGGAGCTCGACAATAAAGTCCATTGCGATTCTATACCATGGCCTTTTCGGGGACAGGCAGTGGTCTCAACAGACCCCAAGTTTTATTTTTGCTGTTCTTGTTTCTGAGACAGGTCAGGCAAGAATTAACGTAGTTCCTACAGTCCTTGGCAAGATTGGGCCACCAGAAGTGTCTTTGGACTAGGTCCATAGTCTTGTGACCCCCAAAGTGACCCGCCAGGGGATAGTCATGGCAGGCCTGTAGGGTTGTGGTGCGCAGTACTTGAGGGACAAAAATCTTATTGCCTTGCCAAAAGAGCCCATCCCTCTCCTGGAGGTTAGTACCCGGGGGTAGCGGTGTTCTCAAGGATGCCTGGCGGATTTGTGTCATAAAACTGGATTGGGTCAGTAGGAAATTCCCAGCTTGCAGGATGGTATCCGGTGGGGATGGAACTTCAACTTCCGTGAACATACGGGATAGTGCATCGGGTTTAATGTTTTTAGACCCTGGACGGTAGGTAATATGAAAATTGAAACGGGAAAAGAAAAGAGCCCATCTAGCCTGCCTGGGTCTGAGGCGTCTGGCAGTCCTGAGGTGTTCTACGTTTTTATGATCTGTGAAGATCAATATCGGGTGTACTGCTCCTTCCAGGAGATACCGCCATTCCTCCAAGGCTAGTTTTATAGCCAGGAGTTCTCGGTCCCCTACATCGTAGTTTCTTTCTGACAAGCCCAACTTTTTGGAGAAGAAAGCCACAGGGTGCATTAGGGACTTGGGTCCTTGGCGTTGGGACAGGATGGCCCCCACCGCACTTTCTGATGCATCCACCTCCAGGGTATAGGGTAATGCAGGATCAGGGTGTTTTAGCACTGGAGCGGAGGTGAATTTTGGAGTTTAATTGGTCAAAAGCAGCTTGAGCGCTGTGGTCCATTGGAAACGGCTTTGCTTCCCTGTGAGCTGCGTGATGGGTGCTATGATGTTGGAGAAGTTTTTGATAAACTTTCTGTAGAAATTGAAGAACCCAATAAAACGTTGCACTCCTTTTTTATCGTTTGGGGGTGGCCAGGACATAATGGCTGAGACCTTCTGAGGATCCATTGCCACACTCCCGGTTGATATCACCAGGCCGAGAAAGTGAATGGTCTGGCGCTCAAACTCTCAATTCTCGGCCTTTACGAAAAGTCCGTTTTGTCTTAATCTGCCCAGAACTTGTTTCACATGGTTGCGGTGTGCTTCTAGGGAGGTAGAAAATATCAGAATGTCGTCCAAATAGACGATCACAAAGGAATCCAAAAAGTCTCTGAAGATGTTATTTACGAAATGCTGGAATGTGGCCGGTGCATTGCAGAGTCCAAATGGCATGACCAGATATTCAAAATGGCCTAAATGTGTCCGGAAAGCCGTCTTCCACTCATCCCCCTTGCGGATTCTGATTAAATTATAGGCACCACGTAAATCCAACTTTGTGAATATCTTTGCTGAACGGAGTCTCTGGAATAGCTCTGGGATCAGTGGGAGAGGGTAGCGGTTTTTAATTGTTATTTTATTCAGGTCCCTGTAATCCACACATCGGCGGAGGGAGTGGTCCTTCTTTTCGACGAAGAATATCCCGGTGTTGTATCATTAGCCGTCCCCCATCACGAAGTGTCTGCTGTGTACTGCGCATGCGCAGTACACAGGACACCCAGATTCCGAAAATTGCCGAGGATGAACGGCGCCTGCGCCGTGAGTCCACTTTCAAGCCCCACCATCCAAGTGGAAATAGAGTTAGAATATAAAAGAGCCGAGCGCAGCGAGGCCGTGCCCGAAGCGTGGCGAGCGAAGCGAGCCCGCGAGGGGCCCTGTAAATTTGACTAACCCTATGTCCGCTTGGATGGTGGGGGCTTCACCTCGTCTCACGGCGCAGGTGCCGTTCATCTTCCGACAATTTCCGAAAATCTTCATGCTCCATACTGCGCATGCGCTGCGCATGCTCAGTACACTTCGGACACCTAGTGACAGCCGGACACTTCGTGATAGAACACCGGCACCAGCTGGAGAGGAGGAGTGTCGGATGAACCCCTTTTTGAGATTCTCGTCGATGTACTCCTTGAGGACCAGGAGTTCAGGTTCTGACAGAGGGAAGATCCTTCCGAAAGGAATTTCGGCCCCAGGTAGTAGCTCGATCGGGCAATCATAGACCCGGTGGAGAGAAAGGGTGTCCGCTTTCTGCTTGTCAAATACGTCCAGGAAGCTATGGTACACGGGTGGGACCAGTTCTTTGGCTTCAGAAGCCGTTTTTAAGCAGCCGATGACTGGGGCCATGTGGGGGAATGCCTTGAGGCAGTTCTGGAGGCAGTAGGTGGACTGGAAGACTACCTCACCGGTAACCCAATTAACCTGGGGGTTATGGGCTTGTAGCCATGGCATCCCCAAAATGACTGGAAACAGGGGTGAGGGGATGACGTCCAGACAAAGTAGCTCCTGGTGGCCATGTAATATGTTGGCGGACAGTGGTTGAGTCTCATGAGTTATAGGCCCGGATTTGAGAGTTTTTGCTGTTTGGGTGTTAATGGAATGTTGTGTTGCAGGGCGAAGGCATGGTCAATGAAGCAGCTACAGGCACCAGAATAAATTATGGCCCGGACCCGGAGTGTTCTTTCTGGAAGCTGTAAAGAGACAGGGACGGCAATGTGAGCGGATTTCATTAGAGTCAATGCATAAGGTTCACGAGATAATGAGTTGAACGTACGGGTCTTATTTGGACATATATTGGCGTAGTGCCCGGCTTCCCCACAATAGAGGCAGAGGTTGTTCTGGCGCCGCCGCTGCTTTTCTTCCGGTGACAGCGGTGAACGGAGCAGGCCTACCTGCATTGGCTCCGGCGCCCCAGGGGTGGCAGCATGTACATGGGAGACAGAAATAGGAGGATGGCTAGGAACTCTAGGCAGCATCCATGTGGGGCGCATTAGGCTGGTTCTCTCAGACCTCCGCTCTCTCAGACGACGGTCTATCTGAATAGACAGCTGGATCAGGTCCTCCAAGGAACTAGGGATTCCAACACAGGCCAGCTCATCCTTCAGCGCCTCAGAGAGGCCCATGCGGAACTGATAGCGGAGGGCGGCATCGTTCCATGATGTGTCAGAACTCCACCGCCTAAAGTCTGTTACATAGTCCTCCACTGGCCGACGACCCTGCTGAAGGGCATGGAGACTGGCCTCTGCGGTTGTGGCACGCTGAGGGTGGTCATATAGTTTGGCCATTTCAATTAGACATGTGCACAACAAAAAAATTTGTTAATTTTCGTTTCGTTTTTTTAGTTTCCGAAAAAAAATTGTTTATTTTCGTTTCGTTTTTTTCGTTTCCGAAAAAAAATTGTTTATTTTCGTTTTGTTTTTTTCGTTTCCGTTGATTCGTAACGATTCGTAAATTCGTAAGTCGTCGGTGTTCGTATTCGTAACGATTCGTACATTCGTAAGTCGTCGGTGTTCGTATTCGTAACGATTCGTACATTCGTAAGAGTTATTTTTTCGTTGATTCGTTTTTTTCGTTAGTTTAATTTTCGTTTATTCGTTTATTCGAAATTCGGACGCATTTGTATTTATTCGTACATTCGTAACATTCGTAACATTCGTAGATTCGTAATCGGAGCATAATTCATAATTTTATGTAATGTGTATGCTATTATTACATTTTAATAATTTACGAATCGAAAAAAAAGTTACGAATCGAAAAAAAAGTTACGAATCGAAAAATAAAAGTTACGAATGTACGAATTTTTTCGTTCAATGCATTCGAAGCACGTTAAGCAACACCATTGTAAGAGACACGGAAAATTACGATTCAAAAAAAAAAAGAAAAAAGTTACGAATGTACGAATTTTTTCGTTCATTTTCGTTGTTCCCGTTTTCGTTTTTCGGATTTTTTTCATTCGTACATTCGTTGTTTTTTTCGGATTTTCGTTGTTTTTCGGATTCGTTCGATTCAAATGATTCCTTAATCGGATTCGTACGATTCGAACGATTCGTTATTCGGATTCGTTTGATTCGAACGATTTGTTCATTCGTACGAAAACGAACGAACGAAAATAACGAAAAAAGACGAAAAACGAAAAAACAAATTGCACATGTCTAGTTCCAATAGACGGTGGGCCCAAGTTTGGGGTTCCCCTTGGAGTAGTGAAACTATGAACCCCACCTTAGTGCTTTCCAGGGAGAAGGTGCGGGGTTGTAGCAGAAAGTATAGCTGGCAGGCATTCCTGAAGGAACGGAACTTGCTACGATCCCCTGAAAACCACTCTGGAGTGGGTACTCGAGGCTCTGGGGGTGGCAACACTACTGTGGGTGCTGATGCTGAGGTTGCTGGGCCGGAGGTCCGGGATGCTATGGTCGCCTGATGAGTTGCAGAGCTTGGGGACAAGGACGCCACTCTTTGTTCGAGTTGATGATAGCCATCTCGCAGGCCCTGGACTGCCTGGGTAAGGGCCGCCATCTGCTGGCACAGAGCTTCCAAGGGTAAGGCCCCCCTTTCGGACTCCATTCTGGCTGGATCGTACTGTCACGTACCTTACAGCGGGGAGTCCGAATGCTGGGGGGTACCCCTGGTAGTGGGGACAGGGAGTGCTGGGGCAACGAAAGGGTGCAGGTGCCTGCGGCTTGAAGACTGGAGCTCGGAGATACCGGTCCCTCTGGGAGGCAGGTGTGGATGCTGATCACCAGAACCTTATCCAGCGGTGGCCCGGCAGGTGGGTATGGAAACTGCAACGTCAGGACAGGCAGGAGTCGGCAACTGGCTGGCAACAGGGTACATAAGCAGAAGGCAAGTTCGTGGTCAAGGGCAGGCAGAGGTTGGCAACGGGCAGACGGTGAGGTACAGGTCCGTGAGGTACAGGTCGGTATAACAGCAGGTAGGAAACAGGTAGGGATGATCCAGGAGAATAGTCAAAGGATCAAAGCATCATGTCTACACAGCCTCTGACCCCTCTGCACCATGTCCGCACAGCCTCTGACCCCCCTGCACCATGTCCGCACAGCCTCGGACTCCCCTGCACCATGTCCGCACAGCCTCTGACCCTCTGCACCATGTCCGCACAGCCTCTGACCCCCCCTGCACCATGTCCGCACAGCCTCTGACCCCTCTGCACCATGTCCGCCCAGCCTCTGACCCCCCTGCACCATGTCCGCACAGCCTCTGACCACCCTGCACCATGTCCGCACAGCCTCTGACCCCCCTGCACCATGTCCGCACAGCCTCGGACTCCCCTGCACCATGTCCGCACAGCCTCTGACCCCTCTGCACCATGTCCGCACAGCCTCTGACCCCCCTGCACCATGTCCGCACAGCCTCGGACTCCCCTGCACCATGTCCGCACAGCCTCTGACCCCTCTGCACCATGTCCGCACAGCCTCGACCCCCCTGCACCATGTCCGCACAGCCTCTGACCCCCCTGCACCATGGCCGCACAGCCTCTGACCCCCCTGCACCATGTCCGCACAGCCTCTGACCCCTCTGCACCATGTCCGCACAGCCTCTGACCCCCCTGCACCATGTCCGCACAGCCTCTGACCATGTCCGCACAGCCTCTGACCCCCCCCCCTGCAATGAACGATCTGAATGAAAACTGAAAGAAAAGATAAAATATCTGAAACTGGAGGAAAGAGGTGAGAAAAAGAGAAATAAGAGAAGAGCTGATACCTCTGAAGCGATCTGAGAAGGAGAGAAAAGCGGCTGAGAGAAAGAAAGAAAGAAAAAGAAAGCCTCTGAAAGAAACTGTCTGCTGAGAGGAAAAAAAAGATCCCCCTGACTTGAAAGATTTCTGAGAGAAGAGAAGATCTGAAGAAAGAGCTAGAGAATCTGAAAAAAACAGGACTGAGACGAGCAGACTCGAGATGAACGAAAAGAGAAAGATGAAGTCTGAAACTGAACTGAAAAACCAAAGAGACCTGAAAGATGAGAAAAAGAGAGACTGAGAGAACGATCTGAAAATGAAACTGAGAGACTGAAAAGAGAAAAGAAAAAACTGAAAAAGAAAAAGTGATGAGAGGAGATCTGAAGCGAGTGAAAAACTGACGACTGACAAATGATGACGGGGCGAGAAGAGAACTGAAGACGAGAAAGAACTGAAGAAAGAGTCTGAAGACTGAAGAGAGAGAAGAAAAAAAGAACCTCCTGAAGCTGCGACAGCCTGACTGAAGGACTTCCCCCTGCACCTGGAAGAGACTGGAAATAAATGAATGTCTGAAAGAGAGAAGAAATAAACGACCTGAATCTGACTGAAAGCCTCTGACTGAGAGAGATCTAGAAAGAGCTCTGAAAAAGAGAAAGACCGAAAGAAAAGAAGGAAGACTGAGAGAAACTGAGAAGTATGCTAAGAGGAGAAAATGCTCTTGAAAGTAGGAGACTGAAGAAAAGAAGAGGAACCTGGAGGAACTGCCTCTGGAGAAGACTGCCTGGAGATTCCCAGGTCCGCAAGCCTCTGAGCCTCTGCACTGACCCCCCTGCACAGCCTCTGAAGAAGAGACTGAAACCCCTGCACCATGCTCCGCAAAGCCTCGGGACTTCCCCTCTGACCATGTCCTGACACAGCCTCTGACCCTCTGCACCATGTCCGCACAGCCTCTGACCCCTCCTGCACCATGTCCGCACAGCCTCTGACCCCTCTGCACCATGTCCTCACAGCCTCTGACCCCCCCTGCACCATGTCCGCACAGCCTCTGACCCCTCTGCACCATGTCCGCCCAGCCTCTGACCCCCTGCACCATGTCCGCACAGCCTCTGACCACCCTGCACCATGTCCGCACAGCCTCTGACCCCCCTGCACCATGTCCGCACAGCCTCTGACCCCCCTGCACCATGTCCGCACAGCCTCTGACCCCCCTGCACCATGTCTGCACAGCCTCTGACCCCTCTGCACCATGTCCGCACAGCCTCTGACCCCCCTGCACCATGTCCGCACAGCCTCGGACCCCCTGCACCATGTCCGCACAGCCTCTGACCCCTCTGCACCATGTCCGCACAGCCTCTGACCCCCTGCACCATGTCCGCACAGCCTCTGACCCCCCTGCACCATGTCCGCACAGCCTCTGACCCCCCTGCACCATGTCCGCACAGCCTCTGACCCCTCTGCACCATGTCCGCACAGCCTCTGACCCCCCTGCACCATGTCCGCACAGCCTCTGACCCCTCTGCACCATGTCCGCACAGCCTCTGACCCCACTGCACCATGTCCGCACAGCCTCTGACCCCCCTGCACCATGTCCGCACAGCCTCTGACCCCTCTGCACCATGTCCGCACAGCCTCTGACCCCTCTGCACCATGTCCGCACAGCCTCTGACCCCCCTGCACCATGTCTGCACAGCCTCTGACCCCTTTGCACCATGTCCGCACAGCCTCTGACCCCCCTGCACCATGTCCGCACAGCCTCTGACCCCTCTGCACCATGTCCGCACAGCCTCTGACCCCCCTGCACCATGTCCGCACAGCCTCTGACCCCTCTGCACCATGTCCGCACAGCCTCTGACCCCCCTGCACCATGTCTGCACAGCCTCTGACCCCCCTGCACCATGTCCGCACAGCCTCTGACCCCTCTGCACCATGTCCGCACAGCCTCTGACCCCCCTGCACCATGTCCGCACAGCCTCTGACCCCTCTGCACCATGTCCGCACAGCCTCTGACCCCCTGCACCATGTCTGCACAGCCTCTGACCCCTTTGCACCATGTCCGCACAGCCTCTGACCCCTTTGCACCATGTCCGCACAGCCTCTGACCCTCCTGCACCATGTCCGCACAGCCTCTGACCCCCCTGCACCATGTCCGCACAGCCTCTGACCCCCCTGCACCATGTCCGCACAGCCTCTGACCCCTCTGCACCATGTCCGCACAGCCTCTGACCCCCCTGCACCATGTCCGCACAGCCTCTGACCCTCTGCACCATGTCCGCACAGCCTCTGACCCCCCTGCACCATGTCCGCACAGCCTCTGACCCCCTGCACCATGTCCGCACAGCCTCTGACCCCCCTGGCACCATGTCCGCACAGCATCTGACCCCCCTCTGCACCATGTCCGCACAGCCTCTGACCCCCTTGCACCATGTCCGCACAGCATCTGACCCCTCTGCACCATGTCTGCACAGCCTCTGACCCCTTTGCACCATGTCCGCACAGCCTCTGACCCCCCTGCACCATGTCCGCACAGCCTCTGACCCCCCTGCACCATGTCCGCACAGCCTCTGACCCCCCCTGCACCATGTCCGCACAGCCTCTGACCCCCCTGCAGCATGTCCGCACAGCCTCTGACCCCTCTGCACCATGTCCGCACAGCCTCTGACTCCCTGCACCATGTCCGCACAGCCTCTGACCCCCCTGCACCATGTCCGCACAGCCTCTGACCCCTCTGCACCATGTCCGCACAGCCTCTGACTCCCCTGCACCATGTCCGCACAGCCTCTGACCCCCCTGCACCATGTCCGCACAGCCACTGACCCCCCTGCACCATGTCCGCACAGCCTCTGACCCCTCTGCACCATGTCCGCACAGCCTCTGACCCAACAGGCATTGTAGGTACTTTTTTGCAGTGCCAGTAAAAAATGCGGCTCTGTCAGTAAATTTCATGATTTTTGCCAGTAAAAAAAAGGTTGTAAATTTTGGGGTCCTGCCAGTAAATTTTTCTTGGGGGGGGGGGGGGGGGGGGGGGGGGGGGGGGGCTGTTGGCAACACTGGTGCAGACATTGATGTATGTGTGATCGGCCCCGCGCTTCTCTTTGCGCCCCCCGGTTGCCATGACTCCCTCCTCGCTGTCCATTCTGTCAATCATCTAGGAACCCCGCCCCCCAACTGGTTGTCATGACTCCCTCCTCGCTACCCTAACTCCTTTCAGTCAACCCCCGCCCCCCCGAGTCCCTACCCCCTGTAGCTCCTCCCACCGGGCCCCCCGACTTCCGGTCGCCATGTCAGTGACGCACGCAGTTTACGCAGCGCGCTCTCTCTGCCAGTGACGTGGCCGCCGGGATCCGCCATCTTGTGCCGGACCAACCAACGCCTCAGAGGAGAGCCGCTCCAGAGGGAACCGGCCGGGATACATCGAGACAGGTGAGGGGAGACCGGGGACCCCAAACCCGGGAGAGAGAGGAGGACAGGGCGGGGGGAGAGATCGGCCCGGAAATGTATGACCCGAGTCTGAGGAGAGAAGAGTGCGGGGTGATAATGGGAGGAGGAGGACCGCCGAGGGGAAGGTGACCGGAATATAAGAGGAGTAATGGGGGAGATTCCGGGGGGATAGAGGGAGATACAAGACTAGCAATCCCCCCCCCCCACACACACACACCATATCCCCCCCCCCTCTCTTCTTCCTCCTTCGCTATCTCCCCCCCCCCCCCTCTCTTCTTCCTCCTTCGCGATCTACCCCCCCTCTCTCTTCTTCCTCCTTCGCTATCCCCCCCCCTCTCTCTCTCTCTCCTCTCTCTCTCTCTCTCCTCCTCTCTCTCTCTCTCTCTCCCACTCTCTCTCTCTCTCTCTCCTCTCTCTTCTCTCTCCTCTCTCATCTTCCGTCTCCTCTCTCTCTTCTCTCTCTCTCTCTCCTCTCTCTTCCTCCTTCGCAATCCTCCTCCCCCCCCCCTCTCTCTCTTCTTCCTCCTTCGCTATCTACCCCCCCCCCTCTCTCTCTTCCTCCTTCGCTATCTCCCCCCCCTCTCTCTCTTCTTCCTCCTTCTCTATCTCTCCCCCCCCCTCCTCCTCTTCTCTCTCGTCCTTCCTTCTCTCCTATCTACCCTTCCTCCCCCCCCCCCTCTCCTCTTCTTCCTCCTTCGCTATCTCCCCCCCCCCTCTCTCTTCTTCCCTCCTTCGCTATCTCCCTCCCCCCTCTCTTTCTTTCCTCCTTACCTCCCCCTCCCTCCCCCCCCCTCTCTCTCTCTTCCTCCTTCGCTATCTCCCCCCCTCTCTCTCTCCTCTTCCTCCTCCTTCGCTATCTCCCCCCCCCCTTCCCCCCCCCTCTCTCCCCCCTCTCTTCTTCCTCCTTCGCTATCCCCCCTCCCCCCTCCACCCTTCTCTCTCCCTCTTCCTCCTTCCTATCCCTCTTCCCCTCTCTCTTCTTCTCCCCCTTCTCTACTCTTCCCCCTCCTCTCTTCTCTCCTCTCTCCTCCTTCTCCTCTATCTCCTCCCTCTCTCTCCTCTTCCCTCCTTCTCCCCCTCCTCCCCCCCCTCTCTCTCTCTCATTCTCTCCCCCCTCTCTTCCTCCCCGCTCCCCCTTCCTCCTCTCTCTCTCCTCCCCCCCCTCCTCCTCTCTCCTCCCTCTCCAATTCTCCCTCCTCCCCCCCCTCCCTCTCTTCTCCTTCTCCCCCTCCTCCTATCTCCCCCCCTCCTCCCTCTTCTTCCTCCCTCTCCCTTTCCTATCTCCCCCCTCTCTCTCTCCTCTCCATCCTTCGCTATCTCCCCCCCCTCTCTCTCTCTCCCCTTCTCGCCTTCCCTCCCCTTCCCCCCTATCCCCTCCCCCCCTCTCTCCTCTCTCTCTCTCTCTCTCTCCTTCCTCCCCCTCTTCTTCCCCTTCTTCCCCCCCCTCCCCTCCCCCCCCTTTCCCTTCTTCCTCCTTCTCCTCTCTCTCCCCCCCTTCCTTCTCCCCCCCCTCTCTTCTTCCTCCTTCGCTATCTCCCCCCCCCCTCTCTCTCCCCTCTTCTTCCTCCTTCGCTATCTTCCCCCCTCTCTCTCTCCTTCCTCCTTCTCTATCCTCCCCCCCTCCTCCCCCTCTCTCTTCCCTCCCGCTATCCCCCCCCCCCCCCCTCCTCTCCTCTTTCTTCCTCCTCTCGCTATCTTCTCCCCCCCCCTCTCTCCCTCTTCTTCTTCCTCCTTCTCTATCTCCCCCCCCCCCTTCCTCTCTCTTCCCCCCCCCTCATCCTCGCTCTCTCCCCCCCCTCTCTCTCCCCCCTCCCCTCGCTATCTCCCCCCCCTCTCTCTCTCTTCTGCCCTCTTTCCTCTCTCCCCCCCCCCTCTCCCCCCCTTCCCCCTCTCTCCTCCTTCCCCCGCTATCCCCCCCCTCTCTCCCTCCTCTCTCCCCCTCCTCCTCCCCTCCCTATCTCCCCCCCCCTCTCTCTCTCTTCCTCCTCCTCCTTCGCCCCCCCCTCTCCCCTCCTCGCTACTCTCTCTCCTCCTCTTCCCCTTCCTCTCTCCATTCTCTCCCTCTCATTCTCTCTCCTCTCTCTCTCTTCTCTCTCCCCCTCTATCTCCCTCCTCTCTCTCTCACTCTCTCTCATCTCTCCCTCTCCTCTTCTCTCTCCTCACTCTCCTCTCCTCTCCACTTCTTCCTCCTTCGCCTCCCCCCCCCTCTCTCCTCTCTTCTTCCTCCTTCGCTATCTCCCCCCCCCCTCCTCCCTTCCTCCTCCTTCGCTATCGTCCCCCCTCTCTCTTCTTCCTCCTTCGCTATCTCCCCCCCTCTCTCTCCTCTCACCCCTTCCCTCCTTCCCTACTCCCCCCCCCCTCTCTCTTCTTTCCTCCTTCGCTATCTCCCCCCCTCCTCTCTCTTCTTCCTCCTTCCTATCTCCCCCCCCTCTCTCTCTTCACCTTCCTTCTCCTCGCTCCTCCCCCCCCCCCTCTCCCTCTCTCCCCTCTCCCCCCTCCTTCGCTCCCCCTTTCTCCCTCCCCCTCCCCCCTCTCCCCTCCTCCCCGCTCCTCCCCTCCCCCTCCCCTATCCCCCCCCCTCCCTCTCTCTCTCTCCCCCCTCCCCTTCGCTATCTCCCCCCCCTCTCCTCTTCCTCCTCCCCTCTCTCCCCCTACCCTTCCCCCCCTCTCTCCCCCTTCCTCCCTCTCCTCTCGCTCCTCTCCCCCCCCTTCTCTTCTCCCCCCCTCCTCCTCCCTTTCCTTCCCCCCCTCCTTCGCTCTCCCTCCTCCCCCCCTCTCCCCTCTCTCCCCCTGTCCCCCCTCCCCCCCCCCCTCCTCTCTCCCCTCGCTTCCTCCCCTCCCCCCCCCCCCCCCCCTCCCTCTCTCCCCTCCTCCTCTCCCCTCCCCCTCCCTCGTCCCCCCTCTTCCTCCCTCCCCTTCTCCCCTCCCCCTCCCCCCCTTCTCCCCCCTCCCCCCCCCTCCCCTCCCCCCCCCTCCCCTCCCACCTCTCCCTTCTCCCTCCCCTCCCCCCTCTCCTTCCCCCTCCCTCCCTCCCCTCCCCCTCCCCCCCCTCCCCCTCTCCCTCCCTCCCCTCGCCCTCTCCCTCTCCCTCCCCCCCCTCCCCTTTCCTCCCCCCTCCCCCCCCCCCTCCCCCCCACCCCCCCTCGCCCCTTCCCCCTCCTCCCCCCCCTCCTCCTCCCTCCCCTCCCCCCCCCCCTCCCCTCTTTCCCTCCATCCCCCCCTCCCCCCCCCCCTCTCCCCCCCCCCCCCACCCCCCTCTCACCCCCCCTCCCCCCTCCCCTCCCCCCTCCCCCCCCCCCCCTCTCCCCCTCCTCCTTCTCCTCCCCCCCTCCCCTCCCCCCTCCCTTCCCCCCTCCCCCCCCCCTCCTCTCCCCCCCATCCCTTCTCTCCCCCGGCCCTTCCCTCCCCCCCTCTCCCCCCTCCCCTCTCTCCCCCCTCCCTCCTCCCCTCTCCATTCCCTCTCCCCCCCTCCCCTTCCTCTCTCTCTCCCCCCTCCCCCTCTCCTCTATCTTCTCCCCCCTTTCCTCTCTCTCTCCTCTCTTCCTCCTTCGCTATCTCCCCCCCCCCCTCCTCTCCTTCCCTCCTCGCCCTCTCCCCCCTCTCCCTCCTTCTCCCCCCTTCGCTATCCCCCCCCCTCCTCTCTCTTCTTCCTCCTCGCTATCCCCCCCCTCTCTCTCTTCCTCCCTCTTCGCTAGCTCCCCCCCTCCCTCTCTCTTCTTCCTCCTTCGCTTCATCCCCCCCTCTCTCTCTTCTTCCTCCTTCCCTATCTCCCCCCCTCCCTCTCTCTTCTTCCTCCTTCTCTATCCTCCTCCCCCCCCCCTCTCCTTCTTCCTCCTTCGCTATCTCCCCCCCCTCTCTCTCTTCTCTTCCCCTCCTTCGCTATCTCATCCCCCCCTCCTCTCCTTCTTCCCTATCGCTAGATCCCCCCCTCTCTCTCTTCTCTCCTCCTTCGCTATCCTCCCCCCTCTCTCTCCTCCCTCTTCCTCCTTCGCTATCCTCCCCCCCCTCTCTCTTCCTCCCTCCCCTCTCCCCTCTCTCTCCTCTCTCTAGATTATCGCTACTCTCTATCACCTCTCTTCTCTCTCTATTTCCTCCTTCGCTATCTCCCCCCCCCCCTCTAATCTCGATCTCTTCGTTATCTATAAAATGTATATATATATATAAGAATCTCTCTCTCACTCTCTTCTCTCTCCTCTCTCTCCTCTCTCGTCGAATCTCATACGTTCTCTCGCCCTCTCAGTGTCTCTCTCAATTATAGCCCCAGCCTCTCTCACTCTCTTCTTCCTCCTTCGCTATCTCCCCCCCTCTCTCTCTTTCTTCCTCTTCGCTATCTCCCCCAACCTCCTCTTCTTCCTACTGTCGCTATCTACCCAACCCTCACTCTCTTCTCTCTTCCTCCAGTCGCTATCTCCCCCCCCCCCCTCTCTCGCTTCTTCCTCCTTCGCTATCGCCGCCCCTCTTTCTCTTCTTCCTCCTTCGCTAATCTCCAAAAACCCTCTACTCTCTTCTTCCTCCTTCGCTATCAACCCCCTTATATATTATTAATAATGGAGACTCTCTCTGATTCTACGTCGATATAAAACCTCCTATTCGCTATTTAACCCCCCTCTCTCTCTCTTCTCCTCCTCGAGAATATAAAAAAATCTCTCGATCTCTATACTCTCCTCTCTACTCTCTCCTCCTCATCTCTCTCTCCATCTCTCTCTCCTCTCTCGTCGCTCTCTCTCTCTCTCTCATCTCTCTCTAGGCTTCCTCCTCGCTATCTAGATTCTACCCCCCCCATCTCTCTTCTTTCCTCCTTCCTATCGTCCTTCGCTAATCTCCCCCGCTTTCCTCCGTCCTTCGCCTCTCTCTCTTCTTCTCCTTCTATCCCCCCCCCCTCTCTATCTCTCTTCCTCCTTCGCTATCTCCCCCCCTCTCCCTCTTCTTCCTCCTTCGCTATCTACCCCCCCCCCTCTCTCTTCTTCCTCCTTCGCTATCCCCCCCCCTCTTTCTCTTCTTCCTCCTTCGCTATCTCCCCCCCCCTCTCTCTTCTTCCTCCTTCGCTATCTCCCCCCCCCTCTTTCTCTTCTTCCTCCTTCGCTATCTCCCCCCCTCTCTCTCTTCTTCCTCCTTCGCTATCTCCCCCCCCCCTCTCTCTTCCTCCTCCTCTCTCTCTCCTCCCCCTCCCTATCTCTCTCTTCCTCCTCTCTCATCTCCCCCCGCCCTCTCTCTCTCTCTCTCCTCCGCTCACTCCCCCCCCTCTTTCTCTTCTTCCTCCTTCGCTATCTCCCCCCTCTCTCTCTTCTTCCTCCTTCGCTATCTCCTCCCCCCCCCCCCTCTCTCTCATTCCCTCCTTTGCTATCTCCCCCCCTCTCTCTCTTCTTCCTCCTTCGCTATCTCCCCCCCCTCTCTCTTCTTCCTCCTTCGCTATCTCCCCCCCTCTCTCTCTTCTTCCTACTTCGCTATCCCCCCCCACCCTCTCTCTCTTCTTCCTCCTTCGCTATCTCCCCCCCCTCCTCTTTCTCTTCTTCCTCCTCTCTCTCTACTCTCCCTCTCTCGCTCTTCTCTCTATCTCTCGTCTCCCTCTCTCTCTCCTCTCCTCTATCTCTCCTCTCTCTCTATCTCCTCTCTCCTCTCTCTCTCTCTCTCTCACTCTCTATCTCCGCCCTCTCTCTCTCACTCGCTTCCCCCCCCTCTCTCCTCTTCTTCTCCTGTCGCCATTCGCTATCCTCCTCTAAAAAAATCCCCCCCCCTCTCTCTTCTTCCTCCTTCGCTATCTCCCCCCCCCTCTTTCTCTCCTTCCTCCTTCGCTATCTCCCCCCCTCCTCTCTTCTTCCTTCCTCCTTCGCTATGCACCCTCCCCCCCCTCCTTCTTCCTCCTTCCTCAATCTCCCCCCCCCTCTCATTCTCTCCTTTCTTCCTCCTTCGCTATCCTCCCCCCCTCTCTCTCTTCTTCCTCCTCACGCTCGCTATCTCCCCCCTCCCCCCCCTCGTCTCATCTCTCTCCTTCGCTCTCTATCTCCCCCCCCCCCCCCTCTCTCTTCTTCCTCCTCTTTGCTCTCTCTCTCCCCCCCCCCTCTCTCTTCTTCCTCCTTCGCTACCCCTCTTCCCTCCTTCGCCCCCCCCCTCTCTCAGATCTTCCTCTTCGCTATCATCTCCCCCCCCCCTCTACCTCTTCTTCCTCCTTCGCTATCTCCCCTCCCCCCCTCTCTCTGCTTCTTCCTCCTTCGCTATCTCTCATCAGTCTTCTTCCTCCTTCGCTATCTCGCGCTCCCCCCGCTCTCTGCTCTTCTTCCCTCCTATCTCCCCCCCCCTCTCTCCTCTCTTCTTCCTCCTTCGCTATCTCTTTCCCCCTCCTCTTCTCCTCCTCTTTTCTCTATCTCTCCCCCCCCTCTCGCTATCTCCCCCCCTCTCTCTTCTTTCCTCTCTCCTTTTCTCTTCTCTCTTTCCCCTCTTTCTTCTTCTTCTTTCTCTTCTCTCTTCTCTCTCATCTTTCTTTCTTCTTTTCTTTCTTTTTCTTCTTTCTTCCTTTCTTTTCTTTCTTTCTTTCTTTCTTTTCTTCTTTCTTTTTTTTCTTTCTTCTTTCTTTCTTCTCTTTCTTTCTTTCTTTCTTTTCTTCCTCCTTCGCTATCTCCCCCCCATCTCTCTCTCTTCTTCCTCCTTCGCTATCTCCCCCCCATCTCTCTCTCTTCTTCCTCCTTCGCTATCTACCACCCCCCCTTCCGCTCTGTGGGACCCGTAGTGATTACTGTACATGATGTACTCCTCACCTGTCACAATATACAGAGGAGGTCATTTATCAGAAGAGCTCCACCTTTTATCATTCACAAGTTCTCAGTGACTTTTCCTAGGCTGGGATGATATCAGTCTGCTGCATGCAGGAGGAAGCATTTCCTCAGCCCCCCCTCCCCAATGATGTCAAGTGTGGGGGCTGATATGTGTCAGATATTTGTGAACACATGTAACATGTATGTGTGACCTCTGAGCCCCCTTCTCAGTTTGGTGACTCGTAGATCTCCAGTATGCGGGTACAGAGTGGTGTGTAGACGGGTCCTCCTATAGGAAGAGATCAGTGATGATGGTGGATTGACGTTCTCACACTCTGGACAGGGGGGGGTTAATGATGGATCGGGTGTTGGGGGATCGGGAGGGTATACTGTTAGTGAATGGCGCCATTCTCTGCCCGCTGAGCCCCTCCCACAATGAGAGCCCCTCCCTCTCATCAGTGTCTTCTGTCAGGGAGGATCGGGGCGTCCTCAGAGCCCATTGGCTGTCAGTGTGGATAGACTCCTCCGTCTGATTTAGTCCTTGGGTTTACCTTTCATTTCCTTTTTTTTTTTTTTTAAGCAAACTTTATTTCTTATCACATAAGAGACAAAGTCCTCTGTGTGATTCTGTTTTGCTGTAACGCGATCTCTCTTTAGGTTCCGCTCGCACACCGCTACGTCATACAGCTTTGGACCCATAAAGTCACATGACAAGTCGCAGCCCATTGATTTCAATGGCACTCGGTTCAGTCTGCGTCTTAACCCCCACAATACCGGGAACTTTCATCCCCTCCCTTCCCAGACCAATTTTCAGCGCTCTCTCGCACTTTCACTGACATTTGCGCGGTCGTGCTACGCTGTACCCAAATGGAATTTTTATCATTTTGTTTTGCACAAATAGAGCTTTTTTTTATTTATTTTTTTTGGTGGTATTCACGACTTTTGCGATACAAGCGAAAAAAGAGCGGAAATTTGAAAAAAAAAAACTTTTCTTTATTCTATATTAAAAGAAATGCAATAAAATCTGTCATAAATTTAAGCCAAAATGTATTCTGCGACATGTTTTTAGTAAGAAAAATACCATTAAGTATAATTGGTTTGTGTGATCACGGACATATGTACGCAAATGATCCTGTACCCACTTTCAGACCGCACCATTTTTTGCTGGCTTAAAGTGGAACTTCCGCTTTTCGGAACTCCCCCCTCCGGTGTCACATTTGGCACCTTTCAGGGGGGGGGGTGCAGATACCTGTCTAAGACTGGTATCTGCACCCACTTCCGGCATAAACTCCCACGGGAGTTTACGCCACTTCCTGTCCCGGCAACACACACGGGTCCCGGCAGACAGCGCAGACGATTCTCATTGCGCTGCGCAACTCGCGCATTCGCAGTAAGGAACCGGGAAGTGAAGCCGCAACGCCTCACTTCCTGATTCCCTCACCGAGAATGGGGCCGGCAGCAGCAGAGAGCCGAGCGATTGATTGGCCTCTGCTGCCGACATCGCTGGAACCTGTGACAGGTGAGTGTCCATTTATTAATAGTCAGCAGATGCAAATTTTTTTGCAGGTACAGTCCCTCTTTAAGACCAGAGCACTTTTTGCGATTCGGCGCTGCGTCACTTTAACTGACAATTGCGCGGTCGTGCGGCGTGTCTCCCAAACAAAATTGACGTCCTTTTTTTCCTCACAAATAGAGCTTTATTTTGGTGGTATTTGATCACCTCTGCGGTTTTAATCTTTTGCGCTATAAACAAAAGAACAGTGACAAGTTAAAAAAAAATATATATATATTTTACTTTTTGCTATACTAAATATACCCAAAAATATATATTAAAAAAAAAAACAAAAAAAAAATTTCCTCTAGTTTAGGCCGATACGTATTCTTCATATTTTTGTTTAAAAAAATCGCAATAAGTGTATATTGATTGGTTTGCGCAAAAGTTATAGCGCCTACAAAATAGAGGATAGATTTATAGCATTTTTTTTTTTACTAGTAATGGCAAATATATATATATATATATATATATATCTATATATAAAATATATTATATAATATAATATATATATATAATATATATAATATATATATATATATTTCTCGTGACTGCAATATTGCGGCGGACATATTGGACACTTTTGACACATTTTTGGGACCAATCACATTTATACAGCGATCCGTGCTATAAAAAATGCATTGATTGCTGTATAAATGTGACTGGCAGGGAAGGGGTTAATTATGTTCCCTGGAGTGATTCTAACTGTAGGGGAGGGGACTCACAATGGGAGGAGACCGATCGGTGTTCCTCTGTACTGAGAACACACCCTCGGTCTCCTCTCCTCTGACAGGACCGTGGATCTGTGTATTTACATACACAGATCCACGGTCCTGCTGTGTTACCGGGCAATCGCAGGTGCCCGGCAAACATCGCGGCCGCCGGGCACGCACATCAGGTGCCCACTGACACGGCGCTCTCGCTTCCTGGAGGGGGTCATATGATGCCCTCCCACCACGAGAGCTGCGCCACCTGGCCGTCAATTGACAGCCGGCGGTCGCAAGGCAGTTAATCTGGCAGTTCCACAAGTCATTCTCTGCTCGCTCACAGCTGTCAAACATTTGCAGGATTTTTTTTTTTTATCAACATTACTCGGTGCTGAGAAAAAAAGGAACCCTTGTAACATTTTGGTTCTTTTAGATCGAAGAGATGAACCTTGGTTGGTAAATGAGGGCAGTTAAACCACTTAGACTAAAGCCCCATCTGAAGATATTTGTCTTCAGATTTACCAAAACCAATATAATATGAGGTCAAACCTTAGGAGTTTTTTGGATTAGTATGCAATCAGGCCGGCCCTCGCACTACATGGTTTTGGTAAATCTAAAGACAAAAATCTGCAGAAAATCAATTAGTGTGTGTGTGTGTGTGTGTGTAATATACATATATATATAATATAATATATATAAATATATAATATAAATAAATATATATTATAATATATATAAATTTATATATATATATGACTAAAATTTTTTTTTTTTGGGGGGGATACACTTCAATGAATAAAAAAAGAAAAATAAACAGTAAAGTTAGGACAATTTTTTTTTTTTGTATAATGTGAAAGATGTTATGCTGAGAATCGTGCCTAATGCTTGTAGTCGTTCCCAATAGCTGGGATCCTACAGTCCTCGGTGGGGTGGCACTGGGCATCGTGCCAGGGGGGGTGGGCGATCGGTGGGCTGGCACTGGGCATAGTGCTGGGGGGGTGGGCGATCGGTGGGGTGGCACTGTGCATCGTGGGGTGGCACTGCCTTAGACTAAAACACAGAATAGTGCCCGTGAGAACGAGGCCTTGTATAGCACAACAAAACACCAAGACTGTAAATTGTTCCAATCTGAACACGGATACAACAAGGCCAAGATTTGAGAAACAAATCCTTGACTATTTTCTCAGTTCTTTTATTTATTTTCTTGTTTTGTGGACATGCTAATTGAAGTAAAGAATTCCTTGTAATATGTCATTAGTGCTTCTATAGAACAAAGAGCAATTCTCCCCCGACCCCCCTCCCCCCATCTACATCGTTACTGATAATTTAGGACTTCTGTCCATTATTGAGTGTCTGGGTTCTGCATGATGTACCCACAGTGTGTGTGCGATTCTCTTATTACACCATGAAAGTGAATATCTGCAGTATTAGGCCTCATGCACACGGATGTTTTTGCAGCCGCGTTTTTGAGCGTTTTTTGCAGCTTAAAAACGCCTGTCCATGTTAGTCTATGTCTTCATGCTCACCTAGGCGTTTTTGAGCTGCAAATGGCATAGGCGTTTTTAAGCTGTAAAAAAAAACCAGGACCAGTGCGTTCCTTGGCGCTGGGCTAGAGCTGTAAAAACGCGATTCGTGCAAAAACGCGCACCGGCGTTTTTGAGCTGCAGCGGTTTTTTTTCTGCAAAAAGATGATTGGACACTAATCCCTGTATAGGAAATTCCTGCCTAGACATAGATTACCAGTCATTCATTGAAACTGAAAAGTCATTGATAAAAAAATGAAGAAAAAAAAAGCGTAGGGTCCCCCCCAAATTCAATAACCAGGCCCTTCAGGTCTGGGATGGATTTTAATGGGAACCCTAGCCCAAAAAAATGGCGTGGGGTCCCCCTCAAAATCCATACCAGACCCTTATCCGAGCACGCAACCTTGCAGGCCGCAGGAAAAGAGGGGGGGGCGAAAGCGCCTCCCGCCTCAACCGTACCAGGCCACATGCCCTCAACATTGGGAGGATGCTTTCGGGGTCTAAGACCCCAAAAGCACCTTGTTCCCATGTTGAGGACAAGGGCCTCTTCCCCCCACAACCCTGGCCATTGGTTGTGGGGGTCTGCGGGCGGGGGCTTATCGGAATCTGGAAGCCCCTTTAACAAGGGGACCCCCAGATCCTGCCCCCCCTGTGTGAAATGGTAAGGGGTTACAAAAGTACCCCAACCATTTCACCAAAAAAGTGGGAAAAATTGTAAAAATGACAGGAGACGGTCTTTGACAATTCCTTTATTAAAATCTTCTTTTTTCATCCTTCAGTTTCTTCATCTTCTCCTTCCGTCATCTTCTTCCTCCGATCCGCTTCTTCTTGCGCTGGTCTTCTCGTCCGGGCATCTTCTTCCATGGCGTCGGTGTCTCTTCTTGAGCCGCTCCGCGCAATGGGAGGCTCCCGCTGTGTGAGGCTCTGCTCCGTCTGGCAGGTCTTTTATAATGGAGGGCACCTGGTGACCCTGCCCCCCTCTGACGCACGGGGTGGCTTTCCCCATGACGTCAGAGGGGGCGGGGTCACCAGGTGCCCTCCATTATAAGAGACCAGTCAGACGGAGCGGAGCCTCACACATCGGGAGCCTCCCATTGCGCGGAGCGGCCCAAGAAGAGACGCCGACGGAAGAACATGCCGGACGAGAAGACCAGCGCAAGAAGATGACGGAAGGAGAAGATGAAGAAACCGAAGGATGAAGAAAGAAGATTTTAATAAAGGAATTGTCAAAGACCGTCTCCTGTCATTTTTACAATTTTTCACACTTTTTTGGTGAAATGGTAGGGGTACTTTTTGTACCCCCTTACCATTTCACACAGGGGGGGGGGCGGGATCTTGGGGGTCCCCTTGTTAAAGGGGCTTCCAGATTCCGATAAGCCCCCCTCCCGCAGACCCCCACAACCCCCGGGCACGGTTGTGGGGAAGAGGCCCTTGGTCCTCATCAACATGGGGACAAGGTGCTTTGGGGGTCTTAGACCCCCAAAGCATCCCCCCAATGTTGAGGGCATGTGGCCTGGTACGGTTCAGGCGGAGGGGGGCCGCTCTCGTCCCCCCCTCTTTTCCTGCGGCCTGCCAGGTTGCGTGCTCGGATAAGGGTCTGGTATGATTTTGAGGGGGACCCCACGCATTTTTTTGGCTAGGGTTCCCCTTAAAATCCATACCAGACCTCAAGGGTCTGGTAATGATTTTGAGGGGGACCCTACGCCCTTTTTTTTTTTTTTTTGTTTTTTTGGGGTTCCCCTTAATATCCATCCCAGACCTGAAGGGCCTGGTTATTGAATTTGGGGGGACCCCCATCGCTTTTTTTTTGTTTTTTTTATTAATGAATGACAGTTTTCTTTGTTTTCTGTGGCATTGTGGGAAATTTGGGAGTGGTATAAGCCAAGAGATGTGTTTTTTCTTTCAAAAACGCTAATTAACGCTGACGCTAAAAAACGCGCAAAAACGCCAATGCAAAACGCGGTAAAAATCAAGTTTTTTAGGCTGCTTTTTCCAGGTGTCCAACCTAGCTTTACAGCCCGTTTTTTAAAACGTCTGTGTGCATGAGGCCTTAGATGTGTGCAGTTCTAGGTTACATAGTAGGTGAGGTTGAAAAAGTCCAACCTATGTGTTTTATATACCTAATATACCTTGTATATCGAATTTCTTCCTCAGTTTAGGCCGATATTACAATTTTTTTATTTTTTTTCCAAAAATAGTGCAAAAGTTGTAGCGTCTACAAAACAGGGTATAGATTTATGGCATTTTTATTAGTAATGGAGGTGATCTGTCATGTTACCAGGCAGAACAGGGAAATGCCTTTTGTTTACATTGGCAGTTCCCTGTTCTGCCTCCTTGCTGCAATCGGGGGCCACCGGCAGACATCGCGTCCATAGGACCCGCAGGTCACACTAATTTGCAGCACTGACGTGTGGAGTGGACAGTGTCCATGTTTTTGTTTTTTAGAGTTAATTTTTTTTATTTTTTTATATATATATATATATATCAAGTATATATATATATATCAGCCCTGTTGAGGGGCTTTGGTGAGATACCGGGGGACTTGTAGACCCCTGACATCTCCCTTTTGGGAATGGGACTGAGGATAGATTCCCCGGTCCCTTTCTATGCAGCCTCCATTCTTAAACTGAAGCATCACTCGGTTTACAATGCTCAGTTGGAACGAGGGCAGTGATCACTGACTCTGTTCCGTCGGAAAAGGAAGGAGCTGGCAAATGACAGATTTACCAGCTCCTGACAGATCTGAGGTGGAGGGGGACTGGAGAAGGATACAGGTACAGTCAGGGGTGATCAGTGGGGAGGGGTTACATCCTTTTTTTTTTTTTTTTTTTTTTTTTTTTTTTTTTTTTTTTTTTTTTTTTTATTTTTTCTCTCTTCCTTCCTTCCTCCCTCCCGCCTCCTTTGTTTGGTGGGTCAGTGATGGCCTGGGGAGGTGTATCCATGGCGGGTCGCACAGAACTCTATAGGCTAGACAAGGGCACCCTGACTGCCATTCGGTATCGGGATGAAATCCTTGGACCCCTTTTGTCAGACCCAACGCTGGTGCAGTGGGTTCTGGGTTACTCCTGGTGCACAACAATGCCCGGCCTCATGTGGCGAGAGTATGCAGCCAGTTCCTGGAGGATGAAGGAATTGATACCATTGAATGGCCCCAATGCTCATCTAACCTAAATCCAATAGAACACCTCTGGGGCATTATGTGTCGGTCCATCCGCCGCTGCAAGGTTGCACCTCAGTCTGTTCAGGATCTCAGTGATGTCCAGATCTGGGAGGAAATATCCCCCCCCCCCCCCCAGGACACCACCCGTCATCTCCATTAGGAGCGTGCCCCGATGTTGTCAGGCATACATACAAGGAAGTGGGAGCCATACAAACCACTGAGGACCATTCTGAGTTGCTGCAATGACATTTCAGCAAAATGGACGAGCCTGCGGCATAATTTTTTCGGGGTGTTTGAATCCAGTCCTCTGTGGGGTTGATGATTTTTAATTTCCATCAAAGAATGTGGCATCCTTTCCTTCCTAACGCATTACCCAGTCCATACCAGTATAGACCCCCGCAATGCATTACCCAGTCCATACCAGTATAGTCCCCCCCCCCCCCCCAACGCAATTCACAGTCCATACCAGTGTAGACCCCCCCCAACGCATTACCCAATCCATACCAGTGTAGACCCCCCCCCAACGCATTACCCAATCCATACCAGTGTAGACCCCCCCCCCAACGCATTACCCAATCCATACCAGTGTAGACCCCCCCCCCCCCCAACGCATTACCCAATCCATACCAGTGTAGACCCCCCCCCCCCAACGCATTACCCAATCCATACCAGTGTAGACCCCCCCTAACGCATTACCCAGTCCATACCAGTATAGACCCCCCCCCCTAACGCATTACCCAGTCCATACCAGTATAGATATCAGCATGAGATTTTTCCCCATTGAGATCTGATGTAATGCAGTGTACTGTACTATTGACACTGGCTGGGAAGGGTTTTATATTTAGGGGCAATTAAGGACGTTAAAGAGGGAGTCCAGCAAAAAAATTTTTTTTTAAAAAGTCAGCAGCTACAAATACTGCAGCTGCTGACTTTTAAAATAATGACACTCACCTGTCACAGGGTCCAGCGACGTCAGCACCAGAGGCCGAACCATCCCTCGCTCCTCTGATGCTGCCGCCGCCATCTTCTGTATGGGAATCAGGAAATGAAGCCTTGCGGCTTCACTTCCTGGTTCCCTATTGCGCATGCGCCAGTCGCGCAATGCACTAGGAATGCTCCGCGCTGTCTCTGGGACCCGTGTCCCCCAGCAGACAGCGGAATGGGAAGTGGCGTAGACTCCCGTCGGAGTTTATGCCCGGAAGTGGGTGCAAATACCTGTCTTAGACCGGTATCCGCACCCCCCTCACCCCTGAAAGGTGCCAAATGTGACACCGGAGAGGGGGGAGGTTTCCGATGAGCGGAAGTTTTTTTGTTTTATTTATTTTTGACCAGCAGGTTGACCAAAAAAAATGTGACTGCTCAGGTCAATGCAGCTGTACTAACAATTCAATGTTAGTACAGTGATCTCCCCCGCTGAGCTTTTGTGTTCTGACAGGGGGCCATTGGCTAAGAGCGCTGATCATAAACCAGACGGCAGACCTTTTTTTGATCATGATCCTTCGTCAGAAGCCGGCTAGTTTCTGTCAGACCGGCCGCCATACACACGGGGTGAATGTCGGCCGGCTTCTATTAAACCGGCTGATGCCACCCGACATTCGGCCCGTGTGTTCCAGGTTTAAGCGATGTGCTGGATTTAAAAAAGAAAATGGCAGGACGCGGCTGTCTGTAGAAAGCTCTGTGTTTACCAACACAGAGCTCTCTGTCTGCCGATAAGCGGCTCCCGGACATAAATCAGTGTCTGGGATCTGCTGATCAGCATGTGCTGGAGAAAATGGCAGCACAGCCGAGGCAGTGGGCACGCCCCTACCCCCCCCCCCCCCCCCCCCCATACCCAAAGGTGCCAGATCATGTATGTGATCAGCACAGTATAGAAATGGTTAAAGCTCGTTGTGTACTGGACCTGTTTACGTCAGAACTGATTTTCTAGCAATCCTATAGAAATGCAGAAGTGGGTTGGAAATGTATTTACATGTCCAGTTGAATGCAGAAAAGAGCATTTGTGTTATTCTAACCTTTACTTTTTGTTTGTTTTTTATGGTTTTTTTTATTTTTTTTTTTTTTTTCCTTGCCATTCCTGACACTATCACATTTCCAACATGGGGAATATGTTTGCAAACCTCTTCAAGGGCCTTTTCGGCAAGAAAGAGATGCGTATTCTGATGGTGGGGTTGGATGCGGCCGGTAAAACCACAATTTTATACAAGCTGAAGCTCGGCGAAATCGTCACAACCATCCCCACAATAGGTGAGTGTGAGCACCGAGCGCTCCGAGACTGTGTAATGTGTGTCCTTTATACAGCTGTAATGACTCTGAACGTCTCTTTCCCCCCCCCCCCCCCCCCAGGTTTTAACGTAGAGACAGTAGAATATAAGAACATCAGTTTTACGGTGTGGGATGTGGGCGGTCAAGACAAGATCCGGCCTCTGTGGCGTCACTACTTCCAGAACACACAAGGTAAGCCGACGCCGCCAGTTTACATCTAGAGTGTGTGGAGAGGTCAATTGTTTATGGTGGTTCAGGAGACTCCTCCCCCTCATCCTCCCTCCTCATCCTCCTCCCTCCTCATCCTCCTCCCTCCTCCTCCTCGTCCTCCCTCCTCGTCCTCCCTCCTCGTCCTCCCTCCTCGTCCTCCCTCCTCGTCCTCCCTCCTCGTCCTCCCTCCTCGTCCTCCCTCCTCGTCCTCCCTCCTCGTCCTCCCTCCTCGTCCTCCCTCCTCGTCCTCCCTCCTCGTCCTCCCTCCTCGTCATCATCATCATCATCAACATCATCATCATCATCATCATCATCATCATCATCATCATCATCATCAACATCATCATCCTCATCCTCCCTCCCTCCCTC
>CM053030.1:519435496-519581668 GCA_028564925.1 Lithobates sylvaticus | reverse complement strand
TACTACCCCCCCCCCTTCTTCTTCTTCCTCCTTCGCTATCTCTACCCCTACCCCCCCCTGCGCTCCTTCTTCCTCCTCCGCTAATCTAATCTACTCACTCTCTCTTCTCCTTCGCCAACTACCCCCCCTTCTCTCTCTTCTTCCTCCTTATTCCTATCTTCTCTCTCTCTTCCTCCTTCGCTATCTACTACCCCCCCCCCCCTTTCTCTCTCTTCTTCCTCCTTCGCTATCTACTACCACCCCCCTCCCCCCCTTCTCTCTCTTCTTCCTCCTTCGCTATCTACTACCCCCCTCCCCCCCTTCTCTCTCTTCTTCCTCCTTCGCTATCTACTACCCCCCTCCCCCCCTTCTCTCTCTTCTTCCTCCTTCGCTATCTACTACCCCCCCCCCCCCCTTCTCTCTCTTCTTCCTCCTTCGCTATCTACTACCCCCCCCCCCTTCTCTCTCTTCTTCCTCCTTCGCTATCTACTACCCCCCCCCTCTCTCTCTTCTTCCTCCTTCGCTATCTACTACCCCCCCCCCTTCTCTCTCTTCTTCCTCCTTCCCTACCCCCCCCCCTCTCTCTTCTTCCTCCTTCGCTATCTACTACCCCCCCCCCTCTCTTCTTCCTCCTTCGCTATCTACTACCCCCCCCCCCCCCCCCCCTCTCTCTTCTTCCTCCTTCGCTATCTACTACCCCCCCCCCCTTCCTATCTCTCTCTCTTCTTCCTCCTTCGCTATCTACTACCCCCCCCCCCCCCCCCCTTCTCTCTTCTTCCTCCTTCGCTATCTACTACCCCCCATCTCTCTCTCTCTTCTTCCTCCTTCGCTATCTACCCCCCCCTCTCTCCACCCCCCCCCCTTCCGCTCTGTGGGACCCGTAGTGATTACTGTACATGATGTACTCCTCACCTGTCACAATATACAGAGGAGGTCATTTATCAGAAGAGCTCCACCTTTTATCATTCACAAGTTCTCAGTGACTTTTCCTAGGCTGGGATGATATCAGTCTGCTGCATGCAGGAGGAAGCATTTCCTCAGCCCCCCCCCCCCCCAATGATGTCAAGTGTGGGGGCTGATATGTGTCAGATATTTGTGAACACATGTAACATGTATGTGTGACCTCTGAGCCCCCTTCTCAGTTTGGTGACTCGTAGATCTCCAGTATGCGGGTACAGAGTGGTGTGTAGACGGGTCCTCTATAGGAAGAGATCAGTGATGATGGTGGATTGACGTTCTCACACTCTGGACAGGGGGGGGGGGGGGTTAATGATGGATCGGGTGTTGGGGGATCGGGAGGGTATACTGTTAGTGAATGGCGCCATTCTCTGCCCGCTGAGCCCCTCCCACAATGAGAGCCCCTCCCTCTCATCAGTGTCTTCTGTCAGGGAGGATCGGGGCGTCCTCAGAGCCCATTGGCTGTCAGTGTGGATACACTCCTCCGTCTGATTTAGTCCTTGGGTTTACCTTTCATTTCCTTTTTTTTTTTTTTTTTTTTTTTTTTTTTTAAGCAAACTTTATTTCTTATCACATAAGAGACAAAGTCCTCTGTGTGATTCTGTTTTGCTGTAACGCGATCTCTCTTTAGGTTCCGCTCGCACACCGCTACGTCATACAGCTTTGGACCCATAAAGTCACATGACAAGTCGCAGCCCATTGATTTCAATGGCACTCGGTTCAGTCTGCGTCTTAACCCCCACAATACCGGGAACTTTCATCCCCCTCCCTTCCCAGACCAATTTTCAGCGCTCTCTCGCACTTTCACTGACATTTGCGCGGTCGTGCTACGCTGTACCCAAATGGAATTTTTATCATTTTGTTTGCACAAATAGAGCTTTTTTTATTTATTTTTTTTTTTTGGTATTTATTCACGACTTTTGCGATATAAGCGAAAAAAAGAGCGGAAATTTGAAAAAAAAAAACTTTTCTTTATTCTATATTAAAAGAAATGCAATAAAATCTGTCATAAATTTAAGCCAAAATGTATTCTGCTACATGTTTTTAGTAAGAAAAATACCATTAAGTATAATTGGTTTGTGTGATCACGGACATG
Organism: Lithobates sylvaticus; assembly: GCA_028564925.1. NCBI lineage: Eukaryota > Metazoa > Chordata > Amphibia > Anura > Ranidae > Lithobates > Lithobates sylvaticus. Next base: position 519,579,636 of record CM053030.1, on the reverse strand, counting down.
TGTACGCAAATGATCCTGTACCCACTTTCAGACCGGACCATTTTGCTGGCTTAAAGTGGAACTTCCGCTTTTCGGAACTCCCCCCTCCGGTGTCACATTTGGCACCTTTCAGGGGGGAGGGGGGGGTGCAGATACCTGTCTAAGACAGGTATCTGCACCCCACTTCCGGGCATAAACTCCCACGGGAGTTTACGCCACTTCCTGTCCCGGCAACACACACGGGTCCCGGCAGACAGCGCAGACGATTCTCGTTGCGCTGCGCGACTCGCGCATGCGCAGTAGGGAACCGGGAAGTGAAGCCGCAACGCCTCACTTTCTGATTCCCTCACCGAGAATGGCGCCGGCAGCAGCAGAGAGCCGAGCGATTGATTGGCCTCTGCTGCCGACATCGCTGGAACCTGTGACAGGTAAGTGTCCATTTATTAAAAGTCAGCAGATGCAAATTTTTTTGCAGGTACAGTCCCTCTTTAAGACCAGAGCACTTTTTGCGATTCGGCGCTGCGTCACTTTAACTGACAATTGCGCGGTCGTGCGGCGTGTGTCTCCCAAACAAAATTGACGTCCTCCTTTTTTTTTCCCCCCACAAATAGAGCTTTATTTTGGTGGTATTTGATCACCTCTGCGGTTTTAATCTTTTGCGCTATAAACAAAAGAACAGTGACAAGTTTAAAAAAAAAAAAATATATATATATATATATATATATATATATATATATATATATATATATATATATATATATATATATATATATATATATAATATATATTTTTTTTTTTTTTTTTGCTATACTAAATATCCCCAAAAATATATATTAAAAAAAAAAAAAAAAAAAAAAAAATTTCCTCTAGTTTAGGCCGATATGTATTCTTCATATTTTTGTTTAAAAAAAATCGCAATAAGTGTATAGATTGGTTTGCGCAAAAGTTATAGCGCCTACAAAATAGAGGATAGATTTATATAATTTTTTTTTAACTAGTAATGGCAGAATATATATATATATATATATATTGCGGCGGGCATATTGGACACATTTTTGGGACCATTCACATTTATACAGCGATCCGTGCTATAAAAATGCATTGATTGCTGTATAAATGTGACTGGCAGGGAAGGGGTTAATTATGTTTCCCTGGGAGTGATTCTAACTGTAGGGGGAGGGGACTCACAATGGGAGGAGACCGATCGGTGTTCCTCTGTACTGAGAACACACCCTCGGTCTCCTCTCCTCTGACAGGACCGTGGATCTGTGTATTTACATACACAGATCCACGGTCCTGCTGTGTTACCGGGCAATCGCAGGTGCCCGGAAAACATCGCGGCCGCCGGGCACGCACATCAGGTGCCCACTGACATGGCGCTCTCGCTTCCTGAAGGGGGTCATATGATGCCCTCCCACCACGAGAGCTGCGCCACCTGGCCGTCAATTGACAGCCGACGGTCGCAAGGCAGTTAATCTGGCAGTTCCACAAGTCATTCTCTGCTCGCTCACAGCTGTCAAACATTTGCAGGATTTTTTTTTTTATCAACATTACTCGGTGCTGAGAAAAAAGGAACCCTTGTAACATTTTTGGTTCTTTTAGATCTAAGAGATGAACCTTGGTTGGTAAATGAGGGCAGTTAAACCACTTAGACTAAAGCCCCATAAAACACTATTAGATTTTCTGAAGATTTTTGTCTTCAGATTTACCAAAACCATATAATATTGAGGTCAAACCTTAGGAGTTTTTTGATTAGTATGCAATCAGACCGGCCCTCGCACTACATGGTTTTGGTAAATCTAAAGACAAAAATCTGCAGAAAATCAATTAGTGTGTGTGTGTGTGTGTCTATCTATCTATCTATCCCTAGAGACTAAAAATTTTTTTTGGGGGGGGGGGGGGGGAATACACTTCAATGAATAAAAAAGAAAAATAAACAAAAAATAAAAAGTGATGGGGGGGGTGGGCGATCGGTGGGGTGGCACTGGGCATCGGTGGGGTGGCACTGCCTTAGACTAAGAAACACAGAATAGTGCCCATGAGAACGAGGCCTTGTATAGCACAACAAAACACCAAGACTGTAAATTGTTCCAATCTGAACACGGATACAACAAGGCCAAGATTTGAGAAACAAATCCCTGACTATTTTCTCAGTTCTTTTATTTATTTTCTTGTTTTGTGGACATGCTAATTGAAGTAAAAAATTCCTTGTAATATGTCATTAGTGCTTCTATAGAACAAAGAGCAATTCTCCCCCCCCCCCCCCCCCCCCCCCCCATCTACATCGTTACTGATAATTTAGGACTTCTGTCCATTATTGAGTGTCTGGGTTCTGCATGATGTACCCACAGTGTGTGTGCGATTTCTCTTATTACACCATGAAAGTGAATATCTGCAGTATTAGGCCTCATGCACACGGATGTTTTTGCAGCCGCGTTTTTTTGCAGCTTAAAAACGCCTGTCCATGTTAGTCTATGGCTTCATGCTCACCTAGGCGTTTTTGAGCTGCAAATGGCTTAGGCGTTTTTAAGCTGTAAAAAAAACCCAGGACCAGTGCGTTCCTTGGCGCTGGGCTAAAGCTGTAAAAACGTGATTCGTGCAAAAACGCGCACCGGTGTTTTTGAGCTGCAGCGTTTTTTTTCTGCAAAAAGATGATTGGACACTAATCCCTGTATAGGAAATTCCTGCCTAGACATAGATTACCAGTCATTCATTGAAACTGAAAAGTCATTGATAAAAAATTAAAAAAATTAAAAAGCGTAGGGGTCCCCCCAAATTCAATAACCAGGCCTTCAGGTCTGGGATGGATATTAAGGGGAACCCCAGCCAAAAAAATAAAATGGCGTAGGGTCCCCCTCAAAATCCATACCAGACCCTTGAGGTCTGGTATGGATTTTAAATGGAACCCTAGCCAAAAAAAATGGCGTGGGGTCCCCCTCAAAATCCATACTAGACCCTTATCCGAGCACGCAACCTGGCAGGCCGCAGGAAAAGAGGGGGGGACGAAAGCGCCCGCCTTAACCGTACTAGGCCACATGCCCTCAACATTGGGAGGATGCTTTCGGGTCTAAGACCCCAAAAGCACCTTGTCCCATGTTGATGAGGACAAGGGCCTCTTCCCCCACAACCCTGGACATTGGTTGTGGGGGTCTGCGGGCGGGGGGCTTATCGGAATCTGGAAGCCCCCTTTAACAAGGGGACCCCCAGATCCCGCCCCCCCCCCTGTGTGTGAAATGGTAAGGGGGTACAAAAGTACTCCTACCATTTCACCGAAAAAGTGTGAAAAATGGTAAAAATGACAGGAGACTGTCTTTGACAATTCCTTTATTAAAATCTTCTTTCTTCTCCTTCCGTCATCTTCTTCCATCTTCTTCTTCCTCCGATCCGCTTCTTCTTGCGCTGGTCTTCTCGTCCGGCATCTTCTTCCATGGTGTCGGTGTCTCTTCTTGGGCCGCTCCGCGCAATGGGAGGCTCCCGCTCTGTGAGGCTCCGCTCCGTCTGGCAGGTCTTTTATAATGGAGGGCAACTGGTGACCCCGCCCCCTCTGACGCACGGGGACGTCACGGGGTGGCTTTCCCCATGACGTCAGAGGGGGGGCGGGGTCACCAGGTGCCCTCCATTATAAAAGACCAGTCAGGCGGAGCCTCCCATTGCGCGGAGCGGCCCAAGAAGAGACGCCGACGGAAGAAGATGCCGGACGAGAAGGACGAGAAGACCAGCGCAAGAAGAAGCGGATCGGAGGAAGATGACGGAAGGAGAAGATGACGGAAGGAGAAGATGACGGAAGGAGAAGATGACGGAAGGAGAAGATGACGGAAGGAGAAGATGACGGAAGGAGAAGATGACGGAAGGAGAAGATGACGAAACCGAAGATTTTAATAAAGGAATTGTCAAAGACCGTCTCCTGTCATTTTTTACAATTTTTCACACTTTTTTGGTGAAATGGTAGGGGTACTTTTGTACCCCCTTACCATTTCACACAGGGGGGGGGGCCGGGATCTGTGGGTCCCCTTGTTAAAGGGGGCTTCCAGATTCCCATAAGCCCCCCGCCCGCAGACCCCCACAACCACCGGGCACGGTTGTGGGGAAGAGGCCCTTGTCCTTATCAACATGGGACAAGGTGCTTTAGGGGTCTTAGACCCCCAAAGCATCCTCCCAATGTTGAGGGCATGTGGCCTGGTACGGTTCAGGCGGGAGGGGGGGCGCGCTCGTCCCCCCCCTCTTTTCCTGCGGCCTCCAGGTTGCGTGCTCGGATAAGGGTCTGGTATGGATTTTGAGGGGGACCCTACGCCTTTTTTTTTTTTTTTGGCTGGGTTCCCCTTAATATCCATCCAGACCTGAAGGGCCTGGTTATTGAATTTGGGGGGACCTCCACGCTTTTTTTTTTGTTTTTTTATTAATGAATGACAGTTTTATTTGTTTTCTGTGGCATTGTGGGAAATTTGGGAGTGGTATAAGCCAAGAGATGTGTTTTTCTTTCAAAAACGCTAATTAACGCTGACGCTAAAAAACGCGCAAAAACGCCAATGCAAAACGCGGTAAAAATCAAGTTTTTTAGGCTGCTTTTTCCAGGTGTCCAACCTAGCTTTACAGCCCGTTTATTAAAACGTCCGTGTGCAATGAGGCCTTAGATGTGTGCAGTTCTAGGTTACATAGTGGGTGAGGTTGAAAAAGTCCAACCTATGTGTTTTATATACCTAATATACCTTGTATATCGAATTTCTTCCTCAGTTTAGGCCGATATTACAATTTTTTTTTTTTTCCAAAAATAGTGCAAAAGGTCTAGCGTCTACAAAACAGGGTATAGATTTATGGCATTTTTATTAGTAATGGAGGTGATCTGTCATGTTACCAGGCAGAACAGGGAAATTCCTTTTGTTTACATTGGCAGTTCCCTGTTCTGCCTCCTTGCTGCGATCGGGGGCCACCGGCAGACATCGCGTCCACAGGACCCGCAGGTCACACTAATTTGCAGCACTGACGTGTGGAGTGGACGGTGTCCATGTTTTTATTTTTTAGAGTTGTGTTTTTTTTTTTTTTTTTTTTTTTTTTTTTTTTTATATCAATATCAGCCCTGTTGAGGGGCTTTGGTGAGATACCGGGGGACTTGTAGACCCCTGACATCTCCCTTTTGGGAATGGGACTGAGGATAGATTCACCGGTCCCTTTCTATGCAGCCTGAACTGCACTAAAAATGGACAGGAGACAGAGGCTCATCTCCTCCATTCATAAACTGAAGCATCACTCGGTTTACAATGCTCAGTTATGAATGGAACGAGGGCAGTGATCACTGACTCTGTTCCGTCGGAAAAGGAAGGAGCTGGTAAATGACAGATTTACCAGCTCCTGACAGATCTGAGGTGGAGGGGGACTGGAGAAGGATAGAGGTACAGTCAGGGGTGATCAGTGGGGAGGGGTTACATCCTTTTTTTTTTATTTTTTCTTCTTCTTCTCCTCCGCTGTTTGGTGGGTCAGTGATGGCCTGGGGAGGTGTATCCATGGCGGGTCGCACAGAACTCTATAGGCTAGACAAGGGCACCCTGACTGCCATTCGGTATCGGGATGAAATCCTTGGACCCCTTTTGTCAGACCCAACGCTGGTGCAGTGGGTTCTGGGTTACTCCTGGTGCACAACAATGCCCGGCCTCATGTGGCGAGAGTATGCAGCCAGTTCCTGGAGGATGAAGGAATTGATACCATTGAATGGCCCCAATGCTCATCTAACCTAAATCCAACAGAACACCTCTGGGGCATTATGTGTCGGTCCATCCGCCGCTGCAAGTTTGCACCTCAGTCTGTTCAGGATCTCAGTGATGTCCAGATCTGGGAGGAAATATCCCCCCCCCCCCCCCCCCCCCCCCCCCCCCCCCCCCCCCAGGACACCACCCGTCATCTCATTAGGAGCGTGCCCCGATGTTGTCAGGCATACATACAAGGAAGTAGGAGCCATACAAACCACTGAGGACCATTCTGAGTTGCTGCAATGACATTTCAGCAAAATGGACGAGCCTGCGGCATAATTTTTTCGGGGTGTTTGAATTCAGTCCTCTGTGGGGTTGATGATTTTTAATTTCCATCAAAGGATGTGGCATCCTTTCCTTCCTAATGCATTACCCAGTCCATACCAGTATAGACCCCCCCAACGCATTACCCAATCCATACCAGTATAGACCCCCCCAACGCATTACCCAATCCATACCAGTGTAGACCCCCCCCCCCTAACGCATTACCCAATCCATACCAGTGTAGACCCCCCCCCTAACGCATTGCCCAATCCATACCAGTATAGACCCCCCCCCTAACGCATTACCCAGTCCATACCAGTATATACCCCCCCCCCTAACGCATTACCCAGTCCATACCAGTATAGACCCCCCCCCCCCCTAACGCATTACCCAGTCCATACCAGTATAGACCCCCCCTAACGCATTACCCAGTCCATACCAGTATAGATATCAGCATGAGATTTTTCCCCATTGAGATCTGATGTAATGCAGTGTACTGTACTATTGACACTGGCTGGGAAGGGTTTTATATTTAGGGGCAATTAAGGAGGTTAAAGAGGGAGTCCAGCAAAAAAATTTTTTTAAAAAAAGTCAGCAGCTACAAATACTGCAGCTGCTGACTTTTAAAATAATGACACTCACCTGTCACAGGGTCCAGCGACGTCAGCACCAGAGGCCGAACCGTCCCTCGCTCCTCTGATGCTGCCGCCGCCATCTTGGGTATGGGAATCAGGAAATGAAGCCTTGCGCTTCACTTCCTGGTTCCCTATTGCGCATGCGCCAGTCGCGCAATGCAATAGGAATGCTCCGCGCTGTCTCTGGGACCCGTGTGTGTCCCAGCAGACAGCGGAATGGGAAGTGGCGTAGACTCCCGTCGGAGTCTATGCCCGGAAGTGGGTGCAAATACCTGTCTTAGACCGGTATCCGCACCCCCCTCCCCCCTGAAAGGTGCCAAATGTGACACCGGAGGGGGGAGGTTTACGATGAGCGGAAGTTTTTTGTTTTATTTATTTTTGACCAGCAGGTTGACCAAAAAAAATGTGACTGCTCAGGTCAATGCAGCTGTACTAACAATTCAATGTTAGTACAGTGATCTCCCCCGCTGAGCTTTTGTGTTCTGACAGGGGGCCATTGGCTAAGAGCGCTGATCATAAACCAGACGGCAGACCTTTTTTTGATCATGATCCTTCGTCAGAAGCCGGCTAGTTTCTGTCAGACCGGCCGCCATACACACGGGGCGAATGTCGGCCGGCTTCTATTAAACCGACTGATGCCACCCGACATTCGGCCCGTGTGTACCAGGTTTAAGCGATGTGCTGGATTTAAAAAAGAAAATGGCAGGACGCGGCTGTCTGTAGAGAGCTCTGTGTTTACCAACACAGAGCTCTCTGTCTGCCGATCAGCGGCTCCCGGACATAAATCAGTGTCTGGGACCTGCTGATCAGCATGTGCTGGAGAAAATGGCAGCACAGCCGAGGCAGTGGGCACGCACGTATCCCCCCCCCCCCCCCCCCGCCCCCCCCCGCACCCCCCCCCCCCCCCCCCCCACCCAAAGGTGCCAGATCATGTATGTGATCAGCACAGTATAGAAATGGTTAAAGCTCGTTGTGTACTGGACCTGTTTACGTCAGAACTGATTTTCTAGCAATCCTATAGAAATGCAGAAGTGGGTTGGAAATGTATTTACATGTCCAGTTGAATGCAGAAAAGAGCATTTGTGTTATTCTAACCTTGACTTTTTGTTTGTTTTTTAGGTTTTTTTTTTTTTTTTTTTTTTTTTTTTTTCCTTGCCATTCCTGACACTATCACATTTCCAACATGGGGAATATGTTTGCAAACCTCTTCAAGGGCCTTTTCGGCAAGAAAGAGATGCGTATTCTGATGGTGGGGTTGGATGCGGCCGGTAAAACCACTATTTTATACAAGCTGAAGCTCGGCGAAATCGTCACAACCATCCCCACAATAGGTGAGTGTGAGCACCGAGCGCTCCGAGACTGTGTAATGTGTGTCCTTTATACAGCTGTAATGACTCTGAACGTCTTTCCCCCCCCCCCCCCCCCCCCCCCCAGGTTTTAACGTAGAGACAGTAGAATATAAGAACATCAGTTTTACGGTGTGGGATGTGGGCGGTCAAGACAAGATTCGGCCTCTGTGGCGTCACTACTTCCAGAACACACAAGGTAAGCCGACGCCGCCAGTTTACATCTACTGTGTGTGGAGAGGTCAATTGTTTATGGTGGTTCAGGAGACTCCTCCCCCTCCTCATCCTCCCTCCTCCGCATCATCCTCCTCCCTCCTCATCCTCATCATCCTCCTCCTCATCCTCATCCTCCTACTCCCTCCCTCTCCTCTCCCTCCTCATCCTCTCCCTCCTCATCCTCTCCCTCCTCCTCATCCTCCCTCCCTCCCTCCTCATCCTCCCTCCCTCCCTCCTCATCCTCCCTCCCTCTCTCCCTCCCTCCTCATCCTCCCTCCCTCCCTCCCTCCCTCCCTCCCTCCCTCCCTCCCTCCTCCTCATCCCCCTCCCTCCCTCCCTCCCTCCCTCCTCTCCCTCCCTCCCTCCCTCCCTCCCTCCTCATCCTCCCTCCCTCCCTCCCTCCCTCCTCATCCTCCCTCCCTCCTCATCCCTCCCTCCCTCCCTCCCTCCCCCCCCACCCTCCCTCCCTCCTCATCCTCCCTCCCTCCCTCCTCATCCTCCCTCCTCCTCCTCGGTATGGATGATGATTCTCCATATCGATGAATGTGTCTTTGTGCAGCTAAATACCCAGAGCCAGTGCAGCAGTTTAGCTTGAAAAGTTCTCTGGGTTTGTTTGAAAATCTAGTGTCTTGAGATGACTTTTGCGATATGGCACTGCGTTGCTTGCATAGTAGGTGAGGTTGAAAAAAGACACAAGTCCATCGAATCCAACCTATGTGTGTGATTATATGTCAGTATTGCGTTGTATATCCCTGTATGTTGCGGTCATTCAGGTGCTTATCTCAGGGCTTGACAAATTTGCTTGGAATCTAGGAGCCAGCTAAAAAAGTTAGGCGGCAGGTTTTTTTTTTTTTAACGACGACGACTGACAGGTGGCACTGGGGACAGGTGGGCATGTGTGTTTCACTGTAAGGGCTCTTTCACACGGACGGTCCGTATGTCCGTTTTTTCATCCTTCCGTTTTCGGATGAAAAACGGACATCCATGTATCCCTATGGGATAGCGGGTGTCAGCGGATGAGCATCCGCTGACACCCGAACTCGTCCGTGTCCGCTATGCTCCGTTTCTGCAGACGGAGGAAAACCCTATTTTTTCATCCGTCTACAGAGCGGATGACGACGGACTCCACGGTCCGTCGTCACCCGATCTCCCATAGGGGAGAGCGGCGCTCTGACAGGTCCGTCCCTGCGCTGTGTGCAGAGACGGACCTGTCATCTTCCTGCTCAGCGGAGATCGCTCCGGCGATCCCCGCTGAGCAAGCGAATATCTACGGGGCGGATCAGCACTGATCCTCCCCATGTGAAAGAGCCCTTAGTGTTCACTCGCATTTCACTGCAGCTGCAGCACGGAAGCTCTCCCTCCTCACACGCTGTCTGTGTGTGAGGAGGGAGAGCCGGCGATGAGAGATGATCTCATATGTTTACATATGAGATCACCTCTCGTTGGACACGCCGGTCGAGTGCTAAATGGCCGCTGTGATTGGCCATTTAGTATGATCTGAGATTGGCTGTGTCCAAGGGACACGGCCAACACAGAACTTCCCCGATGCGTGCTTGCAGCGGTGCGCAGGAGGGGACGCCCTCCCGGCAATTGGCGTCCACGCTGTAGACGTTTTTCATCTATAGCGCGGGCGCGAAGTGGTTAACTAAAGAATGTGACTGCTTTTTATTTCGGCCATATCCCCGCTTATTTACCGCCATATCCCCGCTAAGGGTTAGATCAGGTCCGCCTGAAAACCTGATAGGCCAACCTGATCAGACAGCCCGTGTGAAAGGGACCAAAAGGGAGATTAAAAATAATTTTAATTAAGAAAAAAAAAAATCAAAGCTATTATAAAAAAAAAACACTCTGCCATAAATATTAATAGAAACAAGATTTTTTTTTTTACCAAATTTTTGCTATTTTTTGATTTATAACTCAAAAAATAAAAACCCAGCGGTGATTACCACCAAAAGAAAGCTTTATTTGTGTGAAAAAAAGGACAAAAAATTAATTTGGGTACAGTGTTGCATGACTGAGTAATTGTCATTCAAAGGGTGAGAGCACCGAAAGCTGAAAATCTGGTCTGGTTAGGAAGGGGGTTTAAAGTGGTTGTAAACCCTTCCAAATGACTTTGGCCTACAGGTAAGCCTAGATTAAGGCTTACCTGTAGGTCCAATAAATATCTCCTAAACCTACACGGTTTAGGAGATATTTAGAGATGAAAAGGCATCGGCGCACTGAGGATGCCGAGATCACGGCGATATGCCGCTCTCGTGCACATGCGCGGGAGTGACGTCATCGCCGATCCAGCGAACGCTGGAGCGACGAGACCCGGAAGTCACTCCGGCCCTGGATGGCGGCGCAGAAGATCGTGGATAAGGACGGCTTCGGGGGCTTCGTTTTTTCAGGCAAGTCTTTCCTAATGAGCTAGTATGCTATGCATACTCGCTTATTATGCCTTTGCCTTGCAGGGTGTCTTTTTTTTTTTTTTTTTTTTTTTTTTTTTTAGAGGCTTTACTTCCTCTTTAAGTGCCCAGTGGTTAACATTGCATTAGCATGGTTAGATGTGTTGCAATACCAATGACCGCCACAAGATGGCGCCATATTATAGAAGGACGCAAAGCCGCGGCCTAAATTACTGGCCGATGCGATCGCACGGCGGGGGTCGTGGTCCACAGGATACCGCAGCTGTGTTGCGCCAGGACCCCAATTAGGGCTGAAACAACTAATCGATTGATCGACAACAAATCGATTATAAAATTAATCGATTACTATTTTCATAAATCGATTTGTTGTTTCAACCCTAATTGGGGTCCTGGCGTGACACAGCTGCGGTATCCTGTGGGCCCCGACCTCCGCCGTGCGATCGCATCGGCCAGTAATTTAGGCCGCGGCTTTGCGGCCTTCTGAAGTCCTTCTTTAATATGGCGCCATCTTGTGGCGGCCGTTGGTATTGCAACACATCTAACCATGCTAATGCAATGTTAACCACTGGGCACTTAAAGAGGAAGTAAAGCCTATTTAAAAAAAAAGACACCCTGCAAGGCAAAGGCATAATGAGCTAGTATGCATAGCATACTAGCTCATTAGGAAAGACTTGCCTGAAAAACGAAGCCCCCGAAGTGGTCCTTATCCACGATCTTCTGCGCCGCCATCCAGGGCCGGAGTGACTTAGGGGGTCTCGTCGCTCCAGCGCTATCTGGAGCGGCGATGACGTCACTCCTGCGCATGCGCACGAGATCGGCATATCGCCGTGATCTCAGCATCTTCAGTGCGCCTGCGCGCCGCTGTCTAATGCATTAAGATAAAAAATGTTTTACAGCTTTTGGCCCCCCCCCCCCCCCCCTTTTTAACCTTTTTTCCAGACCACCCAGTGTATCTTTTTAATGTTAATACAGCGAGCGATTCAGCGTCCGATTCAAGTGGTCCCGGTGGCAGATTCACACACATCACTTTTAAAGGGCAGCGGGTAAATGTAAAGGCACAGTGTAAAAATAAATTGAAAGCGCCCCGCCCCTTTGAGATTGCACGCAGAAGCGAACGGCGTGCCCACACATATATAAACGGTGTACAAGCCACACGTATGCGATCGTTGGAACAAGAGCAATAATTCTAGTACTAAAGCTCTCTAACTCTAAATGTGTAACCTGTAAAAAGTTTTAAAGCTTGCAACGATTGCCATTTTATTCTCTAGGGTTTTTCTTTAAAAAAAAACGTGTGTGTATGTTTGGGGGTTCTAATTTTCGAACAGAAAATACTGATTCATTTAAAGCAGAGTTCCACCCTAAAGTGGAACTTCCGCTTATCGGATTCCTCCCACAATTGGCACCTTTTCAGGGGGGAGGGGGTGCAGATACCTGTATAATACAGATATCTGCACCCACTTCCGGACGAGATATCTGGAGCTGCCCCGTTGTGTCTTGGGGAAACACAGTTCCCAGGACACAACGGGGACCAATAGACGCGCAGCGCGACTCGCGCATGTGCAGTAGGGAACCGGGCAGTGAAGCCGTTGCGTCTTCACTTCCTGATTCCCTGACAGAGGATAGCGACCGAGAGACTAGCGATCTCTCGTCACATTCTGCCGACATCGCTGGACCCTGGAACAGGTAAGTGTCCATTTATTAAGTCAGCAGCTGCAGTATTTGTATCTGCTGACTTTTTTAATATTTTTGGTGCGGGTGGTGGAGCTTTAAGTGTTAGAAAAAGGCCTGGTCCATAAGTAGTTAAAGGAGAAGTTTACCTTCTGTAACGTGTTACACCCATATTCAGGGTGTAACATGTTACAAACGCACCCCCTCCCCCCATTGAAAACTAAAAGCCGACAACTGCAAAGGATGTCTGGGATTGTAGTTCATACACAGATGTGTGAATGCTGTGGCCATGTTTTTTTTTTTTTTTTTTAATTTTTTTAAACAGCTAGTACGGGAACTTCTCCCCATAGTGCTGTTACTGGGGGGGGGGGGGGGGGGGGGGGGGGGCAGCATTGGGTGGTACATGTAACCTGTTCCTTTAGGTCGGGGATCGGCAACCCGTAGATCGCTGACAGGTAGTCTGTGTCCCAGCCTTAAAGACCACCCCGCCCCCCCCGGTCTAAACTCCTCCTCCATTCTGCACATGCTCCTGAGAATACAGAGAAGAGGCCGGGCGCTGAGCCGGGCAGAAGATTCATATGCTGAAAGTAACTTTGCCGGTCAAAAACAGAGGCACGGGGTATACAATTTTTTTTTATTTTATTTTTTTTGAGAACCGCACCCATTGTAACAGCAGAGCGCTGAGACAGGACTTTTCAGAGGCAACCCCCCCTAAACCTCAGGCATTGCTAGTAGTATAACCAAAGTATTGGTGTGATGGTTGGTCTGTAGTGTGAGTATTTGTTTCCCTCCTATTGGTGGATCAGCGTTTACAGCCTCTCTCTCTCCATATGCAGGTTTAATCTTCGTGGTGGACAGCAACGATCGGGAGCGAGTGAACGAAGCACGAGAAGAGTTGATGAGGATGTTGGCGGAAGATGAGCTCCGAGATGCAGTATTGTTGGTGTTCGCTAACAAACAGGTAAATGAGCACAGCCTGGGGGGGGGGGGGGGGGCACTGCAAGTCATACATGCAGTCTGTCCCTCTTATAGATTTCTCTTCACCTTCCATTCTGTGTATCAGTTATACAGAAAGTGAAGTCAACAAAATACACTACTGGCTAGACTTTAATTTTTGTATTGGAGTCGGGGCCAGCAACAGATCACAATCTACCCTCCAACTGGGGCCATGTGAGGGGTAGATCATGGCTGGATTTGCAGATTTTTTTTTGTACCGCCCCACTGGTATATTCTGTTGCTTTTGAATGAAGACTGTGCGAGGGGCACAGTCGCTGGAGGTGGAGGGCTCCTCCAGCGACTGAACAGTGTCGTCGTCTTCCCCCCCACCTGCGATGGAACAGTGTTCCTCCTCCAGTACAAATGCAATACACTTTAACCACTTCAGCCCCCGAAGATTTTACCCCCTTCCTTACCAGAGCACTTTTTGCGATTCGGCACTGCGTTGCATTAACTGACAATTCCGTGGTCATGCGACGTTGTACCCAAACAAAATTTACGTCTTTTTTTTTTTTTTTTTTTTTTTTTTTCACAAATAGAGCTTTCTTTTGGTGGTATTTGATCACCTCTGCGGTTTTTATTTTTTGCGCTATTAACAAAAGAGCGACAATATTTTGCTATAAAATCCAATTTTTTTTTTTTTTTAAAATCATTTTTTCCTCAGTTTAGGCTGATATGTAGAATACGTATTTTTGGTATAAAAAAAAAAAATCGCAATAAGCGTATATTGATTGGTTTGCGCAAAAGTTATAGCGTCTACAAAATAGGGGATAGATTTATGGCAATTTTTTTTACTAGTAATGGCGGCGATCTGCTTTTTTTTTTTTTTAATTTATTTTTTGACAGACATATCAAACACTTTTGACACATTTTTGGGACCATTTACACAGCGATTGGTGCTAAAAAATTGCAATGATTACTGTGTAAACTGGCAGGGAAGGGGTTAACACTAGGGGGAGCTGCAGGGGTTAATTATGTTCCCTGGGAGTGATTCTAACTGTGGGGGGGGAGGAGGCCGATCGGTGTTCCTCTGTACTGGGAACACACCATCGGTCTCCTCCTCTCCTCTGACAGGACTGTGGATCTGTTTGTTTACATACACAGATCCACGGTTCCCGGGCAATTGCGGGTGCCCGGCGGACAACGCGGCCGCCGGGCACGCGCCCCCTAAACGGCCGGGAATGGGAGGACATCATATGACACCCGCCCCGGATGGGAGATCCCATCTACAGGCGTCATATTGCTTTACGTGGGTAGGGAAGTGGTTAATACAGTAGGAATCGGAGGGCCCTGCTCCTTACAATCTAAGAGGGGCGGACAAGAGGTAATAACTGGGGGGGATGTGCTGATGGTGAAAATAAATGTACAGTTAGGTGGGGACCAGATGAGCTTCTCTGAAGAGATGAGTTTTGAAGTATAAAAGGTAAGTATGTATTTAAAAAAAAAAAAATGTAAAAGTTGCTCTCCACTCACCCGTGTGTGTTGGGTTTTTTTTTTTTTTTTTTTTTACCCCCACGTGGGTGGGTGCTGCACGTTTCAGATATTCGCCCCATCCAGCGGAACTAGCGCTGTCCCACTGAAATCCCCTAATGCCCTGCCACCGATTGGTCCCCTGCCCCCCCGATATCGAGAAGCCCGCTGGCCAAGCCAAGTTCAGCGGTTAGCCACCCGATGACGCACTACTAGGATCACCCCCCCTCTTCTGTGAATTACACGGTAAGGCCTCCAGGCACAGCGGGCACAGTACACGTCATTTGCCTGGGGGGGGGGGGGGGTCCTAAACTTCTTCTACTTTTTTATTTAATATGCCGCTATACACGTACAGGGGGTGGTTCCCGAGTTAGGGACTGGCCGCCTGTTATCTCGGAATTGTTCGTAAGTCGGCCGCGTATGCGCGGACCGACAATTACGGACATTTCCGAAGTTTGCCGTCATTTCCCGAGGCTCCGTCTGGCCGCGCATGCGCAGAACCGCCGGAGGACGGCGGAAAATGGCGGAGGGTCCCCGCAGCACCCGGTTCGTAAGTAGGGGATGTTCGTAGGTCGGGCGCTCGTAAGTCGGGGACCCCCTGTAGTGAAGTGTAGGAGGGGTGGGCAGAAGGCTATATGTGTAGTCTTTCTAGGCAGGCTCTCTTTACAAAATCCCCAGAAAGTCCCCCTAAATCTCATGGCCTTTTTCTTGTTCCCTTTTTTTTCAGGATCTGCCGAACGCTATGAACGCCGCGGAAATAACAGACAAGCTAGGACTGCACTCCCTCCGCCAAAGAAACTGGTACATCCAGGCAACTTGTGCAACTAGCGGAGATGGTCTCTATGAAGGACTGGATTGGCTGTCCAATCAGCTCCGGAGCCAGAAATAAAAACCACCAATCATTATATATATTTTTTTTTTCTTGGGTTTAAGTTTTTTATTTTTATTTTTTTCTTCTTTTTTTTTTGTCCCCCATCTCCTCTTCATGCCTTCCTACTCCCCTCCTATTTGCTTCTCTTTAATGTGGCAAACTGGTCAACTTTGCGGTCTTGAGTGCTGGAACCAGTGCTTCCCTTCCCCCCCCCCCTGCAGTATGTATCACACCATGCTGTATATGTGGCAATGAAGAGCCTGAACACAGTTAGGTGTCTTATTTAATGTAAATAGTTTCTTTTTTTTTTTTTTTTTTTTCCCAATGAGGCAGTTTCTGGTACTCCTATGCAATATTACAACCTTTTTTTTTTTTTTTTTTTTTTTTTTTCCCCGTATCGGATCACCCTCTAGTACTGGAAGGCAGGTCAAATCACAAGATTTGTGTGATCGAGGCTGCTTAATTTATCATCGCCCCTTTTAATTTTCTGACGGGAAAAAAACGTTTTGCCAGTTTACCTCACATGCTGACAGGTGCGTGCGTTAGTCCCTTTCTAGCAAAGTGACAGTGTTTATATATATTTTTTTTTTTTTTTTTTTTAACTGGTCAACGTTTTGCTTTAAAACCTGATTAAAAAAAATAAATAAAAACTGGGAGCTGGAGAAGATTCATATTTTAGGGGTTAAACGTAATGCTATAAATTCCTTTGCATGATGAACAGGTCTGCTTTTAATCGCCGCGCCGCCGGATCTGTCTGCATTTTTGCAGCTTTTGTGCTCAAGTGACGACTTTTTTTTTTTTTTTTTTTTTTTTCTTTTTTGTGTAGATTTAAAAATTGTACATTGCTAAGCAACCAGCCATGAGAGTATACAGGAAGTGAGCAATCCTCCTTTCTTTAAAATTGCACTGGAAATTCAGTTACACAAATTGCGAAATAACATCAGGTCATTGTAAAAAAATAAAAAAAAATGTTTTTTTTTTATTTATTTTTTTCTGAACCGATTTATACAAAGAGTAGACGGGAAACACTTGCCGGTCTAGCTGTGCGGAAAGTACTGGTATGGAGAATAGGGCATTCGAACCTTCACTTGATTTTTTTTACCCCATTCCGCCAGCCCCAGGGCTCCCGTTCGAAACCATGAGGTCGCATCCAAGTCGCACCCATCCAAAGTTGCACGACTTTGGAGTCGTACGAGTGAATGGAGTGTTACTGGGACACAAAGTTTTGGCTGAATGTACACTTTAACCATGCTAAGCAGAAAAGCTTCTTGTACAGATTTAAAACCCATCTCTGGGCAAAAAAGTCGCCCCCCCCCCCCCCCACACGTTTTGTCTAGGGGTGACGAAAAAGCTCATACTCGCCCGATCTTCCGTTCTTCCAGAAAATGGCACTCCCCACAGTCTAGTGGTGGACTGTTCCTGGTCTATGGCATGTGTTCTCGTCTTGATATCAGGAACAGTCAATCACTGGAGCACGGGGGGTGGGTGTTGAACCGGTTCTTGTGCAAGGAGGATCAGGTAAGTGAATCTGCTTTCTCATCTCCCCTAGACCCCCCCCCCCCCCCACATGGGAAAACTTTCCCGGAGTCGTGCTTCAAACCTTTTTTTTTTTTTTTTTTTTTTTGGCTGGATTTCATGGCCTCCTGGATAAGGCGGTCTACCACAGGCTTTGGTGCCCATGTGACTGCCAGCCCCCCCTTTATATCGGTCAGTGAAAAGCCCCAAACCGCAGCTTGTTGCATCGTCCAGTGCTCTTTGATGACGGCTTAAAGCTTCAGCGGGGTGGCTGTGTCCCCAGAAACCTTCGTGTCCCCAGAGTGTGAATGTCCCGGGGCCACACAACTCGGCCCTGATCACAATCCTTTCTACCACTTTGAGTAGCCTATTGCCTAAAACCCCCACCCCACCCCCCAACGTTGCAGTCATTCCATAGAAGAACGCAGACATTTTCTCTCCTGTCTGGAATCATTCCCAGCGGCATGCCTCCTGCTGCAAGGCTCAGATTTGCCATTTAATAACTTTTTTTTTTTTTTTATTCCTCTTCTGATCAACACTGAAACGCTGGAACTCGGTGGAACGATAAGGACCCGTGCGAGCCGGTTCATTTAGTGATGTGGAATCTTATTGTTTTCAGTAAACAAAATCGTAATCAAAACTGTTTTGTAAACTTGTTTTCATTTGGACAAACAAGCACTGTAATTAAAGCTATTAGAATAAAAATTCCATCTATTTCACATCCCGTCTCCTGCCTTTTGTGTGTCGCTGATCTCCTAAAATATGTCTTTTTCTCTGCAGTTCTGGAAAGGAGATGCGGGTTTTCCATTTTGTCCACTGAGGGGCACTGCTTGATAAATAACCCCTTCCAGCCTGGCCTATTGGAATATAACGGCCG
The DNA here is from genome assembly GCA_028564925.1 of Lithobates sylvaticus. Taxonomy (NCBI): domain Eukaryota; kingdom Metazoa; phylum Chordata; class Amphibia; order Anura; family Ranidae; genus Lithobates; species Lithobates sylvaticus. The sequence continues at coordinate 519,561,650 of CM053030.1, read as the reverse complement.
GGTGGGAGCACCATTATCATATGATGTCCTCCCAGGATCACTGCTGGTATCATGTGAGCGCTACGGCCAATCACAGCAGATCACGAGACAATTGTACACGATGAATGGCTTTAAATGCCGTTCATTGTGTACTATTGTGATGAGCTCTGTGATTGGTCACAGTGATCACATGGTACAGACAAAGCCAATTTCAGTCCACCTGTACCATGTGATTAGCTGTGGTCAATCAAATGGTAAACACGTAAGTTATAAGCCACTTTTTTTTTTTCTGAATTAAAACTAAAATTCAGTTTATAAGCAATTGGTGTGTGGAAAAAATAAAAGATCACTTCCCCAGAGTAGTACAATATTACATTGGTCACTGTATGCTAAAAAAAGTAAAGAATAAATATTTAAATTATTTAAAAATGTTGCAATATGCATTCTTTTCCCTCTCCTAATTAAACAAACAATTTACCCTGAAAGGGCAATTCATACCAAATGAGATCAGCATTTCACTGATCAGTTCTGTGTGCTGGCCTCACCTACATCTCTAAGCACTCAATGCTGTGTGTGTGTGTGTGTGTGTGTGTGTATGTATATATATATATATATATATATATATATATATATATATATATATATATATATATATATATATATATATATATATATATATATATATATATATAGCAACTAACTATTATTTTCATAATCGATTGGTTGGTCGATTAATAACCTTAGAAAAAGTGTGGTGTATAATTTTAGTTAATATGTAAAGTTTAAAAAAAAAAAGGCATTCTATTCTTAAATACTGTATCTCTATGCAGTGGTAAATATAAACAACCAACCATGGTTGGGGAGCAAAATATTGAATCCACTCTGAGAATAACAGACAGAAGCGATATACTGTATACACTATTAGAGGAGATATACTGTATATATTAGAAGAGACATACTGTTTTTTAGCCAATTTGTTGTTGGGCAAATTAAAAAACACAAATTGCTTTAAAAACGTATTATATGCTTTACTGCATTGAAGTCTATTGAACCAAAAAAGCACTGTTTTGCATTAAAAAAAAAAAGTCCCTGACCCTTTCCAAATCCGCAGCAGCTGAAAAAAGCGTAGATGTGAACGTAGTCCCATAGGAAACCATGTTAAATGAACTGCAGTGCGTTTCTGCAAAAAGCACCAAAAAAACACAGATGTGAACCAGGTCTAAAACGTTTAGTAACATAATGGGGGGTTAAAAAAAAGCAAAAAATTAGCCCTTTATAGTACAAAAAAAGCAGATAGTCACTACTGTAGGGGTTCATTTTTATTTTTTACTGTAGAACTGTGAAAGTAATTTTTACAGTAGCGATTTTCTTTTTGTATTATAAAGGGCTAATTTTAGTTTTTTAACCCCATTATGTTACTGGCCGATTAATCGATTTATGAAAATGGCAATCGATTAATTTCATAATTTATTAGTTGTCGATTAATCGATTAGTTGTTTCAGCCCTAATAAATATATATATATATATATATATATATATATATATATATATATATATATATAATAAAAATTTCCCAATACACACATCTTATACTGTTTGTATTGATCCCACGCTGCAACAAATACATTGCTGCCTATATAAAAAAAAAAATTTTTTTTTTGCGTATTTTTACATGCTTTCCCCAGTCGGTGTCCCTGATCACTGCCACACCAGCTATGATGCTGTACTGCACTGGTTACAGTATGTAAAAAAAATGTGGCAAATTACAACTTGAGAAAACCCGCCAGGCCTCTTACTAAATACCTTGGACTGTCTACTTTCCAAAAAGGGGTTATTTTTGGGGGTATATGTACTGTCCCGGCATCTTTAGCTCTCAAGAAATGAGGGTCTAACAATGGTCGACTATTACTAACTTTTTGTAACACTCATATCTAACAGATTGATATACACTTTTGCCTCTGGGTTCTAGAGTATGGACACAGGTTCCTGGATAAGTTCTATTATTGTGGCAACGTTCTCCTCTTAGACACAGTGTAGTCCCCATGGGGGTGTCTAGAGGACATATACTTCTATTTGATCTTATGTTACTATATTGATCTTATATTTCTATATTGAATGTATTGCGTTTTGTAGCATTTTAATAACAGTAATTCTTGTTCTGTAACACTTCATTGATAATTGAGTTGACATTATTTAAGTGCTATTCTGAGTTAATTTATTTTAACGGCATACAATGTGTAATTTGCATCTTTACTGTATGTTATGAAATTCAATAAAAAAACTGATTGAAAAGTAGAAAAAAAAAGAAATGAGGGTCTGTCAGTACATCATGCTTGATCCTTCTTTTTTTTTTTTATTATTTCATTTTTGTTTTTATATATACACGTATACAGGTGCTTTTAATAAAATGTTCACTTATTTTAGTAATTCATTTAAAAAAGTGACTCCTATAATTTTATATAGATGATGTGTTGGTGATCAAACATTTCTTTTAATTTTGCTTATGGCTTACAGCGAGTGACAACCCAAAATTCGGTATCTCAGAAAACTAGAATATTACATAAGACCAATAAAAGGATTTTAAATTCAGAAATGTTGGCTTAGTGAAAAGCCTGTCCATGTACAGTATAGTGTGCACCCAGTACTTGGTCGGGGGTCCTTTTTTGCAAGAATTACGGCATCAATGCGGCGTGGCATGGAGGTGATCAGCCTGTGGCACTGCTGAGGTGTTATGGAAGCCCAGGTTGCTTTGATAGCGGCCTTCAGCCCGTCTGTATTGTTGGGTCTGGTGTCTCTCATCTTCCTCTTGACAATACCCCACAGATTCTCTATGGGGTTTAGGTCAGGCGAGTTTTCTGGCCGATCAAGCACAGTGATCCCATGATCATTACTCCAGATATTGGTAGTTTTTGCCAGGTGCCAAGTCCTGCTGGAAAATGAAATGGCATCTCCATAAAGCTGGTCAGCAGAGGGAAGCATGAAGTGCTCTAGAATTTCCTGGTAGAGCTGCGCTGACTTTGGACTTGATAAAACACAGAGGACCGACACCAGCAGATGACACGGCTCCCTAAATCATCACTGACAGTGGAAACTTCACACCGGACCTCATGCAACTTGGATTCTGTGTCTTTCCACTCTTCCTCCAGACTCTGATTTCCAAACGAAATGCAACATTTTTCAGTCAGTGATGATTTGATGAGTCGTGTCATCTGCTGGTGTTGGTCCTCTGTGTTTTATCAAGTCCAAAGTCAGCGCAGCTCTACCAGGAAATTCTAGGACACTTCATGCTTCCCTCTGCTGACCAGCTTTATGGAGATGCTGATTTCATTTTCTAGCAGGACTTGGCACCTGGCAAAACTACCAATATCTGCTCACATGATCGTGGTATCACTGTGCTTGATTGGCCAGCAAACTCCCCTGACCTAAATCCCATAGAGAATCTGTGGAGTATTGTCAAGAGGAAGATGAGAGACACCAGACCCAACAATGCAGATGAGCTGAAGGCCGCTATCAAAGCAACCTGGGCTTCCATCACACCTCAGCAGTGCCCCAGGCTGATCACCTCCATGCCACGCTGCATTGATGCCGTAATTCATGCAAAAGGATCCCCAACCAAGTATTGAGTGCATCCTATACTGTACATGGACAGACTTTTCACTAAGCCAACATTTCTGTATTAAACTTTTTTTTTTTTTTGTATTGGTCTTCTGTAATCCTATGAGTTTTAGGTTTGTCGCTCGCTGTAAGCCATAATCATCAAAATTAAAAGAAAGATACTTGAAATATATCGCTCTGTGTAACACATCTATATAAAATGAGTTTCACTTTTTTGAATTACTGAAAAAAAATTTACTTCTTGATATTCTAATTTTTATGAGATGCACCTGTATATATCCCATAGTTTATGGACTCTATAACTCTCCTACAGACTAAACACTGATTCGGGTTGTTTTCAGCAAAGAAATGGAGCAGAATACAGTTTGACCCAAATTTATGAAGAAAGATTATTTGCAAAATGTTAAACTTTATTTTTTTTTTCAAAATTTTTGTTTTTTTTTGTGTATTTAGGAAAACCCAGTGGTGATTTAAATACCACCCAAAAAAAAAGCTTTATTTGTGTGAAAAAAAAAAAAAGAATACAAATGTCGTCATATGGATACAGCATTGTATGACGGCGCAATTGTCATTCAAATTGTGACACCGCTGAAAATTGGCCTGGACAGGAAGGGGGTGAAAGTGCCCGGTATTGAAGTGGTTAAGCAATAACTAGGGAGCGCTGCTTACAGAAGAAATGGGCAGTTATGCCTCAAGACCCCCACTGGGCTTTTTTTTTTAAATTACTGATGTGATGGGGTTGCCCTGATGGGCACTGATAGAAGGCTCTGATGGGCACTGATGGAAGGCCCTGATGGGATAGGCACTGATGGAAGGCTCTGATGGGATTGCCCTGATGGGCACTGATAGAAGGCTTTGGGATTGCCCCGATGGGCACTGATAGAAGGCTCTGATCGGATTGCCCCGATGGGCACTGATAGAAGGCTCTGATCGGATTGCCCTGATGGGCACTGATGGAAGGCTCTGATGGGATTGCCCTGATGGGCACTGATGGAAGGCTCTGATGGGCACTGATGAAAGGCTCTGATGGGATTGCCCTGATGGGCACTGATGAAAGGCTCTGATGGGATTGCCCTGATGGGCACTGATGGAAGGCTCTGATGGGATTGCCCTGATGGGCACTGATGTAAGGCTCTGATGGGATTGCCCTGATGGAAGGCTCTGATGGGATTGCCCTGATGGGCACTGATGGAAGGCACTGATGGGCACTGATGGAAGGCTCTGATGGGCACTGATGGAAGGCTCTGATGGGATTGCCCTGATGGGCACTGATGGGATTGCCCTGATGGGCACTGATGGGATTGCCCTGATGGGCACTGATGGGATTGCCCTGATGGAAGGCTCTGATGGGATTGCCCTGATGGAAGGCTCTGATGGGATTGCACTAATGGAAGGCTCTGATGGGATTGCACTAATGGAAGGCTCTGATGGGATTGCACTAATGGAAGGCTCTGATGGGATTGCCCTGATGGGCACTGATGGAAGGCTCTGATGGGATTGCCCTGATGGGCACTGATGGAAGGCTCTGATGGGATTGCCCTGATGGACACTGATGGAAGGCTCTGATGGGATTGCCCTGATGGGCACTGGTGGAAGGCACTGATGGGATTGCCCTGATGGGCCCTGATGGGCACTGATGGGCCCTGATGGGATTGCCCTGATGGGCACTGATGGGATTGCACTGATGGGCACTGATGGGATTGCTCTGATGGGATTGCCCTGATGGGCACTGATGGGATTGCTCTGATGGGATTGCCCTGATGGGCACTGATGGGATTGCTCTGATGGGATTGCACTAATGGGCACTGATGGAAGGCTCTGATGGGATTGCCCTGATGGGCACTGGTGGAAGGCACTGATGGGATTGCCCTGATGGGCACTGATGGGATTGCCCTGATGGGCACTGATGGGATTGCCCTGATGGGCACTGATGGGATTGCTCTGATGGGATTGCCCTGATGGGCACTGATGGAAGGCTCTGATGGGATTGCCCTGATGGGCCCTGATGGGCACTGATGGAAGGCTCTGATGGGATTGCCCTGATGGGCACTGATGGAAGGCTCTGATGGGATTGCCCTGATGGGCACTGGTGGAAGGCACTGATGGGATTGCCCTGATGGGCACTGATGGGATTGCCCTGATGGGCACTGATGGGATTGCCCTGATGGGCACTGATGGGATTGCCCTGATGGGCACTGATGGGATTGCTCTGATGGGATTGCACTAATGGGCACTGATGGAAGGCTCTGATGGGATTGCCCTGATGGGCACTGGTGGAAGGCACTGATGGGATTGCCCTGATGGGCCCTGATGGGCACTGATGGGATTGCCCTGATGGGCACTGATGGGATTGCCCTGATGGGCACTGATGGGATTGCTCTGATGGGCACTGATGGGATTGCTCTGATGGGATTGCACTAATGGGCACTGATGGAAGGCTCTGATGGGATTGCCCTGATGGGCACTGATGGAAGGCTCTGATGGGGATTGCCCTGATGGGCACTGATGGAAGGCTCTGATGGGGATTGCCCTGATGGGCACTGATGGAAGGCTCTGATGGGGATTGCCCTGATGGGCACTGATGGAAGGCTCTGATGGGGATTGCCCTGATGGGCTCTGATGGAAGGCTCTGATGGGCACTGATGGAAGGCTCTGATGGGCACTGATGGAAGGCTCTGATGGGCACTGATGGAAGGCTCTGATGGGCACTGATGGAAGGCTCTGATGGGCATTGATGGAAGGCTCTGATGGGCACTGATGGAAGGCTCTGATGGGCACTGATGGAAGGCTCTGATGGGCATTGATGGAAGGCTCTGATGGGATTGCCCTGATGGGCATTGATGGAAGGCTCTGATGGGATTGCCCTGATGGGAGGCTTTGATGGGATTGCCGCTTACCAGTTGTCCTCTCCTCATGCGTGAGGCAAGTACTGCCAATAACTGGCAAATCCTGTTTATGCCGTGATTGGACACAGCTTATCACAAGGTAAAGGGCTGCTGTGATGGGCCCTTTATCCCAATCTGTGATCAGCTGTGTCCGAAGACTGTTGGTGCAGGAATACCTACTGCTGGGCCATTGTCTTCTCCCAGTGGAGGAAGCCATCCCTGCTGGGAGAAGACAGATTATCACTAGCGGCTATAGAAGAGAATCCATCAGGCTGGTTGTACCAGCTGTGACCGAGCCTTCCCCTAATGCTGTGTACACACGATCGGAATTCTCGTCGGAAAAGCCTTGGATGAAGTTTTCCCAACGGAATTCCGCTCAAGCTTGTGTTGCCTACACACGGTCACACCAAATTCCGACCGCCAAGAACGCGGTGACGTACAACACTACGACGAGCCACGAAAATGAAGTTCAATGCTTTCCGAGCATGCGTCGGCATTTTGCACGTCAGAGTTGCCACAGAGGATCGTAATTTCCGATAGAAACTTTTTCCATTGGAAAAATTGAGGACATGCTCTCAATCTTTTGCTGGCCGAAATTCTGCCAGCAAAAGTCTGATGGAGCCTACAGTCGCATTTTCCGACCAAAAGCTCTTGCTGGTGGAATTTCCGATCGTGTGTACGCGGCATTAGCCTACTCCCACCCACATTCTAAGCCTAATCTATCTAGCCCTGTAAAGAAAAGTTTGCGATACTTGCCTATTTTTGAAGCCTCTTCGTTCCAGTCTCCAGCAGCGCCCTCTATGTGCAGGAGAAAGCTGACAACGGCTGGGAAGTGACATCACCCATAAACTTACTATGGGGCTTCCATTGTCGGTTGCCACTCCTACACACTAAAGCCAGCCTGGGACTGGCCCAGAGCGTCTGCAGAATAGGTAAAAGGATAGATTTAGGCCCCAAACTTGCTCATCCATGTCTTTATGGACATACACAGTATCTCACATAAGTAAGTACACCCCTCACATTTTGGTAAATATTTTATTCTATCTTTTCATGTGACAACACTGAAGAAATGACACTTGTCTACAATGTAAAGTAGTGAGTGTACAGCTTGTATAACAGTGTAAATTTGCTGCCCCCTCAAAATAACGCAACGCACAGCCATTAATGTCTAAACGCTGGCAACAAAAGTGAGTACACCCCTAAGTGAAAATGTCCAAATTGGGCTCAAAGTGTCAATATTTTGTGTGGTCACCATTATTTTCCAGCACTGCCTTAACCCTCTTGGGCATGGAGGTCACCAGAGCTTCACAGGTTGTCACTGGAGTCCTCTTCCCCTCCTCCATGACGACATCACAGAGCTGGTGGATGTTGGAGACCTTGCGCTCCTCCACCTTTTGTTTGAGGATGTCCCACAGATGCTCAATAGGGTTTAGGTCTGGAGACATGCTTGGCCAGTCCATCACCTTTATCCTCAGCTTCTTTTAGCAAGGCAGTGGTCATCTTGGAGGTGTGTTTGGGGTAGTTATCATGTTGGAATACTGCCCTGCGGCCCAGTCTCTGAAGGGAGGGGATCATGCTCTGCTTCAGTATGTCACAGTACATGTTGGCATTCATGGTTCCCTCAATGATCTGTAGCTCCCCAGTGCCGGCAGCACTCATGCAGCCCCAGACCATGACACTCCCACCACCATGACACTCCCACCACCATGCTTGACTGTAGACAAGACACACTTGTCTTTGTCCTCCTCACCTGGTTGCCCCCACACACGCTTGTCACCATCTGACACCAAATAAGTTTATCTTGGTCTCATCAGACCACAGGACATGGTTCCAGTAATCCATGTCCTTAGTCTGCTTGTCTTCAGCAAACTGTTTGCAGGCTTTCTTGTGCATCATCTTTAGAAGAGGCTTCCTTCTGGGACGACAGCCATGCAGACCAATTTGATGCAGTGTGCGGCGTATGGTCTGAGCTCTGACAGGCTGACCCCCCACCCCTACAACCTCTGCAGCAATGCTGGCAGCACTCATACGTCTATTTCCCAAAGACAACCTCTGGATATGACGCTGAGCATGTGACCTCAACTTCTTTGGTCGACCATGGCGAGGCCTGTTCTGAGTGGAACCTGTCCTGCTATACCGCTGTATGGTCTTGGCCACCGTGCTGCAGCTCAGTTTCAGGGTCTTGGCAATCTTCTTATAGCCTAGGCCATCTTTATGTAGAGCAACAATTCTTCTTTTTTTTTTTCAGATCCTCAGAGAGTTCTTTGCCATGAGGTGCCATGTTGAACTTCCAGTGACCAGTATGAGAGAGTGAGAGTGATAACCCAAAATTTAACACACCTGCTCCCCATTCACTCCTGAGACCTTGTAACACTAACGAGTCACGTGACACCGGGGAGGGAAAATGGCTAAGTGGGCACAATTTGGACATTTTCACTTAGAGGTGTACTTACTTTTGTTGCCAGCGGTTTAGACATTAATGGCTGTGTGTTGAGTTATTTTGAGGGGACAGCAAATTAACACTGTTATACAAGCTGTACACTCACTACTTTACATAATAGCAAATTGTAATTTCTTCAGTGTTGTCACATGAAAAGATAGAAGAAAATATTTACCAAAATGTAAGGGGTGTACTGACTTTTGTGAGATACTGTGTATGTCCATAAAGACATGGATGAGCAAGTTTGGGGTGGAGGAACTTGACTGTCCTCCTGACCTCAGCCATGTCTTTATGGACCTTGCTTTGTGCACTGGTCCAAATCATTTGGTTCAGGGGGGATTTTGGTGTGGGGTTGATTTTCCGGGGTTGGGCTTGGCCCCTTAGTTCCAGTGAAGGGAACTCTTAAGGCGTCAGCGTACCAAGACATTCTGGACAATTTCATGCTCCCAACTTTGTGGGAACAATTTGGGGATGGCCCCTTCCTTTTCCAATATGACTGCGCATCAGTGCACAAAGCAAGGTCCATAAAGACATGGATGAGCGAGTTTGGGGTGGAGGAACTTGACTGGACTGCACAGAGTCCTGACCTCAACCCGATAGAACACCTTTGGAATGAATTAAAGTGGAGACTGCGAGCCGGGCCTTCTCGTCCAACATCAGTGCTTGACCTCACGAATGCTCTTCTGGAAGAATGGTCAAACATTCCCATAGACACACTCCATTCCCATAGACACACTCCTTGTGGACGGCCTTCCCAGAAGAGGTGAAGCTGTTATAGCTGTAAAGGGTTGGGCCAACTCAATATTGAACCCTACGGACTAAGACTGGGATGCCATTAGATTTCATGTGTATGTGTAAAGGCAGGCGTCCCAATACTTTTGGTAATATAGTGTATCTCATATGTTAGAGATATACAATGTGCTTGTAAAGCAAAAAAAAAAAAAAACTCGGCAAGATGGCGTCCTGGATCTGCCCTGCGTGAAGACGTCACTGCCTGCTGAGGTGTTGCACACAATCGGCGCAACAAATATTGTTTCTTTGAAGGTAATATTTATTGCAAATGTTTTTCTGTGCTATATTTTTTTTTTTTTTTATATTGTGTGATTAGAGGATAGATTTATTTTCTTAAATATTATAGAGCGCTTCACCTTTTTATGGTGTTTGACAGTGTGGTGATTGCACTTTTGGTAGCTGCTCTGTAGCAAACCGATTGGTTTGTTTTGTTTTCTTAGCTGTGTTATTTCACTAATAGCGCGGGGTATTTTTTCCTTAAGTAGCAAATGTTACTACTTACTCAGAATCTGCAGCCTTTCTGTCCTGGAAAGTCTCATCACCCCCAACCCCCCCCCCCCCCCCGCACCCCCCCCAAGTTTCATTCTGAATGTTTGATGATAAACTCAGACACCACACCGTTATTTATAGGACGCTATTTGCATAGTCAGTCCTGGCTGCTGCCACTTGTTCAGAAGAAAATTAATTATTTGTAGACAAGTTCATCTAAACCCAGTCATTACAATCTTTCTAGATTCCAGTAGTTGTAAGAAACAGTTTAAAGCTGAAGTGAAAAAAAAAAAAAAAAAAAAAACGCACCACGGCCGGTTCTTACCACGAATGAAGAGTGACCCATGTGCTGGTGGCTACTGTGCTGACATCTGAAGCCCTCGGGGGCCACTGGATACCCCTGCAGCTGTGATCTTTCTGTGCTTCAGGGGTAATATGAGCGGCTCCATCTATCACAGGCACTCTTCAAGTGTTAGCTATGCCCACCCTTTCCGCCCCTGTGCTTCGTTCATAGAAGCCGTACTATTGGTTCCAACCGTGAAAAGCACTCCATGAATGGAGGATAGGCGGATGAAGAAAATGGACAAAATTGACTGTGGAAGGTTTCCACAGGATTTTGGAGAGTGTCTGTGGGAATTTGTTCCCATTTGTGAGGCCAGGTTCTGATGTTGGATATGAAAATGTTCATTAGATTTGAGGTCAGGTAATGACGTTGGATGAGAAGATGGTCAGTAGGGTTGATGTCAGATGCTGAGGCTGGATAAGAAGATGGTCAGTAGGGTTGAGGTCAGGTACTAATGTTGGATAAGAAGATGGTCAGTAGGGTTGAGGTCACGTACTAATGTTGGATAAGAAGACATTCAGTAGGGTTGAGGTCAGGTACTGATGTTGCATGAAAAGATGGTCAGTAGGGTTGAGGTCAGGTACTGATGTTGAATAAGAAGATAGTCAGTAGGATTGAGGTGAGGTAATGATGTTGGATAAGAAGACGGTCAATAAAGTTGAGGTCAAGTACTGATGTTGGATAAGAAGATGTTCATTAGGTTTGAGGTCCGGTAATGATGTTGGATAAGATGTTCAGTAGGATTGAGGTCAGGTACTGACGTTGGATGAGAAGATGGTCAGTAGGGTTGATGTCAGATGCTGATGCTGGATAAAAAGATGGTCAGTAGGGTTCATGTCAGGTACTGATGTTGGATAATAAGACATTCAGTAGGGTTGAGGTCAGGTACTGATGTTGGATAAGAAGTTGGTTAGTAGGGTTGAGGTCAGGTAATGATGTTGGATGAAAAGACGGTCAGTAGAGTTGAGGTCAGTTAATGACGTTGGATAAGAAGATAGTTAGTAGGATTGAGATCAGGTACTGATGTTGGATAAGAAGACGATCAGTAGGGTTGAGGTCAGGTAATGATGTTGGATAAGAAGACCATCGGTAGGGTTGAGATTGGGTAATGATGCTAGCTATGCCCACATTTTCCGCCCCTGTGCTTTGTTCATAGATGCCGTACTATTGGTTCCAACAGTGAAAAGCACTCCATGAATGGAGAATAGGCGGATGAATAAATTTGCCAAACGTTTGTGGACACCTGACCATCACACCTATAGGAGCTAATTGGGCATCCCATTCCAAAACCATGGCCATTAATATAGAGTTGTCTTCCCCTTTGCAGTTACAACCAGCTCTTCTGGGAAGGCTTTCCACAGGATTTTGGAGAGTGTCTGTGGGAATTTGTTCCCATTTGTGAGGCCAGGTACTGATGTTGGATAAGATGTTCTGTAGGATTGAGGTCAGGTAATGACGTTGGATGAGAAGATGGTCAGTAGGGTTGATGTCAGATGCTGATGCTGGATAAGAAGATGGTCAATAGTGTTGAGATCAGGTACTAATGTTGGATAAGAAGTTGCTTAGTAGGGTTGAGGTCAGGTAATGATGTTGGATGAAAAGACGGTCAGTAGGGTTGAGGTCAGGTAATGATGTTGGATAAGAAGACGGTCAGTAGGATTGAGGTTGGGTAATGATGTTGGATAAGAAGAAGGTCAGTAGGATTGAGGTCAGGTACTGATGTTGGATAAGAAGTCGCTCAGTAGGGTTGAGGTCAGGAAATGATGTTTGATGAAAAGACGGTCAGTAGGGTTGAGGTAAGGTACTGAACTTGGATAAGAAGACGGTCAATAGAATTGAGGTCAGGTAATGATGTTGGATAAGAAGACGGTCAGTAGGATTGAGGTTGGGTAATGATGTTGGATAAGAAGTCGGTCAGTAGGGTTGAGGTCAGGTAATGATGTTGGATGGAAAGAAGGTCAGTAGGATTAAGATCAGGTAATGATGCTGGATAAGAAGATGGTCAATAGGGTTGTGGTCAGGTACTGATGTTGGATAAGAAGATGTTCAGTAGGGTTGAGGTCAGGTAAAGATGTTGGATGAAAAGATGGTCAGTAGGGTTGAGGTCAGGTAAAGATCTTGGATGAAAAGACGGTCAGTAGGGTTGAGATCAGGTACTGATGTTGGAAAAGAAGACGGTCAGTAGGATTGAGGTCAGCTAATGATGTTGGATATGAAGATGGTCAATAGGGCCGAGGTCAAGTACTGATGTTGGACAAGAAGACGGTCAATAGGGATGAGGTCAAGTACTGATGTTGGATAAGAAGACGGTCAGTAGGGTTGAGGACAGGTAATGATGTTGGATGAAAAGACGGTCAGTAGGGTTGAGGTAAGGTACTGAACTTGGATAAGAAGACGGTCAATAGAATTGAGGTCAGGTAATGATGTTGGATAAGAAGTCGGTCAGTAGGGTTGAGGTCAGGTAATGATGTTGGATGGAAAGAAGGTCAGTAGGATTAAGATCAGGTAATGATGCTGGATAAGAAGATGGTCAATAGGGTTGTGGTCAGGTACTGATGTTGGATAAGAAGATGTTCAGTAGGGTTGAGGTCAGGTAAAGATGTTGGATGAAAAGATGGTCAGTAGGGTTGAGGTCAGGTAAAGATCTTGGATGAAAAGACGGTCAGTAGGGTTGAGGTCAGGTAAAGATCTTGGATGAAAAGACGGTCAGTAGGGTTGAGATCAGGTACTGATGTTGGAAAAGAAGACGGTCAGTAGGATTGAGGTCAGGTAATGATGTTGGATATGAAGAAGGTCAATAGGGCCGAGGTCAAGTACTGATGTTGGATAAGAAGTCGGTCAGTAGGGATGAGGTCAGGTACTGATGTTGGATAAGAAGACGGTCAGTAGGGTTGAGGACAGGTAATGATGTTGGATAAGAAGACGGTCAATAGGGATGAGGTCAAGTACTGATGTTGGATAAGAAGACGGTCAGTAGGATTAAGGTTGGGTAATGATGTTGGATAAGAAGTCGGTCAGTAGGGTTGAGGTAAGGTACTGAACTTGGATAAGAAGACGGTCAATAGAATTGAGGTCAGGTAATGATGTTGGATGGAAAGAAGGTCAGTAGGGTTGAGGTCAGGTAATGATGTTGGATGGAAAGAAGGTCAGTAGGATTAAGATCAGGTAATGATGCTGGATAAGAAGATGGTCAATAGGGTTGTGGTCAGGTACTGATGTTGGATAAGAAGATGTTCAGTAGGGTTGAGGTCAGGTAAAGATGTTGGATGAAAAGATGGTCAGTAGGGTTGAGGTCAGGTAAAGATCTTGGATGAAAAGACGGTCAGTAGGGTTGAGGTCAGGTAAAGATCTTGGATGAAAAGACGGTCAGTAGGGTTGAGATCAGGTACTGATGTTGGAAAAGAAGACGGTCAGTAGGATTGAGGTCAGCTAATGATGTTGGATATGAAGATGGTCAATAGGGCCGAGGTCAAGTACTGATGTTGGACAAGAAGACGGTCAATAGGGATGAGGTCAAGTACTGATGTTGGATAAGAAGACGGTCAGTAGGGTTGAGGACAGGTAATGATGTTGGATAAGAAGACGGTCAATAGGGATGAGGTCAAGTAATGATGTTGGATAAGAAGACGGTCAGTAGGGTTGAGGTCCGGTAATGATGTTGGATAAGAAGACGGTCAATATGGATGAGGTCAAGTACTGATGTTGGATAAGAAGACGGTCAGTAGGATTGAGGTCGGGTAAAGATGTTGCATGAGAAGACCTGGCTTTCAATTGGCATTCCAATTCAGCCCAAAGGTGTTCAGAAGGGTTAAGGTCAGGGCCCTGTGCAGGACACTTCCTCCACATCAAACTGGTCAAACCATGTCTTTATGGAGCTGTCTTTGTGCACAGCAGCATTTAGATTGAGGACAGCAGTAGGCTGGGGGAAATGAGGTGACACCACCTTAGCTCCAGCAGAAAGCTGTGGCAGCCTCCTGGCTGTGCTGTCTAGCAGAGGTCTATGCATCCCATACACTTCCAAAAGTGGCTGAACAGAATTGCAGGTCATTTGTCAGATAAAATGGTGATTCCAGGAGAGAGCAGAGTGACAGAGATGAGCCCATTGGTCTGCTGCTTCTCCTTACACTGTCCAATCACAGGCTTTGGAGGGACAAGACCTGTGCCACTTTACTGCAACAGATAAAACGGACTCTCCAATGCCTTCTTAGTCACTGACGAAACATGTTGGGGCATGGCTTGGATGAATCCAGCTAAGGCTGCTTTTAACCACTCGGGCCAGGTGAGGTATGCGGTGGCCGGGATATCTTTTCCTATTTCTGCAGCGTGCTTTGGGTCTGGATTAACCTCTTCCCAGCCTACACCCTCACTAGTCAGCGGCACCGAATTCATCAGACTGAGTGGGAGCCGCTAAGCATTTATCTTGGCTCTTTAATATCAGCGAATTCAAGTGGAGGACATCTCTCCGCTTGGGGCCCCCAAGAGACGCAATAAACCAAATTCCATGAGAAGATATCTATCCTAGGTTGGAAAACGTCTGCTTGCATGCCCTTGCACATAATGGATGTATCGTAGTGCTGCAGGCCATATCATTTTTTCCATCACCTGACTTTAGTTTAGGTTGTATTTTAGGGTTTGATTTTTTTTATGCTGCTTCCACGGTGAAATCTCTTCATGTCAATTGAAATTAGAAAAAGAAAAATGATCAAAGTGATTTTTTTTTTCGTATTGACAGGATAAGTCTTCCCTCCAGGGAGCTACCGGCTTCCGCTACCAGAGGCGTTAGTGTCTCACTTTACACGGATCCAGGCCCTCGCTCGATCCCCCACATCACCGCTAAGCTGATAATTCTCCACACAACATGGAGGAAGTCTTGACACCTCGAAACAAATGAAACCAAACATATTTTCCTAAACAGGTCATAGACAGATCAAACACTTTAATCTCATTTATCAAATGACAGCACATCCACGCAGCAGGCCGAGGCATATACCTCGCTGGAGCTCGTCTTCTCAATGCCAACTGTCTGGCTCGCGTCCGCCATGTTCCTTGAAATGTCCTCCAGGGCATAGGATGGCGCCCATTTTTTTTTTTTTTTTTTTTATAGAGGTGCACCTGGCGGCTTTCGAGCAGAAGCAATTTTTGAAGAGACCGTGGGTTCCTCTCCCTGCCTGTTATACGTGGAGGAGCATCAGTCTATGGTAACAGGAGATGAGCTCCAGACGGCTCTCTGACACCGAGTGACTCATCTCCTGAGGGCCTCGTCCAACCGTTGGCTGACAAACACTTCAAAAAATGCGTTGACACAGCCCTCGAGTGATAGACTGGGCTGCGTTAGAGCCGTAATGCTTTATTTTGGTGGGAGACCTCCCAGCTTCGCCTGTCAGAGGCTTATTTGGGGCTAAATGTGAACATTCACAAGACTTAGTGTCAGGATTTGACTGTTTACAACGTGGAGGAGAAGAAAAAAAAAAATTTCACTTGACCACGGGAATTTTAGACCGCTCATGGCCTCTTCTTGCTGGGTGGCCGACGTCTACTCAATGGATTAGTGCCTGGATCCATAAAGTGTACCTGTCAAACAGATTCTGTGATGGCTGAGCCCATAATGACACGAGAGTTGACCAAATCTTAAAATTTAATTGATTTTAAAGGCTGAAGGTTTTTTATCTTCGTGCATTCTATTTATGAAGGTAAAAAATCCTTCAGTATGCAGCGCCCTCCCTTATACTTTCCTGAGCCCCATCTCGATCCAGCGTTGTGCACAAAAGCAGCGGCTCCCTCCCTCCTCATCGGCTCAGACACAGCAGCGGGAGTCATTGGCCATCACAGCAATTGGCTCAGGACTCGGGAGTGAGCCTACTTGGGTGCCCCCTATAGCGAGCCACTTGATGATGTAAAGGGGAGATCCGGGAGATGGCCATTTTCGTGAGTACCCACGGGGGGAGGGCTGGTTTTTAACCAGCCCCCCCACCCGACTGGAGCACCAGCCGCTACTGCCCCAATGCAAGAATAGATGTCAAATTCCTGGCGTTCAGCTTTAACTACCCATATGAAACCAGAGCTTTTAGTTGCATGCATTTTCAAATACATTTGGAAGCAGCACTGTTGTATCAAAACGCCTCTGACAAGTGCGGTCCCTAACTCGAAGGAGTGCGGTCCCTGCACACAGTCCAAGGATTTTTGACATCCTAGGCGAAACCTCATTTTGCTGCCCCCTGGCTCCACCCCTTTTTCCCTGCGAAAATGTAAGCCCCACCTTTTTAATGAAGCGCCCATCAAATGCAGCCTCACCAGCGCCCATTAATGCAGCCTCGCCAGCACCCATCAATGCAGCCTCACCAGTGCCATTAATGCAGCCTCGCCAGCACCCATCAAATGCAGCCTCACCAGCGCCCATCAAATGCAGCCTACCAGCACCCTTCAATGCAGCCTCACCAGCGCCCATCAATTGCAGGTTCACCAACGCCCATCAATTGCAGGTTCACCAACGCCTATCAAATGCAGCCTCACCAGCGCCCACCAATGCAGCCTCACCAGCGCCCATCAAATGCAGCCTCATCAGCACCCATCAATGCAGCCTCACCACTGGCCTTACCAGAGCCCATCAATATAGCCTCACCAGCGCCCATCAAATGCAGCCTCATCAGCGCCCATCAATTGCAGCCTCACCAACGCCCATCAAATGCAGCCTCACCAGCGCCCATCAAATGCAGCCTCACCAGCACCCATCAATGGAGCCTACCAGCACCCATCAATGCAGCCTCATCAGCACCCATCAATGCAGCCTCACCAGCGCCCATTAATGCAGCCTCACCAGCGCCCATTAATGCAGCCTTACCAGCACCCATCAAATGCAGCCTCACCAGCACCCATTAAATTCAGCCTCACCAGCACCCACAAATGCAGCCTCACCAGCGCCCATTAATGCAGCCTCACCAGCACCCATCAAATGCAGCCTACAAGCAGCCATCAATGCAGCCTCACCAGCGCCCATCAAATGCAGCCTCACCAGCGCCCATCAATGAATGCTTGCTTGCTTCCATTAATTCTGGAGTCGGGACACAGACACAGTCCTCCGCCGCTGCGCCTCTGACACTATGTGCGAATGGAGCGGTGGCTGCCTGCTGATGCTGAGACTTAGTTGCTTTCTGCAGAGAGAAGAGAGTAGGAACACCAGTGGCCGGGTCCCTAGGTAACAGGGCGCCCTAGGTGGCTGCCTAGTTTGCCTAGTGGTAGCACTGACCCTGACACCACATGCGTTAAGCTGCGGTGGGAAGCCTTGCCCAATGCAATCCCAATGCACAGACATGGCTGAAAGCATTGTTCCATTATCATTGCAGTTGATGCGCTAAAAAAATAATAATAATCTATGGCACGCAGTGCTTTTTTTCAGCATAGTGTGCTGTGACACAATCCACCGCAACGCCTGCGCTGCGGCCAATAGAACTTAATTACATTTAATTTTGTGAGAATTCAATAGGGTTTGAAAAAAAAAAAATGCCTGCAAATCATACCTGACCTTTATTTTTATTTTTTTAAATGCAGCACAGCGCAACGCATGACGCAAGTTTTTACCTTTCTTATAACTCCGGCATTAGGCGTAACACTGCCCTCTGCAGGACAAAGACGTCATGTCACATTTACTGTTATGTCCCTCCCTTATTCATTGCTGCTGGAGATAATTGGCAGCTCACGACCAATACATGGGAGCTCCATAATGTAGAATAAAGTAAGCGTCCAGCTACAAGAGAGTTCCTCCTTCATTATTGAGGTGGAGACATAAACTCCAATTCAAAACTTTTTTTTTTTGGATAGAGTTGAGAATAGTTGACTCCCGTTGGTCTTTTTTTTTTTTTTCTAAATATATAAAAAGCAGAAAAAAGGTGCGGCATCTTTTTCCATCCCAGTCTTTCAAGCTGGGTGGCTCCCATCCTTTGGCAAATAGACCCCCCTTCCCCGCCTCCACGCTGAACCAAATCCCCCCTCCCTCCCACCCAACGCCCCTTGTGTTTTTTTTTTTTTTTTTTTTGATTTTTTTTTAGATAGAGCAGCTGAAATCAACTTATTAAGAGCTTGCATTAAAATAGAAGTCTGGTCAAAACCCAACTAAGCTTAAATCTGCTCCAACCTGAGCCCTATACTCAGTGGTGCCTGCTCCATTAGGGGCGCAGGGGCGCCGCCCCCCCCCCCCCCTAATCCATGTGTTCGGACCCTAATCTACATGCAGACCGCCGGACGCATGGATTTCAATGTTCTTTTTTTTTTTTTTTAAACACATGATTAGAGCTGGAGGCTCTAATTGGCTTTAAAAAAGGGTGGGCTCGGGGCGCAGAGCACTGAACCCTGAGCCCACCCACTTGTGTCACACTAGCAAATTAATATTCTCTAATGTCTTCCTGCTTCTCCTCCTGGCCGAACAGGAAACGGGTCCCGAGACCCGCTTTTTTTGATGTTTACATTCCTTGTAATGGGAATAAAAGTGACACTTTTTTTTTTTTTTTTTAAAGAACAGTGTAAAAAAAAAAAAAAATATAAGGTAAAAAAATAAGAAATTTTTTTTTTTTTAAACGCACCCCGTCCCGTCGAGCTCGCGTGCAGAAGCGAACGCATACGTGAGTAGCGCACGCATATGAAAACAGTGTTCAACCCACACATGTGAGGTATGGCCGCGATCGGTAGAGCGAGAGTAATAATTCTAGCCCCTAGACCTTCTCTGTAACTCTAAACATGCAACCTGTAAAAAAAAATGTAAACGTCGCTTATGGAGATTTTTAAGGATAAAAGTTTGTCGCCATTCCACGAGCGGGCGCAATTTTGAAGCGTGACATGCTGGGTATCAACTTACTCGGCGTAACATTATCTTTCACAATATAGAAAAAAATTGGGCGAAATTTACTGTTGTCTTATTTTTTTATTCAAAAAAGTTTATTTTTTCCAAAAAAAGTGTGCTTGTAAGACCGCTGCGCAAATACGGTGTGACAGAAAGTATTGCAACGACCGCCATTTTATTCTCTAGGGTGTTCGAAAAAAAATGTATAATGTTTGGGGGGATCTAAGTAATTTTCTAGAAAAAAAAATGTTTTTAACTTGTAAACAACAAATCTCAGAAAGAGGCTCAGTCCTTAACCACTTGCCGCCCGCAAAATGACAGCGGCAAAGTGGTTTCAAAATCCTGACCGGGCGACAAATGACGTCCTCAGGATTTTGGAGCCGCTGGGCACCCCCCGGGGGCGCGCATCGCGGCGATCGTCTTTGCAGTGTGTCTGACACCCCGCAACCTACGGAGACTCTTTACCACGTGATCAGCCGTATCCAATCACGTTGATCGGCTTTTCCTCACTCGCGTCTGTCAGACGCGAGTAGAGGAGAGCCGATCGGCTGCTCCTCTAACAGAGGGGGTCTGTGCTGATCGATTATCAGCGCAGCCCCCCCCCCCCCCGAGGATGCCCACACTGGACCACCAGGGATGCCCAGCACCAGGTATGCCACCCTAGACCACCAGGGATGCCAGTCAGTGCCCACAAGGGATGCCAATCGGTGCCCACAATGGATGCCAATCAGTGCCCACAATGGGCATCACTGATTGGCATGCATTATTGTTTGGCACTGATTGGCATCCATCAGTACAATACAATACAATGCCGCCTATCGGTGCCCATCCATGCCACCTATCAGTGCCCATCCGTGCCACCTATCAGTGCCCACCCATGCCACCTATCAGTGCCCATTCATGCTCAACCGTGCCACCTATCCATTCCCATCTGTGCCGCCTATCCATGGCCTATCCGTGCCAGCTATCAGTGCCAATTTGTGCCAGCTATCAGTGCCCATCCGTGTCGCCCATCCGTGCCACCTATCAGTGCCCATCAGTGCCACCTCATCAGTGCCACTTCATTGGTGCCACCTCATCGGTGCCCATCAGTGCCACCTTATCAGTGCCGCCCCATCAGTGCCCATCAGTGAAGGAGAAAACTTACTTATTTACAAAGTTTTGATACTGAAATAAAAAAAAAACATTTTTTTTTTTCAAAATTTTCGGTCATTTTTTATTTGTTTAGCAAAAAATAAAAACCGTAGAGGTGATCAAATACCACCAAAAGAAAGTTCTATTTGTGGGGAAAAAATTATAAAAATGTAGTTTGGGTACAGTCTAGTATGAGCGCGCAATTGTCATTCAAACTGCGACAGCGCTGAAAGCTGAAAATCGGTCTGGGCAGGAAGGTGTCTAAGTGCCCGGTATTGAAGTGGTTAAGTGGTTGCTTAGTTTAGATTTTGACTGGACTTCCACCTTAACCGGTATGTTATGGAAACCAAGTTCAGCATCTCAATCTTGTTTTTTCGAAAATGGAAGATCTAAGAAGTCAGCGATGTGATTCAGTTTGGTTGGCAGCAAATCTAAAATATTTCTCACGTTAGATAAATAGAAAATCGCATTCACTGACTTTCGAAGTCTGCCCTGATTGGCCATTGTCTCTGGGAGACGAAAGTGATGAGAAAATGCAAAATAACGGAGAAGAAATCTTCTGATTGGGAAGTTCAGGCTTGTTATATTTTATTGTAAACCTCATACCCGTGATGGGTAAAGTCTGCCCCCCCCCCCCCGGGGGCCCCCATGTCTGATCCTGGTGTTGGCTTTGCGTTGACTTTCCACCTGATTTAGTTGCTGGTTGAGGACTGCACCACGCTGGGCACCATGCTGGGCACCATGCTGGGCTGAAGGTCTATTCATCCTCGAGGTCGCCTTCCCCCCCCCTTCGATGTGTCCTCTGGGTGAGGTCGCTCAATTTCTCTCCCAGCCCTTCTCGTTTCCCGCCTGACAAAAGGATTAATTGCTAAAACATTTCACTGCTCAATGGCATTCCCACTCCCGAGCTGTGAAAGGGGACTCCACGGGGACCTTCCATAATGTCACAATAGTGGTGACCTCCCCAACGGACAGCCAACAAAAATTGGCACTAAACACAGCCAATGAATTGGGTAGACACAATGGATTCCATCAGTTGACCATTTTTTATCACAAAGGACGAGACCTGGTGAGTCTTGGAGATAAAAATGTTTAATAATTATAGTTTATTATTATTAATTCGTTACGTTCCATTCGTTTAGATGCGGCATTCGTTAGTTCAGGTAATTTGTAACTTCAGCCAAATGTGAAAGGAAATTCCAATACCTATAATTTAATAGTTAGCAATACTTATTATTAGTTAGTTATTAACGATTTAATTAAAAGTATTGGAATTTCCTTTCAAATTTGGCTGTTGGTGAACGTAACAAATACGAATTTATCCGAAGTTATGAATTATTAATTTACACAGCGCTTTACACGTACACTCACTGGCCATTGGGTGCACCTGTTCAATTGCTTGGTAACTAGACAAAAAAAATTGTGTTTTATTTTCGTTTTTAAATTTTTTTTGTTTTTTTTTTTTCGTTTTTCGGGTCATTCGTTATGATCAAAATTAGTTATTTCGATTAAATTTGTAAATTCGAAAAACCGAAAATAAGAAAAAAATCCCCAAATTTTAAAGAACGAAAATGAATTAAATCGTTAATAACTTACTAATAATAATAACTATAATTAACGATTTAATTCATTTTCGTTCTTTAAAATTTTGGGATTTTTTTCTTATTTTCGTTTTTTTGAATTTACAAATTTAATCGAAATAACGAATTTTAAACATAACGAATGACCCGAAAAACGAAAATAAAACGCACTTTTTTTTGTCTAGTTTCCAAGCAATTGAACAGGTGCACCCAATGGCCAGTGAGCGTACGTGTAAAGCGCTGTGTAAATGAATAATTCATAACTTCGGATAAATTCGTATTCGTTACGTTCACCAACAGCCAAATTTGAAAGGAAATTCAAATACTTTTAATTAAATCGTTAATTATAGTTATTATTATTAGTAAGTTATTAACGATTTAATTAAAAGTATTTGAATTTCCTTTCAAATTTGGCTGTTGGTGAACGTAACGAATACGAATTTATCCGAAGTTATGAATTATTCATTTACACAGCGCTTTACACGTACACTCACTGGCCATTGGGTGCACCTGTTCAATTGCTTGGAAACTAGACAAAAAAAAGTGCGTTTTATTTTCGTTTTTCGGGTCATTCGTTATGTTTAAAATTCGTTATTTCGATTAAATTTGTAAATTCAAAAAAACGAAAATAAGAAAAAAAATCCAAAAATTTGAAAGAACGAAAATGAATTAAATCGTTGATAACTAACTAATAATAATAACTATTATTAACGATTTAATTAAAAGTATTGGAATTTCCTTTCAAATTTGGCTGTTGGTGAACGTAACAAATACGAATTTATCCGAAGTTATGAATTATTAATTTACACCGCGCTTTACGGCCGAAAAAGACCGAAGCGCCCCCCCCGGAAAAAGCCGAGCCGACTCGGACGGCTAAGCTCGCGGTCCGCCTCCCTGCTGTTTCCGGAGCGAGCGCAGGGAGGCGGGACAAAAAAAAAAAAGTGTGTTTTTTTTTGTGTTTTTTCGCTATTTTTTTTTATTTTTTTTAGTTTTTCGGGTCATTCGTTATGATCAAAATTAGTTATTTCGATTAAATTTGTAAATTCGAAAAACCGAAAATAAGAAAAAAAATCCCAAAATTTGAAAGAACGAAAATTAATGAAATCGTTAATAACTAATAATAATAATAATTATTATTATTATTAACGATTTAATTAAAAGTATTGGAATCTCCTTTCAAATTTGGCTGTTGGTGAACGCAACGAATACAAATTTATCCAAAGTTACAAATGACCCGAAATAACGAATGCTGCATCTAAACGAATGGAACGTAACAAATCAATAATAATAAATAATAATAATAAAAAAAGTTTATTATTCCTTTTATTATTAATTCCTTACGTTACATTCGTTTAGATGCAGCATTCGTTATTTCGGGTCATTTGTAACTTTGGATAAGTTCGTATTCGTTACGTTCACCGACAGCCCAATTTGAAAGGAAATTCCAATACTTTTAATTAAATCGTTAATTTACTAACTAATAAAAATGTATTATTATTAACGATTTAATTTATTTTCGTTCTTTTAAATTTTTGGATTTTTTTCTTATTTTCGTTCAAATTTACAAATTGAATCAAAATAACTAATTTTGATCATAACGAATGACCCGAAAAACAAAAAATGTTTTAAAAAAAAATTAAAAAACTAAAATAAAATACACTTTTTTTGTCTAGTTACCAAACAATTGAACAGGTTCACCCAATGGCCAGCGAGCGTACGCGTAAAGCGCTGTGTAAATTAATGGCGCTTTTTGATTACCTGTAATAAATAATAATATAATTCGGGCATCATTTAAACTTTTTTTTTTTCCTCTAACTCCCTCTCTCTGTCATTTTAAGTGGCATAAAATGTCACATCCTGACCTCGGCAGGGGGGCGCCTCCTCTAGAATTCAGTGTGTCCTTATAAAACACACTCAGCAATTACACTGTAAACACTCCGGCATGCCTTTCCATTTAAAGGGCCCCTCCCGCTCCCGAGGCAGCAGCTTGTCCACCCCCCCCCCAGGCGACTCCGCCCACCCTTCTGTCAGCTCCCCGGTGGGGGGGGCACTCCGCCTACAACTGAAGACCTGCCACCAAGATGCCCCCCAGCACTGAGCTTCTCATTTCATGGGGGGACAATTAGAGCAAAATGCTAACAGCCCCGGAGGTGATTTTTTTGTTTGTTCGGTGAGGCAGCCCCCTCTGTAGGCCATGTTGGGTACTGCATGTGACAGACGGGTCCCAAAATTAGAAACACGAATTGTCACGAAAGTTGTTATAAAATTATAATTATTTCTGTATGATTTTGAAAATTAAGATCTCTTTATTTTTATTTTTTTAATTATTATTAACCACTTCCCGTCCGCCATATAGAAGAATGACGGCTGCAAAGTGGTTTCAAAACCTGACTGGGTGTCATATGACGTCCTCAGGGGGCGTGCATCGCGGCGATCGTCGTTGCAGTGTGTCAGTCTGACACCCCGCAACTACGATCTCGGTAAAGTCTCCGATGGAGACTCTTTACCACGTGATCAGCCGTGTCCAATCACAGCTCATCACAGTGTAAATAGGAAGAGCCGTTGATCGGCTTTTCCTCACTGGCGTCTGTCAGACGCGAGTAGAAGAGAGCCGATCGGCTGCTCCTCTGACAGGGGGGTTTTGTGCTGATCGAATATTAGCACAGCCCCCCAAGGATGCCCACACTGGACCACCAGGTATGCCACCAGACCACCAGGGATGCCCAGCACCAGGTATGCCACCCTAGACCACCAGGGATGCCTGTCAGTGCCCACAATGGATGCCAATCAGTGCCCACAATGGATGCCAGTCAGTGCCCACAATATGCATCACTGATTGTCATGCATTATTGTTTGGCACTGATTGGCATCCATCAGTACAATACAATACAATGCCGCCTATCAGTGCCCATCCCTGCCACCTATCAGTGGCCATCCGTGTCACCTATCTGCCCATCCGTGCCACCTATCAGTGCCCATCCATGCTCATCCGTGCCGCCTATACATGCCCATCTGTGCGCCTATCCATACCCATCCATGCCGCCTATCCATGCCAATCCGTGGCATCCATCAGTACAATACAATACAATGCCTATCTGCCCATCAGTGCCACCTATCAGTGCTCATCAGTGCCACCTATCAGTGCTGCCTATCAGTGCCCGTCAATGCCACCTCATCAGTGCCACTTCATTGGTGCCACCTCATCGGTGCCCATCAGTGAAGGAGAAAAAACATACTTATTTACAAAGTTTTTAAACTGAAACAAAAAAAAACATTTTTTTTTTTTTAATTTTCAGTCTTTTTTGATTTGTTTAGCAAAAAATAAAAACCGCAGAGGTGATCAAATATCACCAAAAGAAAGCTCTATGTGTGGGAACAAAATTATAACAATTTTATTTGGGTACAGTGTTGTATGACCGCGTAATTGTCATTCAAAGTGCGTCAGCGCCGAAAGCTGAAAATTGGTCTAGGCAGGAAGGTATTGCCCCCCAGTATTGGAGTGGTTAAAATATTTGGTACTGTGCAAAAGTTTTAGGCAGGTGTGGAAAAAAATGCTGTAAATGAAGAATGCTTTTTTTTCAGAAATAGAAGCGGTAATAGTTTATTTTTTATCAATTAACAAAATAGAAAGTAAATGAATAGAGAGAAATCCAATCAATATTTGGTGTGACCGCCCTTTGCCTTCTAACCAGCATCAGTTCTTCTAGGTAGACTTGCACACGGCTTCTGAAGGAACTCGGCAGGTAGGTTGTTCTGTACATCTTGGAGAACTAAGCACAGATCTTCTGTGGATGTCAGAGGTTTCAAATCCTTCTGTCTCTTCATGTCATCCCAGACAGACTCCATGACTGGGATGATCAGGGCTCCGTGGGGGCAAAACCATCACTTCTAGTTCTCCTTGTTCTTTACACTGAAGATAGTTCTTAATGACATTGGCTGTATGTTTGGGGTGATTGTCCTACTGCAGAATAAATTTAGGGTCAATCACACTCCTCCCTGATGGTATGGCATGATGGGCACCGTATATACTCGAGTATAAGCCGACCCGAATATAAGCCGAGGCACCTAATTTTACCACCAAAAAATGGGAAAACGTATTGACTCGAGTATAAGCCTAGGGTGAGAAATGTGCAGCTACTGTAAGTGGAAAAGAGGGTCAACAATGCCCATTTGCAGCCTCGCTGTGCCCATTTGCAGCCTCGCTGTGCCCATTTGCAGCCTCGCTGTGCCCATTTGCAGCCTCACTGTGCCCATTTGCAGCCTCACTGTGCCCATTTGCAGCCTCACTGTGCCCATTTGCAGCCTCAATGTGCCCATTTGCAGCCATAGGTCCCCTGAACTTCAAACTTGGTAGTTAAGGGTTCCTAGATGCCCCCTAGCTGCAGCCAAAATTTAAATTTAAATTTAAAGGGTCCCGAAATGACATTGCTGCAGATGGACACAGTTGACCGACTTTGGGGCCCCGTATCTCGGGGCCACTTGGTGCTAGGGACCCCAAATTTGGTGTGCAAACCCAGTAGGACGGGGGGGGGGGGGAAAAAAGGGCTAAACCACTATGATGATAAGGCTAGATGGGACAGAGGTCAAGACCTCACTGACTTAGTCCTATTCCAAAAGTTCTTCTGAAGTGGAAAAGAAAAAAAAAAAAAAAAGTGTCCACTGTTAGTGTAGTGTCCACTGCGATTGCACACCAAATTTGGGGTTCCTAGCGCCAGGTGGCTCCCACATACGGGGCCCCAAAGTCAGTTTGGAAAATGTCATTCTCTGCTGCAGAAAAGCGCTTGACATTTTCCGACCAGACTTTGCACGGAACTTCCACCATCTGGGCACACCTCTCCAGGGATTGGCTGGGGCTGCATAAATATTCAGGCTGCCTATCTTGACTCTGCCACCCACTATGTGCCTGCAGAGCGCAGAATAACCACACCTGGCTCCACTGAAGAGCCACAGGAGTGAATTTACCTAACCAAATTCTAGAAGCCTATCTGAGAAGGTGTTACAGTTTTGGGTGCAGTCTTTTTCAGCTTTGGTCCATTTGTTTCTGTAACAACATAAACCTTGTGCTATTGGCATTTCGATTACTGAACGCCACGCGGTTCATGTGCGATGAGAATCTTGTAGTCAGATCGTGCTGTAGAAATGTCGGCGTGTGGTTGTTCTTTGCGGTCCACCTCTGTGAACTGCTTACATGTATGTAATTCTGTCATGCTGAAAACTGAAAATAGGAGATTCAACAACAAAAAAATATACAAATTCCCCGGTGCAGACACTTCCTGATATAGGATGACAAGGCTCTCTCCCAATTATTCTCCTGCACTGTCACATGGGCTGTGAATGGAGGCTACAAGCGGCTTTTACAACATGCATTCCCCTTTCATGGTCCAATGTTGTCGCCATCAGGAAAATTGCCTGAGAAACGCCATGCAGTCGTGGCTGCAGGAGAGACAGGAAGTGGCTACAGGGAGACAGGAAGTGGCTACAGGGAGACAGGAAGTGGCTACAGGGAGACAGGAAGTGGCTAAAGGAGAGACAAAAAGTGGCTACAGCAAAGACAGGAAGTGGTTGCAAGAGAGACAGGAAGTGGCTGCAGGAGACCAGTAACTCAGAGTTGCAACAAAGGATCGATTTTATTTTAAAAGAATGGTGATTGTTTAGAATACACGGTGCTGCAACTTGAACGTCATCCCCCTAGGATTGCATAAATGTGTAAGCGGAACTAAACTCCCAAAAGGAAATCAATTCCGCTTTAACATCCCTTTTCCAAGACCAGAATGACAAGTGTAAGTGTGAGTCCCTCCTGGCGATTTAGTGTGCCCGGGAGGGACAGGTGCGGCACCCAGTCCCCCTCAAAGTCTATGGCAGGCAGACAGGGCTGAACGCTGTATTGAGTTCAGGGCTGAACGCTCAGGTATTGTATGTTTGGTTTTTCTTGTCTTTCCCCGATATACGTGAAGAAAAGTAATACACAAAATTAAATATAAAATATCAAAAATGTACATTTTATTATGAACAGACAAAACCGATATACTTTACAGTTTACCATAAATCTGAAGCTGTAACAGTTGGGGTGTTCCTGGTGAAATGACATTATGGGGTTTTATTTTGGCACCGGGGGGGAGACAGTATTTAATAAAATTTTCTGATATTCTATCACCAAAGGGTTTTCTCCCTGCAAGCCTAAGTCATTTAAAAAAAAATAAAAATAAACACTTATCTGGTTTGTGTAACAGTTTTGCAAAGAGCGAACCCCAAACCTCCCCCCTCTCAGCACTCTTGGCTCCTCCTCTTCTCGGTGGAACCACATAGGAAGCCGCACTGTCTGCATCAATAGACATGGGTAGCGTGGCTTCCTCTTGTTCCCCCCCCCCGGTCACAGGATTTGACAGACAGCAGCAGGAGCCCTCAGTAAAGCCTGCGAGACCAGGAAGTAGTGGCGGCCGCTCTATTAGGGGCGCCGCCCCCCTAATCCATGCGCCCGGTCCCTAATCCACATGCAGGGTGCCGGACGCATGGATTTTAATGTTTTTTTTTTCTTTTTTTTCAGCACATGATTGAAGCCCAAGGCACTGCGCCCTGAGCCCACCCAGTTGTGTGACATTAGCGAATTAACCACTTGTTGACCAGCCCTGCGGCACAATGGCACGGCTGGGCGAAACCACGTTATGCAACTTCGCTTCGCTCTGTGGCCACTAAAATTTTTTTTTTTTTTTTTTAATATATATTTTTGGGCGATATTTATTATAGAAAAAAGTAAAAGATATAGGGTTTTTTGCAAAATTGTCGCTCTCTTTTTTTTTTTTTTGTTTATAGCGCAAAAAATAAAAACCGCCGAGGTTATCAAATACCACCAAAAGAAAGCTCTATTTGTGGGGGGAAAAAAAAAAAAAGGACGTCAGTTTTGTTTGGGTACAACGTCGCACGACCGCGTAATTGTCAGTTAAAGCGCCGCAGTGCCAAATCGCAAAAAGTGCTCTGGTCAGGAAGGGGGTAAAATCTTCCGGGGCTGAAGCGGTTAATATTCGCTAATGTCTTCATGCTTCTCCTGCCGGCCAATCAGGAAGCGGGTCCCGAGACCCGATTGAGTCTTAGGACTCCCGGACCAATCGGGTCTCAGGATCCACTTCTTGTTCAGCCGGGAGGAGAAGCAAAGGCCCCCGGCTCTTCCCTCGGCAAACTGGAGCGAGGAATAGCATCGACCTCCTAAGGTAAGGCCACCAATCGACGCTGTCCGTCCTCCCGTTGTCAGTCTCCAGCAGGGGGAGGGTATGTTTGGGGCCACAGAACGCAGCCGTTCATCTCCCGTGTGTGGGGGGGGGGGGGGCGTTAGTGCGAGTGGGGGGGGGGGGCAGGTTTGTCAGCCTCTTCTGACCATATATCTGTATTGGAGGCTACACACGGCATATACACCCCTCCCCTGGAGGGGGGGGGGGGGGGGGCAAAAAGTACTGAGAAAAAATGTTTTGCCTTTAGTTATACTTCAAGTGCCCATGGGCATGAGGCCTAAATGATGCATCAAGTCCTAAAGTAGTTCTAAAGGCTCAAGGTTTTTTTTTACCTCTATGCATTCGCCCCCCCCCCCCCCCATACTTACCTGCGCTCCCTCTTGATCCTATGTGAATAAGAGTCTCGGCTCTCCGAGCCAGTGAGCCAATGAAAAGAGAGGGGGGCGGGGCCAAGCAGCAGTTCCGTGTCTGAATAGACACGCAGAGCAGCGGCCCAGGAGCAAGTCTGCTTGGGTGCCCCCCACAGCAAGCTGTTTGATCTGGGGGCACTTGGCGGGGGGGGGGGATGGGGGAGAGGAGCCAGGAGCGCCAGCAGGGGATTCAAGAAGAGGAGGATCGGGGCTGCTCTGTTCAAAACCATTACACAGAGCAGGTAAGTATGACATGTTTGCAGTTTTAAAAAATCCTATATCGTGACTTTTAATTGGTCATAGATTAAAAAAATCTCAATAAAACATTACACTGTTAAAAAATAAAAAAAATAAACTGGTGATAGATGGATCATTTTTTTTTTTGGGGGGGGGGGGGGGGGGGGGGGGGGGGTCTACAAAGATACAAATGGATTCCTCCATCTGCACACAGGTGAGGTGGACAGAGAATCCCCCCCCCCCCTCCCAGCTGGCACATTGGGGTTGATTTCCTAAAGGCAAATAGACTGAGTAGTTGCAGTTGCTCCAGAGCTTAGTAAATGAGCAGAAGCTCTGCTGACTTCCATCATCCAATCCTGTGCAAGGAAAAAAAATCCTGTTTTTTTTTTTATTATTATTTTCCTTGCATGTGATTGGGTATGCTTTGCAAAGTGAAGCTTTAGCTCATTTATTAAGCTCTGGAGCAAATGCACTTTGCAAAGTCTGTTTGCCTTTAGTAAATCAACCCCACTTGTGTTCTGAAAATTTTTCCAAATATTCTCATTCAACGGAAGTCAGTTAGATCGACCGCACATCACATTTCAGCTGAACCTGAAAACATTTCAAACCATCTATGGTCAGCTTTACAGTTTGTTTTTTCTCTAAAGTAGCCACAGCTGCAGAGTAGAAAAGGCCGTCCCTTGCCAGCGTGAAGCAAAGAAGGTTCCTTGCCAGTCCCTTGCCAGCATGCAGCAAAGAAGGTCCCTTGCCAGTATGCAGCAAAGAAGGTTCCTTGCCCGTCCCTTGCCAGCATGCAGCAAAGAAGGTCCCTTGCCAGCATGCAGCAAAGAAGGTTCCTTGCCAGCATGCAGCAAAGAAGGTTCCTTGCCCGCATGCAGCAAAGAAGGTTCCTTGCCCGTCCCTTGCCAGCATGCAGCAAAGAAGGTTCCTTGCCAGCATGCAGCAAAGAAGGTTCCTTGCCAGCATGCAGCAAAGAAGGTTCCTTGCCAGCATGCAGCAAAGAAGGTTCCTTGCCAGCATGCAGCAAAGAAGGTTCCTTGCCCGTCCCTTGCCAGCATGCAGCAAAGAAGGTTCCTTGCCAGTCCCTTGCCAGCATGCAGCAAAGAAGGTCCCTTGCCAGTCCCTTGCCAGCATGCAGCAAAGAAGGTCCCTTGCCAGTATGCAGCAAAGAAGGTTCCTTGCCCGTCCCTTGCCAGCATGCAGCAAAGAAGGTCCCTTGCCAGCATGCAGCAAAGAAGGTTCCTTGCCAGCATGCAGCAAAGAAGGTTCCTTGCCCGCATGCAGCAAAGAAGGTTCCTTGCCCGTCCCTTGCCAGCATGCAGCAAAGAAGGTTCCTTGCCAGCATGCAGCAAAGAAGGTTCCTTGCCAGCATGCAGCAAAGAAGGTTCCTTGCCAGCATGCAGCAAAGAAGGTTCCTTGCCCGTCCCTTGCCAGCATGCAGCAAAGAAGGTTCCTTGCCAGCATGCAGCAAAGAAGGTTCCTTGCCCGTCCCTTGCCAGCATGCAGCAAAGAAGGTTCCTTGCCCGTCCCTTGCCAGCATGCAGCAAAGAAGGTTCCTTGCCAGCATGCAGCAAAGAAGGTTCCTTGCCCGTCGCTTGCCAGCATGCAGCAAAGAAGGTTCCTTGCCCGTCGCTTGCCAGCATGCAGCAAAGAAGGTTCCTTGCCTGTCGCTTGCCAGCGTGCAGCAAAGAAGGTTCCTTGCCCGTCGCTTGCCAGCGTGCAGCAAAGAAGGTTCCTTGCCCGTCCCTTGCCAGCATGCAGCAAAGAAGGTTCCTTGCCAGTCCCTTGCCAGCATGCAGCAAAGAAGGTCCCTTGCCAGTATGCAGCAAAGAAGGTTCCTTGCCCGTCCCTTGCCAGCATGCAGCAAAGAAGGTCCCTTGCCAGCATGCAGCAAAGAAGGTTCCTTGCCAGCATGCAGCAAAGAAGGTTCCTTGCCCGCATGCAGCAAAGAAGGTTCCTTGCCCGCATGCAGCAAAGAAGGTTCCTTGCCCGTCCCTTGCCAGCATGCAGCAAAGAAGGTTCCTTGCCAGCATGCAGCAAAGAAGGTTCCTTGCCCGTCCCTTGCCAGCATGCAGCAAAGAAGGTTCCTTGCCAGCATGCAGCAAAGAAGGTTCCTTGCCCGTCCCTTGCCAGCATGCAGCAAAGAAGGTTCCTTGCCAGCATGCAGCAAAGAAGGTTCCTTGCCAGCATGCAGCAAAGAAGGTTCCTTGCCCGTCCCTTGCCAGCATGCAGCAAAGAAGGTTCCTTGCCAGCATGCAGCAAAGAAGGTTCCTTGCCCGTCCCTTGCCAGCATGCAGCAAAGAAGGTTCCTTGCCCGTCCCTTGCCAGCATGCAGCAAAGAAGGTTCCTTGCCAGCATGCAGCAAAGAAGGTTCCTTGCCCGTCGCTTGCCAGCATGCAGCAAAGAAGGTTCCTTGCCCGTCGCTTGCCAGCATGCAGCAAAGAAGGTTCCTTGCCCGTCGCTTGCCAGCGTGCAGCAAAGAAGGTTCCTTGCCCGTCGCTTGCCAGCGTGCAGCAAAGAAGGTTCCTTGCCCGTCGCTTGCCAGCGTGCAGCAAAGAAGGTTCCTTGCCCGTCCCTTGCCAGCGTGCAGCAAAGAAGGTTCCTTGCCCGTCCCTTGCCAGCATGCAGCAAAGAAGGTCCCTTGCCAGCATGCAGCAAAGAAGGTCCCTTGCCAGCGTGCAGCAAAGAAGGTCCCTGCCGCTGCTTCCACAAGGGTTGGCAAGGGACAGACTTTTCTGTGGCTGCTTCAGTAAACAAACTGTAGGACTTTGCACACCTTTTGATTTGATGCAATTGGAATGCATTTAGCTAATAAAAAACAACAGGAAGGTTAATCAGGCATTAAATGCAGCAAATAATAAAACAACATATGACAATATGCAGAAAGTCTGTAATGTATTTTCAAGAAAATTTTTTTTTTTATAAAAATTACCGGATTAAAAAAAATATGTAGAAACACACTATATTGCCAAAAGTATTGGGACGCCTGCCTTTACATGAACTTTAATGGCTCCCAGTCTTAGTCCGTAGGGTTCAATATTGAGTTGGCCTACTCTTTGCAGCTATAACAGCTTCACCTCTTCTGGGAAGGCCGTCCACAAGGTTTAGGAGTATACTACTAATATTGAGGGCCAACTCAATATTGAACCCCTACGGACTAAGACTGGGAGGCCATTAAAGTTCATGTAAAGGCAGGCGTCCCAATACTTTTGGTAATAGAGTGTATGTCGTCTTTAGGAATTTTTCTCTCTCTGCAGAGTTGCTGTTACAACAAAACGTATTCTGACCATTAGGGCAGCCCAAACTATTGCCCAGTCCGGTGGTCTTCAGTCTATGGAGATGGGAAGGTTTCTGTTTTTTTTTATTGGAGCAGAACACACACAGAGTTGTCAGCAAAGTCATTAAACTGCGATTGCGCCCTCGCCGGGGGGGGCGCCCCTCGCGGTGGGAAGACCAGAAATTTATTGCTTGGTAATATCTGTGGCAAAGTCAATTGACAAATTCTTTAGAAGTGTCCCTGAGAGTCGCAGAGCTATAACTTCTAGGAGTCCCCGTGGCGGCCGGGCCCCACCGCACAGCGCATTCTTCTCCCGCGGCGGCCGGCCCCACCGCACATTCTTCTCCCCCCGCCGCCCCCCGCTGTGCTCTGGCCCCAATCAGTCGTCTGAGTCCGTGTCATGCCGCCGCTTGGCCTCGCGCGGGGACCTCGACCTCCTCCTCTTGCGTTCCTTGTCGCGGCTGCGGCTTCTCGGCCCGGCGGGGAGCCGGGGCGGTCGGCGAGGGGAGCCGTCGCTGGAAGAATGGGCGTCGTGGCGTTGTGTGCTCCGGGTCCTGGGCGAATCCCGGGCGTCTGATGAATGGCTGTCAGCCCTGCAGGCTCCAGTGTGACGGGACGATGATGAATTGCCCGCCTTTCTCCACCTTTTTCAATAGAAGAAGAAGGACAGGGCATGCCGTCAGTGCCGAACAACAAGGCCTTTGTCAGCCGCCCCCCCGAGAAAATAACAAACAAAAATCACAAAGGATGGGGGAGGGGGGAGGAGAGGGGAAAAGTGCAGGAGATGTACGGGGCGGCCGCAGCCACCAAAGTGACCATAGAGGTCGGATGTTCCGGTGCGGCCAAAACTAAGGGGCCCGACAATGATAAAGTCACACTTGTTACGTCTCCTGTCAGAGCGCCATAAAGGAGAGGACTAAAATATTCAGGAGTGATAAAGAGACAGACAGCCCGGGCCCTATACAATACAGGACGGGCCCTATACAATACAGGACGGGCCCTATACAATACAGGACGGGCCCTATACAATACAGGACGGGGTCTTCAGACTCTTCAGTACGAGGGCCACATTGTATATTTTACTAATATATGTGGGATGAAAAAAAAAAAAAATCCTCATCAGAGCCCCCCTTTACATTAGGGTCCCCATCACTGCCCCCCCCCCCCGTAAGCGGGGCACTCTGATTTAAGGGGGGGCAGTAATCGGGACCTTGATGTAAGTGGGGAACACTGATTGGCCAACTAATTACCCCTTTACATCAGAGTGCCCCGCTTACATCAGGGTCCCCATCACCGCCCCTTACATCAGAGTTCTTCTTATATTGCGGTCCTCATCAGTGCCCCCTCCGCATCAGGGTCCCCATCAGAGTTCCTCCTTACATCAGGGTCCCCCCATCCCCCCTCCGCATCAGGGTCCCCATCAGAGCGCCGCCCCCCCCCCCCCCCGTTCTATCAGGGTCACCATCAGAGCCCCCCCCCCCATTACATCAGGGTCCCCCCATCACTGCCCCTTACATCAGAGCTCCCCACTTACATCATTCCCCTTATATTGGGATCCCCATCAGAGCCACCCCCTTACATTAGCGCCGCCGCCCCCCCCGTTCTATCAGGGTCACCATCAGAGCCCCCCCATTACATCAGGGTCCCCATCACAGTTACTCCTTACATCAGGGTCCCCCCATCCCCGCCCCTTACATCAGAGCTCCCCACTTACATCATTCCCCTTATATCGTTCCCCTTATATTGGGATCCCCATCAGAGCCACCCCCTTACATTAGCGCCGCCGCCCCCCCCCCCCCATTCTATCAGGGTCACCATCAGAGCCCCCCCATTACATCAGGGTCCCCATCACAGTTCCTCCTTACATCAGGGTCCCCCCATCCCCGCCCCTTACATCAGAGCTCCCCACTTACATCATTCCCCTTATATTGGGATCCCCATCAGAGCCACCCCCTTACATTAGCGCCGCCCCCCCCCCAGGGTCCCCCCCCCCCATTCTATCAGGGTCCCCATCACAGTTCCCTGCTAACATCAGGGTTCTCCCCTTATATCAGGGCCCCCACCATCACCCCCCTTACATCAGAGTTCCTTCTTATAAAAGGTATAATGAGGAAAAAAGTATTTGATCCCCGGCTGATTTTGCACGTTTGTCCACTGACAAAGAAATGATCAGTCTGTAATTTTATTGGTCGGTTTATTTTAACAGTGAGGAGACAGAACAACAAAAATATGCAGAAAAACGCATTTCAAAAAAGTTATAAATTGATTTGCATTTTAATGAGTGAAATAAGTATTTGATTCCCTATCAGTCAGCAAGATTTCTGGCTCCCAGGTGTCTTCTATACAGGTAACAAGCTGAGATCAGGAGCACTCTCAAAGGAAGTGCTCCTAATCTTGGCTTGTTACCTGTATAAAAGACACCTGTCCACAGAATCAATCAATCAGATTCCGATCTCTCCACCATGGTCAAGACCAAAGAGCTGTCCAGGGATGTCGGGGACAAGATTGTAGACCTACACAAGGCTGGAATGGGCTACAAGACCATCGCCAAGCAGCTTGGTGAGAGGTGACAACTGTTGGTACGATTATTCGCAAATAGAGGAAACATAAGAATAACTGTCAATCTCCCTCGGTTTGGGGCTCCATGGAGGATCTCACCTCGTGGAGTTTCAATGATGATGATGGACGACGGTGAGGAATCAGCCCAGAACTACACGGGAGAATCTTGTCAATGATCTCAGCTAGGACCATAGTCACCAAGACAACAATTGGTAAAACACTACACTATGAAGGACTGAAATCCGGCAGCACCCGCAGTGCCCCTCTGCTCAGGAAATCACATGTACAGTCCGTCTGAAGTTTGCTAATGAACATCTAATCGATTCAGAGGAGAACTGGGTGAAAGTGTTGTGGTCAGATGAGACCAAAATCGAGCTCTTTGGGATCAACTCAACTCGCCGTGTTTAGAGGAGGAGGAATTCTGCCTATGACCCCAAGAACACCATCCCCCACCCTCATACATGGAGGTCCTATGACCCCAAGAACACCATCCCCACCGTCATACATGGAGGTCCTATGACCCCAAGAACACCATCCCCCATCGTCATACATGGAGGTCCTATGACCCCAAGAACACCATCCCCCACCGTCATACATGGAGGTCCTATGACCCCAAGAACACCATCTCCACCGTCATACATGGAGGTCCTATGACCCCAAGAACACCATCCCCACCGTCATACATGGAGGTCCTATGACCCCAAGAACACCATCTCCACCGTCATACATGGAGGTCCTATGACCCCAAGAACACCACCCCCCCACCGTCATACATGGAGGTCCTATGACCCCAAGAACACCATCCCCACCATCATACATGGAGGTCCTATGACCCCAAAAACATCATCCCCACACCGTCATACATGGAGGTCCTACGACCCCACGAACACCATCCCCACCGTCATACATGGAGGTCCTATGACCCCAAGAACATCATCTCCACCGCCATACATGGAGGTCCTATGACCCAAGAACACCATCCCCCACCGTCATACATGGAGGTCCTATGACCCCAAGAACACCATCTCCACCGTCATACATGGAGGTGGAAACATTATGCTTTGGGGGCATTTTTCTGATAAGGGGACAACTTCACAGCATCAAAGGGACGATGGACGGGGCCATGTACCGTCAAATCTTGGGGGAGAACCTCCTTCCCTCAGCCAGGGCATTAAAAATGGGTATTCCAGCATGAGAATGACCCAAACCACACGGCCAAGGCAACAAAGGAGTGGCTCAAGAAGAAGCACATTAAGATCCTGGAGTGGCCTAGCTAGTCTCCAGACCTTAATCCCATAGAAAATATGTGGAGGGAGCTGAAGGTTCAAGGTACCAAACGTCAGCCCCGGAACCTTAATGACTTGGAGAGGATCTGCAAAGAGAAGTGGGAGAAAATCCCTCCTGAGATGTGCAAACCTGGAGGCCAACTACAAGAAACGCCTGACCTCCGATTGGCAACAAGGGTTTCTCCACCAACTACTAAGTCATGTTTTGCGAAGGGATCAAATACTTATTTCACTCATTAAATGCAAATCAATTTATAACTTTTTTGAAATGCGTTTTTCTAGATTTTTGGTTGTTGTTCTGTCTCTCACTGTTAAAATAAACCGACCATTAAAATTACAGACTGATCGTTTCTTTGTCAGTGGGCAACTGTACAAAATCAGCCGGGGGATCAAATACGGGGGGGGGGGGGGGGGGGGGGAGTAAGTAGACAGATATTTTTGTATACATGGTATGGAGGAGGGTAGGTCAGCTCCGTATAAATGGGTAGAATATAGACCAAGCAATAATCTACACTGGAGGGGGGTGGCCCCGCCCACCTCTGACAAGTCTATACCATGTGGCAGGTCAGCTGCTGTGGAACTGAGATTCACTTTGGGGTCTTTTTGAATGGTGCCCATGAATACTTCTGCTTTAACGCTTTCCAATGTTCAAACATGCACCAGGTAAAGTCAGAACTTCTGATAAGGAAGATCCAATCAATCAGGATGCCAGCCAGGGAACTAGCATTTTCAGGACCTCCATATACCCTCAATACAGCTTCTTCCTAATGGGACTTCTTTGCCAGCAAGCAGCGACAAGGTGTATAGTGATTCTCATCTACAGGCTGTACAAGTGCTCCCTCTAGTGGATATATACCAAAACTGAGGCTGACTTATGAAAAGACAGCAGAAATATGCAGCCTTTTGTTATCCTTGAATATAAAGCACATTACAAGTAGCAACAGACTTGTAATTGCAGGGGGTGCAGCGCAGACTAGGGTGCGAGTGCAGGGAGTGCAGAGCAGACTAGGGTGCGAGTGCAGGGAGTGCAGCGCAGACTAGGGTGCGAGTGCAGGGAGTGCAGAGCAGACTAGGGTGCGAGTGCAGGGAGTGCGGGGCAGACTAGGGTGCGAGTGCGGGGCAGACTAGGGTGCGAGTGCGGGGAGTGCAGGGCAGACTAGGGTGCGAGTGCGGGGAGTGCAGGGCAGACTAGGGTGCG
Source organism: Lithobates sylvaticus (assembly GCA_028564925.1). Classification (NCBI taxonomy): domain Eukaryota; kingdom Metazoa; phylum Chordata; class Amphibia; order Anura; family Ranidae; genus Lithobates; species Lithobates sylvaticus. The sequence continues at coordinate 519,523,373 of CM053030.1, read as the reverse complement.
AGTGCGGGGAGTGCAGGGCAGACTAGGGTGCGAGTGCGGGGAGTGCAGGGCAGACTAGGGTGCGAGTGCGGGGAGTGCAGGGCAGACTAGGGTGCGAGTGCGGGGAGTGCAGGGCAGACTAGGGTGCGAGTGCGGGGAGTGCAGGGCAGACTAGGGTGCGAGTGCGGGGAGTGCAGGGCAGACTAGGGTGCGAGTGCGGGGAGTGCAGGGCAGACTAGGGTGCGAGTGCGGGGAGTGCAGGGCAGACTAGGGTGCGAGTGCGGGGAGTGCAGGGCAGACTAGGGTGCGAGTGCGGGGAGTGCAGGGCAGACTAGGGTGCGAGTGCGGGGAGTGCAGGGCAGACTAGGGTGCGAGTGCGGGGAGTGCAGGGCAGACTAGGGTGCGAGTGCGGGGAGTGCAGGGCAGACTAGGGTGCGAGTGCGGGGAGTGCAGGGCAGACTAGGGTGCGAGTGCGGGGAGTGCAGGGCAGACTAGGGTGCGAGTGCGGGGAGTGCAGGGCAGACTAGGGTGCGAGTGCGGGGAGTGCAGGGCAGACTAGGGTGCGAGTGCGGGGAGTGCAGAGCAGACTAGGGTGCGAGTGCGGGGAGTGCAGAGCAGACTAGGGTGCGAGTGCGAGTGCGGGGAGTGCAGAGCAGACTAGGGTGCGAGTGCGGGGAGTGCAGAGCAGACTAGGGTGCGAGTGCGGGGAGTGCAGAGCAGACTAGGGTGCGAGTGCGGGGAGTGCAGAGCAGACTAGGGTGCGAGTGCGGGGAGTGCAGAGCAGACTAGGGTGCGAGTGCGGGGAGTGCAGAGCAGACTAGGGTGCGAGTGCGGGGAGTGCAGAGCAGACTAGGGTGCGAGTGCGGGGAGTGCAGAGCAGACTAGGGTGCGAGTGCGGGGAGTGCAGAGCAGACTAGGGTGCGAGTGCGGGGAGTGCAGAGCAGACTAGGGTGCGAGTGCGGAGAGTGCAGAGCAGACTAGGGTGCGGGTGCAGAGCAGACTAGGGTGCGAGTGCGGGGGGTGCAGAGCAGACTAGGGTGCGAGTGCGGAGCAGACTAGGGTGCGAGTGCGGGGGGTGCAGAGCAGACTAGGGTGCAAGTGCGGGGGGTGCAGAGCAGACTAGGGTGCGAGTGCGGGGGGTGCAGAGCAGACTAGGGTGCGAGTGCGGGGGGTGCAGAGCAGACTAGGGTGCGAGTGCGGGGGGTGCAGAGCAGACTAGGGTGCGAGTGCGGGGGGTGCAGAGCAGACTAGGGTGCGAGTGCGGGGGGTGCAGAGCAGACTAGGGTGCGAGTGCGGGGGGTGCAGAGCAGACTAGGGTGCGAGTGCGGGGGGTGCAGAGCAGACTAGGGTGCGAGTGCGGGGGGTGCAGAGCAGACTAGGGTGCGAGTGCGGGGGGTGCAGAGCAGACTAGGGTGCGAGTGCGGGGAGTGCAGAGCAGACTAGGGTGCGAGTGCGGGGAGTGCAGAGCAGACTAGGGTGCGAGTGCGGGGAGTGCAGAGCAGACTAGGGTGCGAGTGCGGGGAGTGCAGAGCAGACTAGGGTGCGAGTGCAGAGCAGACTAGGGTGCGAGTGCAGAGCAGACTAGGGTGCGAGTGCAGAGCAGACTAGGGTGCGAGTGCAGAGCAGACTAGGGTGCGAGTGCAGGGAGTACAGAGCAGACTAGGGTGCGAGTGCAGGGAGTACAGAGCAGACTAGGGTGCGAGTGCAGGGAGTACAGAGCAGACTAGGGTGCGAGTGCAGGGAGTACAGAGCAGACTAGGGTGCGAGTGCAGGGAGTACAGAGCAGACTAGGGTGCGAGTGCAGGGAGTACAGAGCAGACTAGGGTGCGAGTGCAGGGAGTACAGAGCAGACTAGGGTGCGAGTGCAGGGAGTACAGAGCAGACTAGGGTGCGAGTGCAGGGAGTACAGAGCAGACTAGGGTGCGAGTGCAGGGAGTACAGAGCAGACTAGGGTGCGAGTGCAGGGAGTACAGAGCAGACTAGGGTGCGAGTGCAGGGAGTACAGAGCAGACTTGGGTGCGAGTGCAGGGAGTGCAGAGCAGACTTGGGTGCGAGTGCAGGGAGTACAGAGCAGACTAGGGTGCAAATGCAGGGAGTGCAGAGCAGACTAGGGTGTGAGCGCAGGGGGTGCAGAGTGAGCCAGTGATTAATATGGGCTCCAAGACCTCACCTGTCCTCTTCATCGGACGATGATGAAGAATCGGTTTTTCCATGTTTCTCCTTCTTGAGCTTCTTCTGTTTTTTCTTCTTCTTCTTCTCTTTCTTGGCCTTTTTCTTACTCCCAGACCTGAAAGACAGACACTAACCATGACTGCAAGGCCGAGGGTACCTCGTTTATAGCAAGATATTGGGCAAAATCACGTTTTTTTCCCCCCCCCAATTATAAAAGGAGGATATTAAAGCCCAACTGAAAATCAGCTTAATATATTCTATATGCAGACACAGCCTGAGGAAGAAACAATCATCCCCTCTCAGCATGCTGCAGAGAAGGGGACCCTTGCTCTCTGTGTAGAAGCAGTGGTCTCTCTGCAGAGGTCTGACATGATATATTCTTTGGAGAGTTCTAGCTCCGCAGGTGTCTTGGCATACTCAGGAGCCGACTAATCAGTCACTCCCGTGAGCCGGGTTACCATAGAGCCACCAATCTGGTCCTGGGAGGCCAGAAGCAACGTCATGACGTCACTTCCAGTTCCGGCATATGGAAACACTGACATTATTTTCCTAGAAAGCAGAGATCTGATGTTTTCAAGAGTAGAGGAGAGATCTGTGGTTTTATAGACCCCAGATGTCTCCATAAAGAGGACCTGTCATGCTTTATTTCTATCACAAGGGATTTTTACATTTCTTGTTTCTTGTGATAGCAATAAAAGTGATAAAAAAAAAATAAAAAAATAAAAGTAAATAAAAAAACAAAAAAAAAAAAAGTCCCAATCCCCTCATGTTTGCATGCAGAAGCGAAAGCATACGTAGGTGCGTGCTCGCATTATATAAAAGGCGTTCACACCACACGTGCGGTATCGCTGATGTCTTTCATCTTTTATTTCACCAAAAACTGAGTTATAGTGCGTTTTTTTTTTTTTTTGTATTAAAATTCATTAACCGCTTTCCGACCGCCTCACGCAGATATACTGCGGCAGAATGGCACGGGCAGGCAAAAATCACGTACCTGTACGTGGCCCTTTAATTGCCTCGCTGTGGGGTCGCGCGCTCGCGACCCGGTCGGGAGCTCCGTGACCCCGGCCGTGGGACCAGCGGACCCGATCACCGCTGGTGTCCCGCGATCGGGTCACAGAGCTGAAGAACGGGGAGAGGTATGTGTAAACAAACCTCTCCCCGCGCTTCCTACACTGACTGTCATTGATCGGCTGTTCCCTGTCATCGGGAAAGCCGATCAGTGACATCAGACATCAGCCACGCCCCCTAATTTTTAAAAAAAAAAAAAAAAAAAAAAAAAAAAAACACACACGTCACAGCCCATAACCCCTCCCCTAGTGGTTAACTCTTTCACTACAACTGTCATTTATACAGGAATCAATGCATTTAAATAGCACTGATTGCTGTATAAATGACAATGGTCCCAAAAATGTGTCAAAAATGTCCGATGTGTCCGCCATAATGTCGCAGTCACAATAAAAATCGCTGATCACCACCATTACTAGTAAAAAAAAAAAAAAATAATTTTAATAAAAATGCTATAAAAACTATCCCCTATTTTGTAAACACTATAACTTTTGCGCAAACCAATCAAATCGCTAATTGCGATTTTTTTTTTTACCAAAAATATGTAGAAGAATACGTATCGGCCTAAACTGAGGAAAAAATAAATGTTTTTTTATATATTTTTAGGGGAAATTTATTATCGCAAAAAGCAAAAAAATATTGCATTGTTTTCAAATTGTCGCTCTATTTTTGTTTATAGCGCAAAAAATAAAAAACGCAGGGGCGATCAAATACCACCAAAAGGAAGCTCTATTTGTGGGGGAAAAAAAAGGACGCCAATTTTGTTTGGGAGCCACGTCGCGCAATTGTCAGTTTAAAGCGACGCAGTGCCGAATCGCAAAAAGGGGCCTGGTCCTTTGGCTGCCAATTGGTCCGAGACTGGAGTGTTAAACCACCTCAATACCGGGCATTTTCACCCCCTTCCTGACCAAGCCATTTTTCAGCTTTCAGCCCCGTCACATTTTGAATGACAATTGCGCGGTCAAACAACACTGTACCCAAATGAAGTTGTTATAATTTATTCCCCACAAATAGAGCTTTCTTTTGGTGGTATTTGATCACCTCTGCGGTTTTTATTTTTTGCGCTATAAACAAAAGAGGGACAAGTTTGAAAAAAAAATAACTATATTTTTTACTTTTTGCTATAATAAATATCCAATTTTTTTTTTTTAACTAATAGGCCGATATGTATTCTTCTACATATTTTTTGGTCAAAAAAAAAAAAAAAAAAAATCGCAATAAGCGTATATCCATTGGTTTGTGCTAAAGTTATAGTGCCTACAAAATAGAGGATAGATTTATAGAATTTTTAATTATAATTTTTTTTTTTTAACTAGTAATGGCGGCGATCTGCGATTTTTATTGTGACTGCGATATTGCGGCGGACATATCGGACACTTTAGACACATTTTTGGGACCATTCACATATATACAGCGATCCGTGCTATAAAAATGCATTGATTACTGTATAAATGTGACTGGCAGGGAAGGGGTTAACACTAGGGGGGCGTTGAAGGGGTTAATATGTTCCCTGGGAGTGATTCTAACTGTAGGGGGAGGGGACTCACAAGGGGAGGAGACCGATCAGTGTTTCTCTGTACTGAGAACACACCATCGGTCTCCTCTCGTCTGACAGGACCGTGGATCTGTATGTTTACATATACAGATTCACGGTCCTGCTGTGTCACCAGGCGATTGCGGGCGGCGGCCACGCGCACCAAGTCCATAGTGACATGGCGGGCGCGCTCCCCCTGGTGGGCCGAGAAGGCGAGGACGTCGTATGACACCCTCCCGCCACAAGAGCCGTGCCGCCTGGCCGTCAATTGAAAGCCGGCGGTCGGCAAAGAAGTTAAAGCGGAATTCCACACAAAAATTGAACCTCCGCTTTTCAGACCCCCCCCCCCTCTCCGGTGTCACATTTGCCACTTTTCAGGGGGGAGGGGAGTGCAGCGCATTGTCTAAGACCCACTACACCCGCGGTGCGGGCGGGGTTGGTGCTACCACTAGGGCGCACTGCTGCCTAGGGTGCCTGGCCACTGGTGTTCCTGCTCTCTGATGCAAGCAACTAAGGCTCAGCATCAGCAGGCAGCAGCCGCTCCCTTCGCACATAGTGTCAGAGGCGCAGCGGAGGAGGACTGTGTCTGTGTCCCGACTCCTGAATGAATGGAAGAAAGCAAACATTCATTGATGGGCGCTGGTGAGGCTGCATTTGATGGGCGCTGGTGAGGCTGCATTTGATGGGCGCTTCGTTAAAAAGGTGGGGTATACATGGGCAGGGCAAAGGGGGTGGAGCCAGGGGGGAGGGGGCCGGCAAAATGAGATTTCGCCTAGGGTGTCAAAAATCTTTGCACCAGCCCTGGGTGCGGGTAAACCCCAACGCATCAGTGTGAAAGCAGCCTTAGGCCCCTTTCACACAAATCGGTTTGACCCAATCAGACCCTCCATTCACCTTTATGGAGCAGCAGATGTAAAACGGACTTGTGTCCCATTACACCCGTACACCTCCAATCCGCAAAAAAAAAAAAAAAGAAGGAGAAGAAGGGGATCTGTCCTCTTCCATCTGGGTGGATCGGTTCGGAGGGCCCATAGAGTAGAGTGGGCTGTGTCTGCTCTGCATATGCAGAGTGGACATAGACCTGTCACCTGCCCGCTCCGCTCATTGTGCCCCCCTGACTGGTTACCAAGTCGCTTAATTGGCCCCCGCTCTTCAAAAGCACCCCTGCCCTAGGGCCTCTGCTTAAAAAAAGAATCCTATATAATGTAGGAGAGAAATGTCAGAATTGGCCTGGGTGGGAAGGTAGTTAAGTGTTAAGTGAAGGGGGGGGAGAGGTAGTTAAGAAGTGAAGGGGGGGTAGTTAAGTGAAGGGGGGGGGAGGTAGTTAAGTGAAGGGGGGGGGGAGGGTAGTTAGTGAAGGGGGGGGGGGGAGGTAGTTAAGTGAAGGGGGGGGGGAGGTAGTTAAGTGAAGGGGGGGGGGGAGGTAGTTAGTTAAGTGAAGGGGGGGGGGGAGGTAGTTAAGTGAAGGGGGGGGGGGGGGGGGGGGGGTGGGGGGGGGGGGGAGGTAGTTAAGTGAAGGGGGGGGGTAGTTAAGTGAAGGGGGGAGGTAGTTAAGTGGAAGGGGGGGGGGGGGAGGAGGTAGTTAAGTGAAGGGGGGGGGGGGAGGTAGTTAAGTGAAGGGGGGGGGGGAGGTAGTTAAGTGAAGGGGGGGGTGTAAGTGAAGGGGGGGGGGGGAGGTAGTTAAGTTAAGGGGGGGGGGGGGGGAGGTAGTTAAGTGAAGGGGGGGGGGGTAGGGGGGGGGGGTTAAGTGAAGGGGGGGGGTAGTTAAGTGAAGGGGGGGGGTAGTTAAGTGAAGGGGGGGGGGGGGAGGTAGTTAAGTGAAGGGGGGGGGGGAGGTAGTTAAGTGAAGGGGGGAGGTAGTTAAGTGAAGGGGGGGTAGTTAAGTGAAGGGGGGGTAGTTAAGTGAAGGGGGGGTAGTTAAGTGAAGGGGGGGGAGGAGGTAGTTAAGTGAAGGGGGGGGAGGAGGTAGTTAAGTGAAGGGGGGGGGGGAGGAGAGGTAGTTAAGTGAAGGGGGGGGGGGAGGAGAGGTAGTTAAGTGAAGGGGGGGGGGGGGGAGGAGAGGTAGTTAAGTGAAGGGGGGGGGGGAGGGGAGGGTAGGGGGGGGGGGGGGGAGGAGGTAGTTAAGTGAAGGGGGGGGGGGAGGTAGTTAAGTGAAGGGGGGGGGGGGGAGGAGGTAGTTAAGTGAAGGGGGGGGGGGAGGAGGTAGTCAAGTGAAGGGGGGGGGGGAGGAGGTAGTTAAGTGAAGGGGGGGGAGGAGGAGAGGTAGTTAAGTGAAGGGGGGGGGGGGGGGGAGTGGAGGGGGGGGGAGGAGAGGTAGTTAAGTGAAGGGGGGGGGAGGAGAGGTAGTTAAGTGAAGGGGGGGGGGGGGAGGAGAGGTAGTTAAGTGAAGGGGGGGGGGGGGGGAGGAGAGGTAGTTAAGTGAAGGGGGGGGAGGAGGTAGTTAAGTGAAGGGGGGGGGAGGAGAGGTAGTTAAGTGAAGGGGGGGGGGGAGGAGAGGTAGTTAAGTGAAGGGGGGGGAGGAGGAGAGGTAGTTAAGTGAAGGGGGGGGGGAGGAGAGGTAGTTAAGTGAAGGGGGGGGAGAGGTAGTTAAGTGAAGGGGGGGGGGGGGGAGAGGTAGTTAAGTGAAGGGGGGAGAGGTAGTTAAGTGAAGGGGGGGTAGTTAAGTGAAGGTAGTTAAGTGAAGGGGGGGTAGTTAAGTGAAGGGGGGGTAGTAGTTAAGTGAAGGGGGGGGGGGTGGGAAGGTAGTTAAGTGAAGGGGGGGGGGGGGGGTACACTCACTTGGATGCTTTGTCTTCCTCGCCTCCTTCCGTCTTTCTCTTATCACTCTGCGCTTCCTGCCGCTCTCCGCCCTTTTGGTGCTGTGTTGGTTCAACCAGAAATAAATCAATAGATTTTCTTAGCTTTGGCACCAGATTTCCATCACATTTCTCATTGTACAAAAGTTTAAATCACTTTTTATTTGCAGAAAATATTAAAGAATTCCAACCTCAACCTAAATGGTCTTAAAAATGTCCCCCCCCCCCCTGCACCCCAATAACACCTATTCTCACAAACCTGGTATACATACTCCAGCCAGCTATGGTCCTAGTCATGTGATGTGGCTCCCATGTCAGCCAGTGGTGGCCGCCGGGGGAGAAGAGGGAGCCACTGACAACGGCTGGGACATGGGAGCCTATGGGTGATGTCACCCGCTCTCGGGCATTACCAGCAGTTGTTGGGCGCTTTCTCTCCTCTCCCCTGTGGCTGCCACAGGGGATCACCTGACTGGAGTGGGCTGAGAATGGGTAAGTATATACATCTTTTTTTCCCAGAGGTGTTTGAAAGTGGGGGGGGGGGGGGGGGGGGACAGTCCAAGGTATTTAGTAAGAGACACAGCAATTTTTTTTTTGAAGTTGTAATTTGTCAAAATTTTTTGAAAAATTAAGAAACTAAAAATATATTATATATTATATATATATATATATATATATATATATATATTATATATATATATATATATATATATATATATATATATATATATATATATATATATATATATATATAGCATGAAATTGCCCAAAATGTCTTGGTATGCTGACGCCTCAAGAGTTCCCTTCACTGGAACTAAGGGGCCAAACCCAACCCCTGAAAAACAACCCCCACACCATAATCCCCCTTCACCAAATGATTTGGACCAGTGCACATTGGTGGAGGGAGGATTATGGTGTGGGGGGGGGGGGGGGGATTATGGTGGGGGGGTTGTTTTTCAGGGGTTGGGTTGGGCCCCTTAGTTCCAGTGAAGGGAACACTTAAGGCGTCAGCATACCAAGACATTCTGGACAATTTCATGCTCCCAACTTTGTGGGAACAGTTTGGGGACGGCCCCTTCCTGTTCCAACATGACTGCCCACCAGTGCACAAATCAAGGTCCATATAGACATGGATGAGCGAGTTTGGGGTGGAGGAACTTGACTGACCTGCACAGAGTCCTGACCTCCACCCAAAAGAACACCTTTGGGATAAATTAGAGCGGAGACTGCGAGCCAGGTCTTCTCGTCCAACATCAGTGCCTGACCTCACAAATGCTCTTCTGGAAGAATGGTCAGACATTCCCATAGACACACTCCTAAGCCTTGTGGACGGCCTTCCCAGAAGAGTTGAAGCTGTTATAGCTGCAAAGGGTGGGCCAACCCAATATTGAACCCTACGGACTAAGACTGGGAGGCCATTAAAGTTCATGTGTGTGTAAAGGCAGGTGTCCCAATACTTTTGATAATATAGTGTGAGTACACTTTCTTTTTTTTTTTGCCGATTCTCTTTTCTCCAAATGTGGTAACAATCAGTGAAAGAATTGCCCAGAAAAGCTTTATGAACACAGGAAAATGTCAGCACAATATGGCGATTCCGGGACCATAAAATACGAAGACTTACGGTGAAGATGGAGAACCCCATTTTATTGGCCTCCTTGTCCTCCTTGGAAAGCGTCATCTTCGCGGCGGAAACACTGCAGAGACATATAAAGAGACGGTTGTCATTAAAAAGAGACCCTCACCTTTCATTTCAACAACGATCGTCCCATGAGATTATTTGCACAATTAATGTATTTGATGGATGTTATTTACCTGTAAAATCCTCCCACGTGTGAACCTCCAAACGTCCTGAGACTGCTGCTGGGTGCGGCCATCTTGGATGTGATGTCAGCAGCTCCAGCAGACTCCGAGCTGTCACTCAAGTGACACTCTATACCAGGGATATGCAATTAGAAGACCTCCAGTTGTTGCAAAACTACAAGTCCCATGATGCCTCTGGGTGTCCTGCTTGTGCAGGGGAGGGCTGGCAGCCTTAGGCCTGGGGGGGGGGGGGGGGGGGAGTCCAGTCAACTGGCCCATTGAACTACCGAATCAGCTCACCATCCATGCCCAGCTGGTTTTTCAATGCAGCCTGATCAGTGCCCATCAATGCCGACTCATCAGTGCCCATCAATGCCGACTCATCAGTGCCCATCAATGCCGACTCATCAGTGCCCATCAATGCCGACTCATCAGTGCCCATCAATGCCGACTCATCAGTGCCCATCAATGCCGACTCATCAGTGCCCATCAATGCAACCTCACTAGTGTCCATAAATGCAGTCTCACCAGTGCCCATCCAATGCAGCCTGATCACTGGGGCAGGGTAAATGGGGTGTATGGGGGGGGGGGGTGGGGTGTGGGGGTCAGCTGGGGGTGTCAGGGTCTCTTACTTGGCAGCTCAGGTTGCACGCCACGGCCAGCGCAAGCCAGCACCCAGCCCCACAGCTCGAGCCAGTCACGGGCACCCTGGTCTCTGAGGGTGGTAGTTTCCTCTGCGCTGCTTGGGAGCTTGAGTGTGGACTACAACTCCCGGAATGCAACAGTGGCCGACCGCCGCAGCTGTAAAAATAGCAGCGGGCGCCAGCCATTTTCAACGTAAGTTAGGGCGGCCTGGGGGGTCAATTGCCACTCTGCCCCCCAGCCCAGCCCTCCCCTGTGCTTGTGGCTGTCAGCGTCTTGCTATGCCTCATGGGACTTGTAGTTCTGCAACAGCTGGAGGTGCGCTAATTGCATATCCCTGCTCTATACTATTCCCCCTCTCTATTACCCTGGCAGCTACATTATGTAAGAAGAGAGGGGCGGAGTAGCTGGGCCAGCACAGACACTAAATTAGACACTCCCATAGGAGAAGAAAGTTACTACATGTAAGGAGAGGAGGGGCCGTGCCTTTACTAAAGTAGTCATATTTGCTAGCTGGCTCAGTCGTATATTGCAAGTGATGAAAACATCATTAACCACTTCAGCCTGGAAGGTTTTACCCCCCATGACCAGGCCATTTTTTGGGACGCTGCACTACATAACTTTAACTGATACTGTACCCAACTAAAATGCACGTCTTTTTTGTCCACAAATAGAGCTTTCTTTTGGTGGCATTTGATAGACATGTGCAATTCGTTTTGTTTTTTTTCGTTTTTCGTTATATTCGTTCATTCGTTATCGTATGAATGAACGAACGATTCGCTAAAACTAATAACGAATAACGAATGTTCGAATCGAACGAATCCGAAAAAAACAAACAAAAATCCGAAATAACCAAAATTAGAAACAACGAAAGAAGAAAATCCGAAAAACGAAAACAGGAAAAACGAAAATCAAAATGAACGAAAAATTCGTACATTCGTAATTAATTTTTTTGTTGAATTGGTAATTTTCCGTGTCTCTTACAATGGCGCTGCTTAACGTGCTTCGAATAGATTAAACGAAAAAAAAATTCGTACATTCGTAACTTTTTTTTTCGATTCGTAATTTTCCGTGTCTCTTACAATGTAATAATAGCATACACATTACATAAAATTATGAATTATGCTCTGATTACGAATCTACGAAAACAATGTTACGAAAGTACGAATAAATCAATCTAACGAAAGTACGAATGTAACTAAATCTACGAAAATACGAATGCGTCCGAATTTCGAATAAACGAAATTAAACTAACGGAAAAAAACGAATCAACGAAAAAATAACTCTTACGAAAATACGAATCTTTATGAATACGATCACCGACGACTTACGAATTTACGAATCAACGGAAACGAAAGAAACAAAACGAAAATAAACAAATTTTTCTATTGTGCACATGTCTAGTATTTGATCACGTGTGTGTGTGTGTGTGTGTGTGTGTGTGTGTGTGTGTGTGTGTGTGTGTGTGTGTGTGTGTGTGTGTGTGTGTTTTTGTGCTATAAACAAAAAAGAGCGACAACCATAAAAAAAGAAAAAAAAAAAAAAATTAATTATATTTCTTACTTTCTGCTATAAAACACATCCAATATAAAAAATAAAATAAAAAAAAAAAACAAAAAAAAAAACAAAATGAAGATTGTGAAAGTTTATTACTTTCAGCACCCAGTTTGACAGTTTAGGCTTCTTTTACATTAGTGTCTCCAAATTTCCAGTGCGATTTTGGAGCACAACTTTGATGCGACTTTGATGTGACTTTGATCTGACTTTACAATCTCTGGACCAAGGTCACGTTAAAAGTCGGTCCAAAGTAGTGCAGGAACCTTGTTCTGTAGTCGCAGCGATGTCTGTAGTAGCAGTAGGAATGGCTCTCGTAAGAAATACATTGAATTTCACATGTCCTGTGACTTGGGGAGGGGGTCTCATAAGTCGGATCCCAAGTCGCAGAAGTGTGAAAAGGAGTCTAATGCCGCGTACGCACGATCGGAATTCTTGTTGGAAAAAGCTCTGATGGTTTTTCCCGACGGAATTCCGCTCAAACCGTCTTGCCTACACACGGTCACACCAACTTCCAACCGCCAAGAACGCGGCGACGCACAAACACTACGACGAGCCGAGAAAAAATGAAGTTCGATGCTTCCGAGCATGCGCCAAATTGTTTCCAAGCATGCGTAGGAATTTTGCGCGCCGGAATTGCTACAGACGATCAGAATTGCCGATAGAAACCTTTTCCGTCGGGAAAAATTGAGAACGTGCGCTCAAATTTTTGCTGGCGGGAATTCGGCCAGCAAAATTCCGATGGAGCCTGCACGCGGTCGCATTTTCCGATGAAAAGCTCTCATCGGTCTTTTGCTGGCCGAAATTCCGATCGTGTGTACGCAGCATCAGTGTTTGTTGAAGGTACAGTTGGGGTTGTAAAGTCTCATGGTTTGCATTCTATGCATTTAAAGTGCAAAAACTTATGTGATGCAGCTGCCCCCATATCCCCCCCCCCCCCCCTTTTACTTACCTGAACCCGATCATTCCAGCGCCGAGCAAAACGACACGTTTGTTATGTAACCTATCATGGTTTTGTAACAAATGTTATCAAATTTTAACTGTTGAGGGGGTGTGTTTTAGGCTCTGGCTGCTGCGGGAAGTGGCTGTGGAAGGGACAGAGTCTATCAGCAGGATATGTGGTGTCACATGCTACAAAGCCACAACTAATCCCAGAATATCAGGCAGCATGGTACAGAGGTATGATCTATGCTGCGATTGATCATTCCATTCAGTTCTAGTGGGAAGAAAGTTGGGAGCTTGGCTTTAAATCTTGCACGAAAAGCATGAAAACAAAAATTACCTGGCGCTCCCGAGGCCACGGACCCGGTCCACACTCCGCTCGTCCCTCTCCGGGCCTTCCCGCTTGCAGGCTTCAGCAAACTCCTGATGATAAAATAGAGAGTCAGTTATCACTGCTGGAGTATATAACACATCCAAAAACTGTATGGAAAGCCAAAACTTGGGTAGAGTAGGAAAAAAAGGTTAAAGCAGACCTCCCCCACCCAACCCCCCCCCCCCCCCCTTCAAAATCTCCATACACCATTTACACGGACCTTCACTCAAATGTGAAAGTGCTGCTTATTTAACCCCCTCCCCCTATCCCTGACACTTGACATGTCAATCATTTTTTTTTTGACAGGTACCTGCTCCCACTTCTTCAGATCTCGGCACAGTCATGTATAAATGGCATGTAATTAGCCCCCCCCCCCCCCGGCCAACGTCCCCGTCTGCAGCTCCTGGGACACGTCACATATCCCGAGAGGCTGCAGGACCAGTCCCGCAGTACCGTGAGATCTCGCACATGACCGGTGGTGGGGGAGCCGGCTGCAATTCGTCACAAAGTCACATTCAACTCCCCTATCCAAAATGGCGAACGCTGGAAAACCAAGCTGAACTTCTGTATACAGAAGGTTAGAGAAGGGAAAAGGAGATTCTAAACTGTTACTTACCTCTTTACTAAGACCCTTGGGCTGACGCTTCACTGTCTTGTAACCTCTGTAATAATAAACATACAAGGGTGTGCAATGAAGGAAAAAAAAAAAATGCAAAAATGAAAGTAGCAATGAATACAACAAAATCAAGCACTTCATTTTTGTATAAAAAAAACTTTTTTTTTTTTTTTCTACAGGAGATGTTCAGAGACTGCAGACACGCTACAGGGGATGGTCAGAGACTGCAGACACGCTACAGGGGATGGTCAGAGACTGCAGACACGATACAGGGGATGGTCAGAGACTGCAGACACGCTACAGGGGATGGTCAGAGACTGCAGACACGCTACAGGGGATGGTCAGAGACTGCAGACACGCTACAGGGGATGGTCAGAGACTGCAGACACGCTACAGGGGATGGTCAGAGACTGCAGACACGCTACAGGGGATGGTCAGAGACTGCAGACACGATACAGGGGATGGTCAGAGACTGCAGACACGATACAGGGGATGGTCAGAGACTGCAGACATGATACAAGAGATGGTCATAGACTGCAGACCCTGGGGGTGTGTTATCGTGTCCTGCTAGGCTCAGAAAACACCTGTATGTGTCCCATTCAGCTTTTGTACATTGGCATATACCAGAGTACGGCACCATACACTTCTATGGCAGGCTGTATGCACCCCGGGTGGTGAAAACTAGGTTTGCACCGATACCACTTTTTTAAGACCAAGTACAAGTACCGATACTTTTTTTCCAAGTACTCGCCGATACCGATTCTTTGATGACAGTGGCACTAATATGCAGCACTGATGACACGTGGACAGTGTCAGTAGTTTTTTTACAATTTTATTTTCTTTGTTATTTTTTTTACAATGCTTTTTTGGGGGGGGGGGGGGGGGCGGAGGTTGTCAGTGTTTTTTTATTTAATTTTTTAATGTTACAATTTAAAAACTTTTAAATATTTATTACAATTCTTTATTTTATTTTTTTTTATTTTTATTTTTTTTATCAGCCTTGTTGGTGGGCTTTGGTGAGATATCTGACCCCTGACATCTCCCTTTTGAGACACAGAAAGGGACTGAGGACACAGATTCCCCAGTGCCTTTCCAAGCAGCCTCAGCTGCACTGGAGATGAATGGACAGAGTCAGTGATCACTGAATGTTCATTTGGAGTAGGAAGGAGCCTACAGATTTACTGGCTCCTTCCTCCACTCTCCATCCTAAAAGATTGACACAGAGGGCGGGGGGACAGGAGAGCAGTATACAGGGGGGGGGGGGGGGACAGGAGAGCAGTATACAGGGGGGGGGGGACAGGAGAGCAGTAAACAGGGGGGGGGGGGACAGGAGAGCAGTATACAGAGGGGGGGGGGGACAGGAGAGCAGTATACAGAGGGGGGGGACAGGAGAGCAGTATACAGAGGGGGGGGGGGGACAGGAGAGCAGTATACAGAGGGGGGGGGGGGACAGGAGAGGAGTATACAGAGGGGGGACAGGACAGGAGAGGAGTATACAGAGGGGGGGGACAGGACAGGAGAGGAGTATACAGAGGGGGGGGACAGGAGAGGAGTATACAGAGGGGGGGACAGGACAGGCGAGGAGTATACAGAGGGGGGAAGGGACAGGCGAGGAGTATACAGAGGGGGGGGGGGGACAGGAGAGGAGTATACAGAGGGGGGACAGGAGAGGAGTATACAGAGGGGGGACAGGAGAGGAGTATACAGAAGGGAGGGGGGACAGGAGAGGAGTATACAGAGGGGGGGACAGGAGAGGAGTATACAGAGGGGGGGGACAGGAGAGGAGTATACAGAGGGGGGGACAGGAGAGGAGTATACAGAGGGGGGGGACAGGAGAGGAGTATACAGAGGGGGGGACAGGAGAGGAGCATACAGAGGGGGGGACAGGAGAGGAGCATACAGAGGGGGGGACAGGAGAGGAGCATACAGAGGGGGGGACAGGAGAGGAGCATACAGAGGGGGGGACAGGAGAGGAGCATACAGAGGGGGGGACAGGAGAGGAGCATACAGAGGGGGGGACAGGAGAGGAGCATACAGAGAGGGGGACAGGAGAGGAGTATACAGAGAGGGGGACAGGAGAGGAGTATACAGAGGGGGGGACAGGAGAGGAGTATACAGAGGGGGGGACAGGAGAGGAGTATACAGAGGGGGGGACAGGCGAGGAGTATACAGAGGGGGGACAGGCGAGGAGTATACAGAGGGGGGACAGGAGAGGAGTATACAGAGGGGGGACAGGAGAGGAGTATACAGAGGGGGGACAGGAGAGGAGTATACAGAGGGGGGACAGGAGAGGAGTATACAGAGGGGGGACAGGAGAGGAGTATACAGAGGGGGGACAGGTGAGGAGCATACAGAGTGGGACCGGAGGAGCCTGGAGGAGGACACAGAGGGGTACTGGATGAGTATACAGGGGACAGTCAGGGGGTGATCGCTATGGCGGCGGTGGGGGGTTAAAAGCACTGATCCCCCTGTATAGATTTCAATAAAGCAGCGGAGGGGAGAGGAGGAGAAGCGGCTGTCAGCTACTTTATTGAAATCTATACGGGGTGGGGGGAAAAATCGGTGCTTTTAACTCCCCCACCGCCGCACCGATCACCCCTGACTGTCCAGGTATCGGATAAAGCATCGGAGCATTTGCCCGAGTACAAAAACACGGGCAAATACTCGGTATTGGCACCTATACTAGTATCGGTATCGGTGCAACCTTAGTGAAAACGCTGGGACTTTACGCTAAAGCAGATTTTAGACCTCAAACCATCCCTGTGGCCTAAAAACCATAATCACATGGGAGAGAGGATGCAATGCGTTTTGTAGCACAGCCTTTGTTTTATTAGGCGACTCACAATGCGGCCATCATGGCTTCCTCTTCGGCTTGTTTCACGGCAGCCAGCTCCTGCTCTCTGCTGACGCCCTCCCCCGCATTCTTCTGCTTGGCGTACCAAGTCAGGTCTTTGCCCTTCTGCCACCTTCCCACTGGCGCCATTAAGGAGTTCCCTGCAAACAGAAAAAAAACAGGAAGTGAAAATGTCTCCAGGACACACAAAGGAATGAATCCCCAGAGATCCCACAGCAGTGACTGCAACCAACGGGACAGAGTGGTCTACCTTGCCCTCCGCGTCTACACAGCACCAAAACTAAAGAGGTTTTAGGAAACATAGTAATCAAATGATAGCAGGAGTACAGATCTACCAAATGATACAGCCGCTTGCAGTCCCTGTACAGCAGGCCTGGAATGTGGACGGAAAAAGCAGCACAAGGAGCCAATTATGAGCTGACAAGAAACATACTAACAGGAGGAAAGAGTAGAGTGACAGAGAGAGATGAGCTCATCATTGTGCTGCTTCTCTTTTCACTGTGCAGTCCAGGAAGGGAGTTTAAAGTGTTAGTTGACCTTTTCAGAAAAAAAAAAAAAAAAAATAGGTGAACTAACACCTCCCCCGTCCTCCCTCCAGTACACTTACCTCCCAGGGGTAATGAGCTGTCAGTGAACACACAGCTGGAGTAGGTGTCTGGAAATGTAAACTCCCCACATCATATGACTGGTGTGGCGGTGATCAGAGATACTGACTGGTGACAGTATGTTAACTGCTTCCCGACCGGCGCATGACGACGTACGTTGGCAGAATGGCACAGACAGGCATAAGGGCGTAACAGGTATGTCCCTTTGAATTTGCCGCCGTGCCATCGCACGCGTGCGCCGGTCAGGACCCCCGCGAGTCCGATCGCAGGTCCCGCGGACTCGAACGCCACGGGGATACCCGCGATCGTCTCACGGGGAGGAAGAACGGGGAGATGCCGATGTAAACAGCATCTCCCCGTACTGGTTGCAAAGACCCTTCTATTTAAACTCCTAGACTTGATCCTAGACCCTGATGGCAGATATGTATTAACCACTTGCTTACTGGGCACTTAAACACCTTCCTGCCCAGACCAATTTTCAGCTTTCGGTGCTCTCACACTTTGAATGACAATTACTCAGTCATGCAACACTGTACCCAAATTAATTTTTTGTCCTTTTTTTCCCACAAATAGAGCTTTCTTTTGGTGGTATTTGATCACCTCTGGGTTTTTTATTTTTTGCGCTATAATTGAAAAAAGACCGAAAATTTTGATGAAAAAAAACAAATTTTTCTTTGTTTCTGTGATAAAATTTAGCAAATTATTAATTTTTTCTTCATAAATTTTTACCACAATTTATACTGCCACATGTCTTGGGTAAAAATAACCCAAATTAGTGGAAATTATTTGGTCTTTGTGAAAGTTAGAGAGTCTACAAACTGTGGTGCAAATTATACAAAATTGATCACATCTGATGTACTGGTGACCGATCTCATTTCTTGTGACCCGAACAAGCCAGGAAAGTACAAATACCCCCCAAATGACCCCTTTTTTGAAAGTAGACATTCCAAGGTATTTAGTAAGAGGCATGGTGAGCTTTTTGATGTTGTCATTTTTTTCCCACAATTCTTTGCAAAATGAATTATTTTTTTATTTTTTTATTTTTTTCCACAAAATTGTCATTGTAATAGGTTATTTCTCTCACATGCAATGTGTATACCACAAATGTCACCCCAAAATAAATTCTGCTACTCCTCCTAAGTATTACGATACCACATGTGTGGGACTTTTACATAGCCCGGCCACTTAGAGAGGCCCAACATGCAGGGAGCACCATCACGTGTTCTAGGAGCATAAATTACACATCTAAATTGTTGACTACCTATTACACTTTTGAAGGCCCTGGAGCACCAGGACAATGACATGTGACACTGACGCGGCACTGATGACACGTGGCACTGATGACAGATGGCACTAATACGGGGCACTGATGACACGTGACACTGATGACAGATGGCACTAATACGGGGGCACTGATGACACGTGACACTGACAGATGGCACTATATGTGGCACTGCTGACAGATGGAACTTATACGTGGCACTGATATCATGTGGCACTGATGAGAGATGGCACTAATACGTGGCACTGATGACAGATGACACCGATACGTGGCATTGATGACACGTGCCACTGATAACAGATGGCACGTGACACTGACAGGTGGCACTTTTGACAGATGGCACTGATACGTGGCACTGATGACACGTGGCACTGATATGGCACTGATGACAGATGGCACTGACGTGGCACTGATGACAGATGGCACTGACATGGCACTGATGACAGATGGCACTGACGTGGCACTGGGGACAGGTGGCACTGGCAGATGGCACAGATGGCACTGGGGGCAGGTGGTACTGGGGACAGGTGGCACTCTGGGGACTGGTGGTACTGGGGACAGGTGGCTGATGGTACTGGGGACTGGTGGCTGATGGTATGGGGGACTGGTGGTACTGGGGACAGGTGGCTGATGGTACTGGGGACTGGTGGTACTGGGGACTGGTGGCTGATGGTATGGGGGACTGGTGGTACTGGGGACAGGTGGCTGATGGTACTGGGGACTGGTGGCTGATGGCACTCTGGGGACAGGTGGCTGATGGCACTCTGGGGACAGGTGGCAGCGGGACAGATCGCTTTATTTTTTTTTTCTTTTTTTTTACTTACGGCGCCGGCGCCGTTCCTCTCTCACTCCTCACACGCTGTCTGTGTGAGGAGGCAGAGCGGCGCTGACAGATGATCTCATATGTTTGCATATGCAAACATATGAGATCATCTCTCATTGGACAGCTGGATCTCGCTGTAAACGGCCGCTGTGATTGGCCGTTTTACAGCGATCTGTGACCGGCTGTGTCCGACGGACACGGCCAGCACAGAACTTCCCGGATGCGCGCTCTCAGGAGCGCGCATTAGGGAAGTAAACAGGAGGACGTCCAGGGACGTCCTCCAGCAGAGAGCGTCCGCGCTGCAGCCGTCTTTCGGCTATAGCGCGGGCGCGAAGTGGTTAATTTATGCCTTGATTCAGTGTCCCTTGGGTCATAATAGAGGGTGTTTACTTGCCCCCCCCCCCCCCGCCTCCATCAAACTCCTAAACCTGCTTACGGCTAAGCTGGCCCAATTCCCTCCGGATAATGTTGTACTGATGGGGGACTTCAATTTGGTCCCGGACTCTGACAGGGACAGGTGTGCTACAGTGGGCGCAACCCGTCAAGGACTGGCAGCCTGGGCTGACACCTACGGCTTCACGGATGTGTGGAGGCATCCTCAGGCCAGAATTTTTTTTTTTTTTTTAACAAGAAATCAGGCCAGAATGTTTACCTGTCACTCAGCCACGCACAAGTCATTCTCTAGAATCGACCTTGCATATGTGGCGGCGCCTGTCCTCCCCAGGGTCCGGAACATTACTATCCTTCCTAGAGGAATTTCGGACCACGCCCCAATACTGCTCTCTCTGGAGCTGACCTCGGCCCCATCAGACAGACTTTGGAGACTCTCTAGATTCTGGGTTACTGACGCGGATGTAGAGACTAGGTCCCACGACACGCTAAGACTATTCTGGGAAGCAAATTCTGGGTCAACTGGAATGAACCCCACATGGGAAGCCTTTAAGGCCTCATCGAGGGGTCATTACCAATCTATTATCGCGGGGGTGTGGAGGGAGCGGAGAGCAGATCTGGAGAGGGTGGAGGGGGAGGAGTCTGCAAAGGAGGCCCTCTATGTTAGAACCCGAGACCCATCACATTACTCCCAACTTCAATCCCTGACACGACAAGCATTACTCATCCGCACTGACCTTACACAGAAGAAGCTCCTTCACCAATCCCAACGGATTTTTGAACAGGGTGAAAAAACAGGGCGTCTTCTGGCATCGCTGTCTAAAGAACAGTCTGGCATGGCAACCATTGCCCACATACAGGATCCAGATGGCACCTGTCTACCCCTCAGGACATTAATCAGTGTTTCGCCAACTACTACCAACAACTCTACACCTCCAGGGTATCCTACAACCAGACTGACCTCGTGAACTACCTCGACGAGATAGACATACCGGTTCTTAATAACGCCACTGCCAATAAACTAGATGCCCCAATAAAGATAGAGGAGATACAGTCAGCCCTCAAGGGAATGCAGACAAATAAAACACCGGGCCCGGACGGGCTCCCGATAGAATTCTACAAGACGTATTTGGAAGACATAGCTCCCAAACTCTTACAAACATTGACGCAGGCCGCAGACTTGGGATCCCTGCCAGACTCCATGAGTGAAGCTGTAATAGTGGTCATCCCCAAGCCGGGTAAGGACCCCCTACTTTGTTCCTCATACCGCCCCATTTCCCTTCTCAATGTTGATGCCAAGGTATCTTAACTCGGTTCCTGACCCAGCAGTCTGGGCCAGATATGGGATAGTGAACCTCAAACATGTAATGACAAACGGGAGGGTGGCGACGTTCCAGACCCTGAAGCAGAACCATAACCTGCCTCAATCCTTTCAATTTAGATATTGGCAACTGAAGCATGCCATTACCTCGCAGGTCCCAGAAACGATTACCCTTGAACCTGACTCCATAGAAAGACTGCTTAACTCCGCGGTGATGGGGAAACCACCTCTCCTCTCTATACTTCTACCTCACAGCGGCCCATGACACTAATACGACGACACTTTTCAATAAGTGGAAGGTCGACATCCCCGACCTCACTGAAGAAACCTGGGAGGACCTAGTCTCCACTTACATCCCATCCATGATTGCATCCAGGGATCGTTTTATCCAACTGAAGTTCCTGCATAGGGCGTATTACACCCCGCAGAGACTTGCCAAAATCTATCCCTCCCTGGACCCAGTCTGTATGCGATGTAACCAAGCCAATGGCTCCTTTCTTCATATGGTGTGGACCTGTCCGAGGATCCAGCCATACTGGAGGGCGGTGGCCGCCACTGTGGGGAGAATAGCTGGTCTAGACCTTCTGCTGGATCCCCTGCTCTTCCTGCTTAGCCACCTCGGAGATGTGGAGGGGGATAGGTATACCAAAATTGTGCATAACCTTTTTATTGTTCTACGCCAGACGAGAGATTCTTTTGCGTTGGAGGGGCACTGAGGTACCTACTGGGGCCACTTGGGAATCCACAGTAAATAGAGTACTGCCACTCTACAAAATGACATACGAGAGCAGGAACTGCCCTGCTAAATTTGCTAAAGTATGGTCGGCATGGTTGGATGGAGGTGGGGACGGTCCTCGCAATCCTTAATGGTCACTTGAAGCTACTGGGAAGCAAGGCTACTTGTTCTGGGTTGTGCTCCCCCCTCTCCTACTCCCCTTCCTCTCCCCACCTTCCCCCCCCCCTTTTTTAGGGTGTTAGGGATATAACATGACTACTCCTTCAACCCACCTGCTTATAACAAGCAATGGGAAACCTAAAGCTGTGATACACTGTAAATGCTCTGTATGTTCTATCTGCATATTTGACCGTCATTACTCTGTTTGTATTGTAATTTTTCCTTCTGACCAATGTGTACGATCTGTCAATGCCTTGTATTTAATTGTTATTTTTGAAATAAAAAAAACCTTACTGTTAAAAAAAAAAAAAAAAAAGGCATCTCCCCGTTCTGCCTAGCAACAAGTGACACTGATCTCTGCTCCCTGTGATTGGAGCAGAGATCAGTGATCAGTAAAACACAGCCACGCCCCACCCACAGTTAGCAACACGCCCCTAGGACACACTTAACCCCTACACTGCCACCCCCTGGTTAACCCCTTCACTGCCAGTGTAATTTACACAGGAATCAGTGCATTTGTATAGCACTGATTGCTGTATAAATGGCAATGGTCCCAAAAATGTGTCAAAAATGTCCGATGTGTCCGTCATAATGTCGCAGTCGCAATAAAAAAATAAAATAAAATCACTAATCGCCGCCATTACTAGTAAAAAAAAAAAAAAATATTAATAAAAAATGCCATAAAACTATCCCCTATTTTGTAAACACTATAACTTTTGCGCAAACAATCAATAAACACTTATTGCGATTTTTTTTACCAAAAATATGTAGAAGAATACGTATCGGCCTAAACCGGGGAAAAAAAAAGTTTTTTTTTTTTTTTTTTTTATATATTTTTTGTAGGGCTGTGGAAATTAAATATTAATTCCTCGATTAATCTTTTTGATCGGTACTCACCTCTCCGCGGCTTCCGGGTCTTCAGGGAGTTCTGTCGGAGATCCGGTGACGTCACGGACATCAACATCACCGGACTCCTCCCCCCTTCCCCAAGTGCCTCCGTCTGCTAACGGGGAAGGGGGGTGGAGTCGAAGTTCTGATTGAACGTAACGTGTACGGACGAGGAGCTACGCATGTCATGCGCTGCTGCCCTTCGGAACTAAGACGATTGTCGGCTTTACATGCTGTGTTTTTATCATCTTTATGTGAGTAGTTTGTGTTTGAACACAAAAATGAAATCTTATACTTAAGCGGTGAGCACTTAGATCTTTTCTTTCTACCCATGACCTGCGTCCTTGCTGAGATCTAAGGAGACGTGAGAGAAGTTTATGGTCCTTGTTAACCCTTTTGATACCCGCTTGCATGACCACCTGTTTGCACAGGGGTCCATGCCATAAGGTGAGAGTGATTAGTTAGACCGGAGGTGGAGGGATTGTCACGCTACTGTGGAAAAAAAAATGACTTACGTCAGTGCTACAGTTTGAATTTAAAAAAGTATTTGTGTGAACTGTGAAGTGAAGTCATGGATTGTGGAAACTAACTAGTGCCGGGTGATTGTATATAGTGTATACCACATTTACCACTGACTAATGCAGAGTTGCAATGCAAGGAGATCAGCTAAAAAGTAGTTGGATCTGTATGTGCGTTATAATTAATCGAAATTAGTCGATTAATCGATTAAAAGAAAATCGATTAATCGAACACGAAAATTTTAATCAGCAACAGCCCTAATTTTTTGGGGATATTTATTATAGCAAAAAGTAAAAATGAATGTGTTTTTTTTCAAAATTGTCGCTCTTTTTTCATTTATAGCGCAAAAAAATAAAAACCGTAGGGGTGATCAAATACCACCAAAAGAAAGCTCTATTTGTGGGGAAAAAAGAACGTCAATTTTGTTTGGAAGGCACGTCGCACGACCGCGCAATTGTCAGTTAAAGCGACGCAGTGCCGAATCGCAAAAAGTGGTCTGGTCTTAAGCCAGCAAAATGGTCCGGTCTGAAAGCGTTTAAAAAAATAAAATAAAAAATTTATTTTTTTTTTAATTTTATTTACAATTTTTTTTTTTCTTTTTTAACACACTGTGATCAGAGCAATACAAATGTTACCATAGTTACACCGTACTACTCTGGGGAAGTTATCTGTTTTTTTACACACACACACACACATTAGGATTGCTTATACTTATATTGTTATAAGCAACCATTTTTACTGTTCATTCAGTGTCTTTTGTTGTGATTATCTGATTGGCCAAAGCTATTCACATGGTACAGATTGGCTGCGATTGGCCCTTGTCTGTACCCATGTGATCACTGTGACCAATCACAGCTAGCAACACAATTGTATACAATGGATTGGCATAAAACAGGGATATGCAATTAGCGGACCTCCAGAACTACAAGTCCCATCATGCCTTTGCCTCTGGGCGTCATGCTTGTGGCTGTCAGAGTCTTGCTATGCCTCGTGGGACTTGTAGTTCTGCAACAGCTGGAGGTCCGCTAATTGCATATCCCTGGCATAAAAGGAAGCCATCCGTTGTTTACAATTGCCATGTGATCTGCTGCGATTAGTCACAGCGATCAAACGACACTGGCAGCGGGGGCCGGTATAGTGATCAGTCATCGCCTGTCCGGTGGTCACAGATGGTGACAGATCGCACCTCCTGAGAGGGACGTCATATGGCGTCCAATCAGAAAGGACCAAAGGCCTGCCCAGGCCTATAACAGATTGATGGAAGGTGTTCAATTACATTTTTTTTAAAAAAGCAACAGGTTCCCTTTAAGTGGCAATCAGCCACAACAATCTCCTAATTACCGAGGTAGTTTTCCCGCTGTTTATCCATCTTGACATCTTCCCAGTTGAACTGGTCCTGTCCGCCCCGAGCGCCCCCTCTGGAGGAACCGAACATTGTGACTGCAATAGAGGAGAACGAGAAGAGAAATATCAGGTTAGTGACATCAATGTGTGACAGCTGCACCTCCAGGTGACCCCCCCCCATAATAAGAGTAGAATATTCCACTGGATGCTGAACTCTAAGCTCCCTCGTCACTTCCTCCTAGACTTGCCTCCAGGAGCTTCTCCATTCCTCTGGAACTCCCTACCCCAATCTGTCCGGCTATCTCCTCCTCTACTCTGTCCACTTTTTCCTGATCCCTGAAAACCCTTCTCTTCAGGGAAGCCAATCCCACCTCCACCCAACAACTAAACTTTTACTTCCTCCATCAACTTTTTTTTTTTTGGAGAGATAATCTTAGATAAATTAGAGATAATGTCTGTACCATGTGATCACTGTGACCAATCACAGCTAGCAACACAACTGTATACAATGGATTGGCATAAAAGGAAGCCAGTCCCCTCACACAGTTATTGTATGACCCGACCCTCCTGTGACAGACCCAACCAGGATTGTGGCTTTTGGGAGGGGACTGCAGGGTAGCCTCGTGCCTACTGACTATGGGCCTTGGCATTTGAGGGGGCTCAATTCTTTGGGAAGGGGGTGTGCCTGAAGGACCTCTGGAGTTGTTTTGCTTCAGATTCAGGTATATGTCTCGCTGAAAAACCCTGGGAACCTAGGACCTGGATACAGATTTGGGGCCTCTTTGCCCAAACCAGCAATGACTGCTTTTACCCCCCACCCCACCCGGTCCTAGACTCAGAGAGTCTAAGGCCACAGGTCTCAAACTGGCGGCCCTCCAGCTATTGCAAAACTACAAGTCCATGAGGCATTGCAAGGCTGACAGTTACGAACTTGACTCCCACAGGCAGAGGCATGATGGGACTTGTAGTTCCACAACAGCTGGAGGGCCGCCAGTTTGAGACCCTCTGGACTCTAAGCAGAAGATAATAATCAGCTTCAAACAACCTGATACTGATTTGGGCACAGAGGCCCCAAGTCTGTATCCAGGTCCTTGGTTCCCAGAGTATTTTCGGTGAGACATGGACCTGAATCCAAAGCAAAACCACTCCAAAAGGTCCCCCCCAGGCACACCTCTCCCAAGACTAGAGTAGAGCCCCCTCAAATGCCGGGGCCCATAGTCAGTATTCACGAGGTTACCCTGTAGTCCCCTCCAAAACCCCCGTCCTGGTTGGGTCTGTCACGCCTCCCTTTTATAGACTGCAATCTCAATGAACCTGCAAGATAAAGTGCAGGTGCACCTTAACCACTTGCCTACCGGGCACTTTTACCCCCTTCCTGCCCAGGTCGATTTTCAGCTTTCAGCGCTGTCACACTTTAGGCCCGTACACACGATCGGACTTTTTGACAACCAACATGCAAATTAGCTGTTTTGGACCAACATCCGACCGTGTGTACGCTCCATCGGACCAACTTTTTCCAGGTTTCATCTGACTTTTGTTGGCTGTGCGAACGGACCAACTTTCTGCCAACAAAAGTCCGATGGACCAAAGTCCGACCGTGTGTACACAAAACCAACGGACTTTTGTCCAAAGTACAAACACGCATGCTCAGAACCAATGCAAAAGATCAGACAACAATATAGAAGTTGACCAAAGGTGGCGCTGGAGTATTTGAACGTCCTCTTTTGAAGTGTCGTCAGTACGTTGAAACGTCACTACGTTCATGTTTGTTGCCTAAAAAGTCCGATCGTGTGTATGCAATACCAACTTGGGGCCAACGCCCTTTGTACAAAAATCCATGGGAAAGTTGGTCCACAGTCCGATCGTGTGTATGAGGCTTTTGAATGACAATTGCGTGGTCATAAAAACACTGTACCCATATGACATATTTATAATTTTTTTCACACAAATAGAGCTTTCTTTTGGTGGTATTTAACCACTACAAATACCGGGCACTTTCGCCCCCTTCCTTCCTAGCCCAATTTTCAGCTTTCAGCGCTCTCGCACTTTCAATGATAACTGCGCGGTCATGCTATGCTGTACCCAAATGAATTTTTATCATTTTGTTTGCACAAATATAGTTTTATTTTGGTGGTATTTATTCACGACTCCGATTTTTATTTTTTGCGATATAAGCGAAAAAAATTGCGGAGATTTTGAAGAAAAACAATATTTTCTTCTTTCTTTTTTAAAAGAAATCCAATAAAGTCGAATTTTGTCATAAATTTAAGCCAAAATGTATTCTGCTACATGTTTTTAGTAAAAAAAATTCTGTTAAGAATATAATAATTGGTTTGTGTGATCACGGACATATGTACGCAAATGATCATGTACAGATGTGTGCAGGTGATCACGGACATATGTGTGCAGATAATCATTGGGACATGTGATTTTAGTGGGACATATGTGGGGGACATCTGTTTTTATTATTTGGGGACATGTGCGTTTACAGTGTTTTACACTAAACTGGTGATCAGTGAGTAAAAAGCTGTAAAAAACAGCTCATACTCACTGATCACTAGCCGGCTGCAGCGATCCGCTCTCCTCAGCGACGACTTCCGTGTGAGGAGAGCTGATTGCCTAGCAACCGGCTGTTTGTTTACATCACATGACGGCTGTGATTGGACACAGCCGTCATGTGATCAGGAGGGCCAATCACAGAGCCCTCCTGCTGATCCGAGATGAGCCGTGTCCAGGTGACCCGAGCGCAACGGGATCGCACGATCCCCCTCCTTCTGAAGGACGTTCAGGAACGTCCAGTCAGAAGTAGAAGGCTCCCACCCAGCCGTTTATGTGCAGTGGCCGGGTGGGAAGTAGTTAAAGCGTTGTTCTGCCCAAAAAATAAATAAAAATTAAAACCCAGCAGCTACACATACTGCAGCTGCTGGCTTTTACCAATAGGACACTTACCTGTCCTGGAGTCCAGCGATGTCAGTGATGTTTCCATAAGCTGTCGGGTGCTGCCGCCGCCATTGTACCCGGCAGTGTAGACTTAAAGCTTCACGCCGGGAACCCTACTGTGCATGCGCAAGGCCCCACTCCTCTCTCCTACTGGCCCGGCGACAGGGATAGGAGGAGGGAGCCCCGCGGTGATGTCACCGGCCACGGCGCGGACTCCCGGAAGTGGGAACCGGTTACCTGTCAAAGACAGGTATCCGCTCCCCCCTGAAAGGTGCCAATTGTGCCATCGGAGGGGGAGAGGGGACAAACGAGCAGAAATTCCACTTTTGGGTGGAACTCCGCTTTAATCACTACTGGGTTTTTAATTATTTACTAAAAACAAACAAAAAGATATCAAACATTTTGAAAAAAAAAAAAAAACCTTTTCATATTTTGTTATAAAATTTTGCAAACAGGTAATGTTTTTCTCCTTCACTTATGTACACTGATAGGCTGCACTGATGGACACTGATAGGCGACACCGAGAGGCACTGCTAGGCACAGATTAGCAGAACTAGTGGGCACTAAGGGGACCAATGCCCCTCTGACAGAAGCCGGCGAATTGCTTTCTTCTTTTCTTCACGTTGACAAAATTACTGATTACCGGCTTCTGTTTACTTCCGTGATCAGCGGTCATTGGCTGACAGCTGATCACATGGTAAAGGGTGCTGTGATTGGCCCTTTACCCCGATCTGTGATCAGCCGAGTTCCATGGACTGGCACTAGCAGCGCGAGAACAAGACGCCGTCCACGTACGCCCTCCCGGCAAAGGAAACGCATTGTAGCCATCTTTTGGCTAAAGCTCAGGCTCCCGGTAGTTAATGTTCCACTGGAAAAAGATGCAATTGTGGAAAAGTTCAACTATCACCAAAGCTGCTTTCACACTGCAGCCGCCTTGGCGGTAAAGCGCCGCTCGTTTTAGCAGCACTTTACCATCGCTTTTCGGCCGCTAGTGGGGCACATTAAACCCCCACTAGCGGCCGAAGGGGTTAAAAGCACCCGTGTTGCGGGGCGGGTTTACAGTGTGCCCAAGGTCGGGTTTTGTCTGTGTTGCAGGGCAGGTTTGGTGTGTTGAACGGCGGGGGTTTTGCCAGTGTCGAAGGGTCGGGTTGCAACACAGAAAAAACCCGCCCAGCAACAACGAGGCACAATCAGACAACTACGCTCTCCCTCTGCCTTTTTAATAGGTTTTAAATTCTGCCCGTCAAATATTATCTCCCATCGAAAAAAGCCTCCTACGATGTGCGCAATGCACTATGGTGACGTCACGCCAGCTGATCGGGAAATCAGCCCAAGTGGCCTTCCGTACCGCGAACGTGCGGGGCACTATTCGATAGAAGCATTATTGTGCCCACCTGGAAGCAGCCAATAAGCAGTGGCGAGGTTGCATCCCATTGAAATGAATTGGCTGCCCCACATGCAAAATGCAGCCAACAGATCTAAGCCAAGCCTCAGAGATAATAAGTATAGCTGAGGGTGACCTGGTCTGGAAATTCTGTGTGACTACAAGTCCCAGCAGGTCACCTCCTGACACTCTCTATGTCTATGACTCTCTACATCACACACACTATGGGGATTTACAATCACACTATATGTATATACCTTGCTCCTACTCCTCACTTGACAGACCAGTGTCAGGTCAGAGGGCCACATACCGGCTCCCCTCCCTCCTCCCCATCACACATATCCACACCTACCGCTCAGATTTCTCACCTTCGGAAGGGAAACCACGAAATCACACTCACTTCTGGTATCTGTATGGGGGAAGAATGAGGACGGCGCACCAGTCACATGACCGCGAGAAGGAGCCCGTCAGCCATCTTTGTTGTGGGCAAAGGCTAATAACTTGGCACAGGATGCCGTTGTAGTGTCATACTTTGCTACCCATCATAGGATGCTGCGGAAGTGACGTTGCGGTCCGAAATTGAACACTGCGCATGCGCGATGCGTTCCAAACACTCGCGCCGTGCGGTTCAAAGGATTTGCGGCAATACAGCTCAGTGAAACCCTCAGATAATGTCACGGAAGTGACATTACAGACAACAAGAACACTGGGCTGTGCGTTCCAACACTAATACTTCCCTTGTTACCCAGAATCTCCAGAGCTACCAGCTGTGATAGATCCTGCAATGCTGGGACTTGTAGTGCCTAAAATCGATCATGCAATGCTGGGACTTGTAGTGCCTATAATCGATCCTGCAATGCTGGGACTTGTAGTGCCTATAATCGATCCTGCAATGCTGGGACTTGTAGTGCCTATAATCGATCATGCAATGCTGGGACTTGTAGTGCCTATAATCGATCCTGCAATGCTGGGACTTGTAGTGCCTATAATCGATCCTGCAATGCTGGGACTTGTAGTGCCTATAATCGATCATGCAATGCTGGGACTTGTAGTGCCTATAATCGATCATGCAATGCTGGGACTTGTAGTGCCTATCCTGAGCTACCTGCGGTGATCGATTCTGCAATGCTGGGACGAGAAATATTATGCTCTCGAGCGGGCGGGCGGAGAGATGGTTAAAAGTCAGAAACAGGCCCGCCCACCACCCTAAAAAAACGCAAATCGCGCATGCGCAAATCTTATGTATGTCCAGGGTCCTAAAAAATTATGGATTCGAGGGGGCAGGCGGACAGAGCGGAGCTTGGAGAGGGGGGCGGGACCCCGTACATAGCACTGAGTCCAAGTACAGTACATTGTTCTGCCATCAATTACGCTGCCACTGTGCCCATCAAACGTCTCACTGTGCCCATCAAACGCCTCACTGTGCCCAGCAAACGCCTCACTGCACCCAGCAAATGCCTCACTGTGCCCGTCAAACGCAATCACTGTGCCCGTCAAATGCAGCCACTCCGCCCATCAAACGCCTCACTGTGCCCGTCAAATGCCTCACTGTGCCCATCAAACGCTGCCACTGTGCCTGTCAAACGCAGCCACTGTGCCCGTCAAATGCAGCCACTCCGCCCATCAAACGCCTCACTGTGCCCGTCAAACGCTGCCACTGTGCCCGTCAAATGCAGCCACTCCGCCCATCAAACGCCTCACTGTGCCCGTCAAACGCTGCCACTGTGCCCGTCAAATGCAGCCACTCCGCCCATCAAACGCCTCACTGTGCCCATTAAACGCCTCACTGTGATCGTCAAACGCTGCCACTGTGCCATCAAACGCCTCACTGCACCCAGCAAATGTCTCACTGTGCCATCAAACGCAGCTACTGTACCCATCAATTGCTGCCAGATTGTCAAGCCGCAGCTGTGCTCCCTGGGGGTATGCTGATCGCACATCCGTGCTGCTGGAGGGAGCCCAGACGACCATAAATGAGGGACCTGCATGTCATGGTAAGTGAGACCATCCCATATCCCACTCCATCTTCCCAGAGGACAGGGACAACCCCCCCCCCTGAGGACAGGGACCCCCCTCCCCCCTCTGAGGACAGGGACCCCTCCCCCCTCTGAGGACATGGACCCCCTCCCCCCCTCTGAGGACAGGGACCCCTCCCCCCTCTGAGGACAGGGACCCCTCCCCCCCTCTGAGGACAGACACCCCCTCCCCCCAAGACAGACACCCCCTTCTCCCTCCTGAGGACAGGGAAACCTTCTCCTCCCTGTCCCAGAGACATGTCCAGAGTACACAGAGGATACATGGGATAGATTAGAAGGGATGGAGGCCCAGAGACATGTCCAGAGAACACAGAGGATACATGGGATAGATTAGAAGGGATGGAGGCCCATAGACATGTCCAGAGTACACAGAGCATACATGGGATAGATTAGAAGGGATGGAGGCCCAGAGACATGTCCAGAGTACACAGAGGATACATGGGATAGATTAGAAGGGATGGAGGCCCAGAGACATGTCCAGAGTACACAGAGCATACATGGGATAGATTAGAAGGGATGGAGGCCCAGAGACATGTCCAGAGTACACAGAGGATACATGGGATAGATTAGAAGGGATGGATGTCCAGGGAAAACAGAGGAGGCCTCCATCCCTTCTAATCTATCCCATGTATCCTCTGTGTACTCTGGACATGTCTCTGGGCCTCCATCCCTTCTAATCTATCCCATGTATCCTCTGTGTACTCTGGACATGTCTCTGGGCCTCCATCCCTTCTAATCTATCCCATGTATCCTCTGTGTACCCTGGACATGTCTCTGGGCCTCCATCCCTTCTAATCTATCCCATGTATCCTCCCTGTACTCTGGACATGTCTCTGGGCCTCCATCCCTTCTAATCTATCCCATGTATCCTCTGTGTACTCTGGACATGTCTCTGGGCCTCCATCCCTTCTAATCTATCCCATGTATCCTCTGTGTACTCTGGACATGTCTCTGGGCCTCCATCCCTTCTAATCTATCCCATGTATCCTCTGTGTACTCTGGAAATGTCTCTGGGCCTCCATCCCTTCTAATCTATCCCATGTATCCTCAGTGTTCTCTGGACATGTCTCTGGGCCTCCATCCCTTCTAATCTTACAGGGGGAACTCTGCGAACTTTGATGTAAAGGGGAACACTGATGTAAAGGCCAATGCTGCAGACCCTGATGTAAGTGGGAACTCTGATGTAAATGGGAATGCAGTGGACTCTGATATACGGTGGTCTCTGGTGACCAGAGCACCCCTTACATCAGAGTTTTCCTTTACATCTGAATTCCCTTACACTGTAAGGGGGAAGAATCCTGCGGACTCTGATGTAAAGGGGAATGCCAGGAAATGTGATGTGTGTGGGGGGGGGGGGGGGCCGCTGGTGACCAGAGACCACCTTCCACAGAGTGAATACAGTAAGGTAAGGGGGGGGTGTTACTGAGATGAGGGCAAACCTTTTATATCAGTGCCCTCTTACATAATTGTATTAACCCCCCCCCCCCCCCTCAGACTGGCCTGACGCGCTGTCACTGACCTCCTCTCCAGGGCAGCGTGCAGGGCTCAGTTAGACGGCTCCAGGTTGGTGGTTCTGGTTTTTATTCTATAGTCTCTTCTCCACAGTCCATACACGTCTGACTCCTCCCGTAATCCCAATCCCGGCGGGGCTCTCACTCTTGATTCCTCTCCAGACTCCCCCTAAGAGACTGCAGACACGTTAAAAGACATGAGATAGTCAGAGATTGCAGACAGGATACAAGAGATGGTTAGAGGCTGCAGACAGGATACAGGAAGTGGTTAGAGGCTGCAGACATGGTACAAGAGGTGGTCGGAACATGTGCACAGTATACAGGAGGCAGTCAGAGGATGTGGAAATGGTACAGGTGGTGGTCAGAGTATGCAGACATGTAGGGGGAGCAAACAGAAGGGTTCCCCGTGTAAGGGGTGCACACAGAGGGATCAGTCATGTAGGGGGATCACACAGTGGGTTGAAGTCCTGATAAGAGCTGTCACAGGAGGGCCCTCACACAGGACACATGGCAGGCAGGGCAGTGAGGTTGGCACACACAGGGTGATCAGGTTCCTGTTCTTAGGGGAGGTGGGGTCCTGATCCCCAGGGAAGATGGGGTCCCTAGGTGAGATGAAGTCCCTGTTGCCAGGGGAGATGGAGTTCCTGCCCCCAGATGAGATAGGATCCCTGTCCCAGAGTGAGAAGGGGGTCCCTGTCCCCAGGAGAGAAGGGGGTCCCTGTCCTCAGGGAGGAGAAGGTTTCCCTGTCCTCAGGGGGGAGAAGGGGGTGTCTGTCTTGGGGGTCCCTGTCCTCAGAGGGGGGGGAGGGGGTCCCTGTCCTGGGGAGGGGGGGGGGGGGGTAGTCCCTGTCCTCGGGGAAGATGAAGTGGGATATGGGATGGTCTCACTTACCATGACATGCAGGTCCCTCATTTATGGTCTTCTGGGCTCCCTCCAGCAGCACGGATGTGCGATCAGCATACCCCCAGGGAGCACAGCTGCGGCTTGACAATCTGGCAGCAATTGATGGGTACAGTGGCTGCGTTTGATGGCACAGTGAGACATTTGCTGGGTGCAGTGAGGCGTTTGATGGGCACAGTGGCAGCATTTGACTATCACAGTGAGGCGTTTGACGGGCACAGTGAGGCGTTTGATGGGCGGAGTGGCTGCATTTGACGGGCACAGTGGCAGCGTTTGACGGGCACAGTGAGGCGTTTGATGGGCGGAGTGGCTGCATTTGACAGGCACAGTGGCAGCGTTTGACGGGCACAGTGAGGCGTTTGATGGGCGGAGTGGCTGCATTTGATGGGCGGAGTGGCTGCATTTGACGGGCACAGTGGCTGCGTTTGACGGGGCACAGTGGCAGCGTTTGATGGGCACAGTGAGGCGTTTGACGGGCACAGTGAGGCGTTTGATGGGCGGAGTGGCTGCATTTGACGGGCACAGTGATTGCGTTTGACGGGCACAGTGAGGCATTTGCTGGGTGCAGTGAGGCGTTTGCTGGGCACAGTGAGGCGTTTGATGGGCACAGTGAGACGTTTGATGGGTACAGTGGCAGCGTAATTGATGGCAGAACAATGTACTGTACTTGGACTCAGTGCTATGTACGGGGTCCCGCCCCCCTCTCCAAGCTCCGCTCTGTCCGCCCGCCCCCTCGAGTCCATAATTTTTCAGGACCCTGGACATACATAAGATTTTAGCATGCGCGATTTGCGTTTTTTTAGGGTGATGGGCGGGGCTGTTTCTGACTTTTAACCATCTCTCCGCCCGCCCGCTCGAGAGCATAATATTTCTCGTCCCAGCATTGCAGAATCGATCACCGCAGGTAGCTCAGGATAGGCACTACAAGTCCCAGCATTGCATGATCGATTATAGGCACTACAAGTCCCAGCATTGCAGGATCGATTATAGGCACTACAAGTCCCAGCATTGCAGGATCGATTATAGGCACTACAAGTCCCAGCATTGCATGATCGATTATAGGCACTACAAGTCCCAGCATTGCAGGATTGATTATAGGCACTACAAGTCCCAGCATTGCAGGATCGATTTTAGGCACTACAAGTCCCAGCATTGCAGGATCTATCATAGGCACTACAAGTCCCAGCATTGCATGATCGATTTTAGGCACTACAAGTCCCAGCATTGCAGGATCGATTATAGGCACTACAAGTCCCAGCATTGCAGGATCGATTATAGGCACTACAAGTCCCAGCATTGCATGATCGATTATAGGCACTACAAGTCCCAGCATTGCAGGATCGATTATAGGCACTACAAGTCCCAGCATTGCAGGATCGATTTTAGGCACTACAAGTCCCAGCATTGCAGGATCTATCATAGGCACTACAAGTCCCAGCATTGCATGATCGATTTTAGGCACTACAAGTCCCAGCATTGCAGGATCTATCACAGCTGGTAGCTCTGGAGATTCTGGGTAACAAGGGAAGTATTAGTGTTGGAACGCACAGCCCAGTGTTTGTGTTGTCTGTAATGTCACTTCCGTGACATTATCTGAGGGTTTCACTGAACTGTATTGCCGCAAATCCTTTGAACCGCACGGCGCGAGTGTTTGGAACGCATCGCGCATGCGCAGTGTTCAATTTCGGACCGCAACGTCACTTCCGCAGCATCCTGTGATGGGGAGCAAAGTATGATACTACACCCCCTCTCCTTAAGAGCTGGAAGATAAACTACAAAACACTTCCTTTCCAGTATTTGTATGGGGGATTAGGAACTCGGTGGCCATCTTGGTTGTGGGCAAATCCTAGGTTGTGTGTGCTTTCAGAGCAAGCTATTCTTTGGGAGACCAGACCAAGGAGGTTTTTAAAGTTTGCTTTGTTTTTTTTTTTGGTGGTATTTAATCACTGCTTGGTTTTTTATGTTTTGCTTATGTTTATGTTTTAAAAAAATAAAATAAAAGTTTTTCTTAGTTTCTGTCAGTTAAATTTGTAAATAAATCTATAAGCACTGAGCTTAAAGCACAAAAAAATGTAAAACAAATAGTGCTGCCACTTAAAAAAAAACAATATAAACCAACAGGTAAAAAAGTAAATAAGTGCTATGCACATAAATGACTATTTCACAGTAGCGCTCATAAAAAAGTAGGTTAACAAAAATGTGTTTGAGCACCCCCAGATGATGCCTCATTAAGGCGAAACGCGTCGGGATACGAAGTGCTGATGCCACTGCTGCCAACCTTTTTTATACATGCCTACTAAAATCTTTGTACATGTGAGTACCCATTTTTGATTTATTAAATTACATTTTGCCTGACGGTATCACGCTATATGGTCTCATTTCTCTTTATCGGTAACACCTTTGGGGATGAGCCACATACCATACCTGCCTACTATTCCCATTCTGAGTTAACATCAACTACCCAGCGCATAGACTTGTCGGTGGTCACCATACATTACCAACTGGAACTACTGCCCACGTCGGTGTATTGCAAACACCACACAGCAATTTTGACTCATACGGCGTAAGCCCATCGTCACGTCAGTCGGTAAGCCTTCCCATAATCGGTGACGGAATACATCAGACAAGCCGCACATATCACCTAAATGTCTTAATATATTCACTTTTGTCACTATATGGTGTATTAATAATTTATTTTCACAATAACTATTCACTTATTGTCTAAGTTATGGGACACAATATTGTTTAGTTCATGACAGCTTTATTGAGGTCACGTCCATTTTCACAACAATTATTTTTATAGATATGAGCAATATTGTTTAGTTCGTGATAGTTTTATTGAGGTCACGTTCTCTTTATATAAATATTTTCATGCAATATTTTATTATATTGGATATCATTTATACAACACATCTTCATCACTGGTGGAAAAGAAAAACTGCGCCAGGTAAAATAGCTAAATGTCCTATAAAGTGATAATGACAATCAAATTGGGAACTACTGATACATGACCAGTAGGTGAAAATATGTGAAGATGTATATGAACACAAATTCTTATTGCAAACAATGGTATCTGAAGATAATGATGTAATAAATGACTAAGTGGT
The DNA here is from genome assembly GCA_028564925.1 of Lithobates sylvaticus. Classification (NCBI taxonomy): domain Eukaryota; kingdom Metazoa; phylum Chordata; class Amphibia; order Anura; family Ranidae; genus Lithobates; species Lithobates sylvaticus. Next base: position 519,487,101 of record CM053030.1, on the reverse strand, counting down.
TAGCAATGGCACAATGTGACAGAGAAGTCCTATACTGTAATCACACACTAGACAGCATGAGGATAAACCTGTAAATAAAAACAGTTCAAATGCTGAATATCATCCTAGGATATGAATTCCTATTCTTGGAGACCAGGAACTACAGGTTTAAAATTCTTGTCACACCGCTGTGCTCCACACCACACGAAAGTGCCGCCACCAGTATAAAATCTCCTTACCAGATGGTTGGCAAAATAAAGCCACTCAGACTAAGCCCATATAGGAATCCCGACTTCCAAGAAGGGACGAACGCCAAACAAACGATATCCCAGAGCCTGCCACTCACAGCGGACACAAGACTTCAGACCAGACCCAGTGTGGAAATCTAATCCGGAGAGTAGCACTCGGCGGTGCATCCAAATATTGCCAGAGAAGAAAGAGGGCAGACCATAGTATAATATTGTTTTTAAAAAATATAATGAGTAGTTTATTATTGAAAAAGTACTCACATTTAAATGAAATTAAAAGAGCATAGACAGACTCCAATTGGATAGATACGGACGCCGGCTGGCATCAACAAACGAACCCTTCCTCCTTCCAGAGACGCTAAACGCGATGACGTCACTGCACGCCCTCCCAAATTTTCCACATTTCCCATTTGTGTTTCCCCACCCCCATCCCTCCCCTTCCTACCCCATTGGGTTAGCGCAGTTTTTTCCTGTTTATACATCTTCATCACTGGTTATATATTTTGGATAATATGGTCTTTTGATATTATCCCAGAATTGTGTTTAATAATTATTATTGAACATTTGAGCGCCGCACTTATTTTTCACATTTTTTTTCCATTTAATTTACTAGTGTCGTGTAAGGGTGCTGGTTTTATTTAAGTTTAGCGCGGTTTTCTTCCCCCTTTTTTTCTAACAAAAATGTGTTTAACCGCTTCCCGACTGCCGCCTGTACATATATGTCGGCAGAATGGTACGGCTAGGCAAAAGCATGTATATATACGTGCACTTTAATTGCCTAGCCGTGGGGTCGCGCGCATGCCGCTGGCTGGTGTCCCGCGATCGGGTCACAGAGCTGAAGAACGGGGAGAGGTCTGTGTAAACAAACCTCTCCCCGCACTTCCTACACTGACTGTGATTAATCGGCTGTTCCCTGTCATCGGGAAAGCCGATCAATGACATCCTACTGTAAAAAAAAAAACACAACACGTCACACTTAGCCCCTCCCCGCCCCCTAGTGATTAACTCCTTCACTGCCAGTGTCATTTACATAGGAATCAGTGCATTTAAATAGCACTGATTGCTGTATAAAATGACAATGGTCCCAAAAATGTGTAAAAAATGTCCGATGTGTCCGCCATAATGTCTCAGTCACAATAAAAATCGCTGATCGCCGCCATTACTAGTAAAACAAAAAATATTAATAAAAATGCTATAAAACTATCCCCTATTTTGTAGACGCTATAACTTTTGTGCAAACAAATCAATAATCGCTAATTGCGATTTTTTTAACTAAAAATATGTAGAAGAATACGTATCGGCCTAAACTGAGGAAAAAATATATAGATTTTTTGGGGGGATATTTATTATAGCAAAAAGTAAAAAATATTGCATTTTTTTCAAAATTGTCGCTCTATTTTTGTTTATAGCGCAAAAAATAAAAACCGCAGGGGCGATCAAATGCCACCAAAAGAAAGCTCTATTTATGGGGAAAAAAGGACGCCAATTTTGTTTTGGAGCCACGTCGCACGACCGTGCAATTGTCAGTTAAAGCGACGCAGTGCCGAATCGCAAAAAGGGGCCTGGTCCTTTGGCTGCCAATTGGTCCGGGGCTGAAGTGGTTAAACTAGTCCATTCCATTTTTCTCAAGTTCATCTGGGTACATAAACGTCCTTGTATTCCCAGACGCCAGTTATTGCTTCCTAAATCATACCGGGGTCTTGCAGTGCCTGACGTGATGAAATACTACCTCTCTACTCTCCTCGGTAGATTGATCGATTGGCACCGTCACTCTACAAACAAACTTTGGGTGCAAATCGAGCAAGCTCAAACAGATATTTCACTACGGGGAGCCCCTTGGTGCTATCGTGACCTACCACGTACGTTAAAACTACACCCCCTGATCGGACGCACACTGCGAACTTGCTCGCAACTTTTCTCACAAGCCTCTTTGTCTACGCGTGACTCTCCCCTATTTCCAACAATAGGGAACCCCCAATTCCTGCCAGGCTCCCATGATCGACGACTCTGGCACTTGCTCCAATCCGGACGTCACCAAGCATCTCACTTTTTCATAACCGGCCCAAAAGCAGTTACCACTGGCATACTGTCTTTAGGGGGAGCCATTGTATTCCTTGGCCTCCTCAATATCCTCTCTCCTGACCCCATCTCCCCTCCCCCTCCCTCCTCTGTTTTTCTCTTAGCTGTTCTATTTCTCAATTTAGTCTCAATCTTTTCGTACCATTAAAAAATAGGGAAAGGGTAGTTCTATACCCCTTTCATAGGGCTGTTTTCTATACATACCCACCTGTAGATACAAGAGTGATATCTATTGCGGAATTTGTATCAGTAATGTTTTAATGATGTGTAATTTCCTTAATACTGACTTTCAGTCTGGCTTACATACCGTATATACTCGAGTATAAGCCGAGTTTTTCAGCAAATTTTTTTGTGCTGAAAATGCCCCCCGGCTTATACTGGAGTCAAGCACTTTTCTGCAGCAGAGAATGAAATTTTCCGACCCAACTTTGGGGCCCCGTATCTCGGGGCCACTTGGTGCTAGGAACCCCAAATTTGGTGTGCATACCCAGTGGAACCAGCACTACAACATATCCAATAGGGTCCCTAGCACCAAGTGGCCCCCCGATATACGGAGCCCCAAAGTCGGTTCGGAAAAAAATGTAATTCTCTGCTGCAGAAAAGTGCTTGACATTTTCCGTACCGACTTTGGGGCCCGGTATCTCAATGCCACTTGATGATAGGAACCCAATCCTTGGATATGTTCTAGTGCTAGTTCCACTGGGTTTGGACACCAAATTTGGGGTTCCTATCCCCAAGTGGCCCCGAGCTACGGGGCCACAAAGTCGGTCAATTGTGTCCATCTGCAGCAATGTAATTTCAGGACCCTTTGGGTCCAGAGACCCCAAAAATGGCTTTAGCTAGGGACCCTTAACTACCAAGTTTGAAGTTCGGGGGACCTATGGCTGCAAATGGGCACAGTGAGGCTGCAAATGGGCATTGTTGACCCTCTTTTCTACTTACAGTAGCTGCGCATTTATCATCCTAGGTTTATACTCGAGTCAATACGTTTTCCCAGTTTTTTTTGTGGTAAATTAGGTGCCTCGGCTTAAATTCGGGTCGGCTTATACTCGAGTATATACGGTACCTTTCATGTTTATGTGAACAATTGTACACTGTAGATGAGAAATGTTGGATCTGCCTTTTCCTGTTTCCTATAAATAAACAATTTGAAAAAAAATGAATTGCAGCCCCGTACATCTGCAAAATAGAGCAGCGCGTTATGGCTGCGGGTGGGGGAACAGGTGCAATTTACATGTTGTCCCCCACCTGCAACAGTGTGAGCCTAGCCTTGAGCTGCAAAGGCAGCAGACAGGGCTGTACACATTAAAAATTCTGGATGAACCCGCTTCACACTGTTATACACCCTTTGTAGTAAACTTTGAATAAAAAAAGGTTCACATACATTGCAATACATGTTTAAGCCGGCCAACTGCGTCAAAGTAATCCCTCTCTGGCCAGTCCCTACTCTACTCTGCACAATGCAAATGCTCCAGTGGATATAGAGCCAATATGGGGCAGATAGATACAAGTTGTTTGGGAACTACAGATTCAGGTCTGGTCACTGACCTGGACTATGCAATGGAAATAAGATATACCTATGCTTATATGCCAATAGTTTATACATATAACCCATCAGGCGCTAAAGAGGTGTGACCACATAAATGGAACCTCTGCACACTGCTATACCCCCTTTCTAGCAATTGTTGCACAATAACAGGGATTTTTAGTTCACATGCATTGCAATATGTGTCTATGGCGGCTAACTTAGTTAAAGTAGTCTACATACTCTACATAGTTAATCTGGTTGAAAAAATACTTCATCTAGTTCAACCAATAAAAAGGCAAAAAGATATCATACAATCCTATGTACACAATCCTATACCCACAATTGATCCAGAGGAAGGCGAAAAACCCCAGCAAAGCATGAACCAATTTACTCCAGCAGGGGGAAAAATTCCTTCCTGATCCCCCGAGAGGCGATCGGATATTCCCTGGATCAACGAATCCCATCAGGTACTCCCTCTCTCGCCAGTGTGAGTTGATGAGATTCACAGCTTCCTACTTATGGGAACTCAGAGTAGCACGTGTCCTACTGCTACATACGTGCTTCTGGCCTGTAGGGGCATTGCCTTGTTAGGGAATCATTAGATGAGTTTATGAGGGGTTTCCCTTTCAACAATCAGCAAAGGTATCAGAAATAATGCCCAGTTTTGTTGAACATGGGTGTGATCCCGTCTTACGAGCCCCCAATGTTTTACCGGGGGGGGGGGGGGGGGGTTAATTTGAAGTTTAGGCATTTATAAGGTGTAAAAGGTATCTTCACTGTATTGAAGATTTAAAAAGGTGTAAAGAAAGTTAAATTGAATGCGTACGTGCCTAAACTATCTATGTACCTTCGTTAGGCATACAACACTAATATACACAACTAGTTGTTACGTAACTTTGAATAAGGGACTGTTCTAATGGATGGTGCATGCCTCTAATGAAGATGCCCTCAGCGGGTCAGAGAGCAGAGTTACGACTGTTCCCTTCCTTCCAGCTCTGAGCGTTGTTCCCAAACCTCACCTCAGATAGATGATCCCAAATAAAGAAGGAGTCACCCTCTCTACTCTTGTGAGATGCACTAGAGGCATGTTACTTACTTTAACAGGTGGTAAAAGGAAACCCAGTGCATGCCAGGTACACAATGAAAAGGAGCTAATATTGGAAAACATAAAACACTGCAAGGTAGACTTCATGTTCACGTTTTACAGAAGTTAATCTGTTGACTTGTGTCGAAGAGGGACAGCCAAGCATGGACTGAAATCCAGCCAGTTCCTGCTCAACCGGCTGAATTGTGATCCACCTATGGGCAGCTTTAGTAAATGTAAGTGATGGACAGTCTGTGACAAAGGTGTTCACCAGACTGATGGACATCTGGTCCTACCAGATCCAAGAATATGAAATATGTAAAATAGCTGGACTGGGCTGCTGAGTCTACAAGGTCATTGGATGGAGTCTTCAAGAGACCCAAGGTTTATATTGTGGGGGAGTCAGGGCTGAGTCTGAGGGAGCTGGGAGGAGTCTGTGAGGGAGGAGTCTGTAAGAAGGTGGGGACAAGTCTATGAGGGAGTGAGAAGGCTGCAGGGAGGAAGGAGTGTGCAAGGAGGGGGGTCCTTACATGTTCCTTCCTCCCTAAAGACTCCTCCATACTCCCTTACAGACTTGTCCCCACCTTCTTACAGAAGCCCCCCCACTCCCCCACCGACTTCTCCCTTCTACCCGGCAGACGGAGAAAGAGGGAGGGAGAGAGAAATTGGAAGAAAGAGGGATGAAGGGAGAGAAATTGGGAGAAAGAAAGAAAGAAAGAGGGTTAGAAAAAAAAGGGAGAGATGGAGGGAAAAAGAGAGAAAGTGAGAGAGAGAATAATTCTAACCTCTCAGAAAACAACAGTCCTGGGATGAATATGTATAATTATATTGATGACACGGTCTGACCGGGACGTGGGTCTGATTTCTGTGAATGTCCCAGGCAGATCGGGACTGTTGGTACCTATGCTCTATATATACAGTATATCATGGTTGCTGATGTTAATGGTGGTTGATACTTGTTAGGCCTGAAATACCTTGCATTGTTTTATGCTAGTTTTCTATAAGCTATGTGGTGTGCGTTTGGCTGCATTTTGGCTGCTGCATGGCTCTCCATGCGTCACTTACAAACGAAAAGCCATTGAACAATCTCTGTTTTGTGTCTGAAATCGGCATTTGCTTCTTTACAAGGTGTTCCAGCTTGATTACCGATTTTGTAATTTCCGTGGGGCTCTGAAAAAGAAAGAGAGAGAGAAATGAGATATTATGAGAAATTTTAGGGAACAAATACACATGTACAGCCCATTTTTTATATTATTTATTGTAAAATGTGAAAGATGATGTTACGCCGAGTAAATATATACCCAACATGTCACGATTTAAAATTTCACACACTTGTTGAATTGCGCCAAACTACGGTACTTAAAAATCTCCGTAGGCGACACTTTAAAAATGTCTACAGGTTACCAGTTTAGAGTTACAGAGGAGGTCTAGCGCTAGAATTATTGCTCTCGCTCTGGTGTTTGCTGATAAATCTCACATGTGTGGTTTGAACACCGTTTATATATGTGGGCTTGACCTACGTATGCATTCACCACTGCGTGCAAGCCCAGGGGGATGGGTGCACTTTTAAAAAAAAATTATATTATTATTTATTTTATTACTTTTTTACACTGTCCCTTAAAAAAATGTTTTAGTCACTTTCAATATAAACATCCCTTGTGATAGAGATAAGCAGTGACTGGTCTTCTTTATGGAGAGATCTGGGGTCAATAAGAACCCACATCTTTCCTCTACAATGTAAAGCATTAGATCAAAAACAAAATCATTGATCTAATGCTTTATAAAAAAAAAGTGGAAGCCGTCTTTCCTCCGCTCATCTATGTTGCCAGCTGCCACAACCACCGTATCACTTCTCGGGGCTAACCAATCACCCAGGTAAGCCCGAGAACCACATATTGCTGCAGCCAAATCCCAGGTATTTCTCTTCTGACCGAGGACGTCATTTGTCAGGAATGGCATAGCTTTCCTGTATAAACACCTATGATGTCATAGCTATCCTCTATAAACACCTATGACGTCATAGCTTTCCTCTATAAACACCTATGACGTCATAGCTATCCGCTATAAACACCTATGACGTCATAGCTTTCCTCTATAAACACCTATGATGTCATAGCTATCCTCTATAAACACCTATGATGTCATAGCTTTCCTCTATAAACACCTATGATGTCATAGCTATCCTCTATAAACACCTATGATGTCATAGCTTTCCTCTATAAACACCTATGATGTCATAGCTTTCCTCTATAGACACCTATGATGTCATAGCTTTCCTCTATAAACACCTATGATGTCATGACGGGTCACGACCTTTTGTACAGTTATTGGAATCTCTACTTACCGATCGCATTACAAATGGTGGGGGTGTCTTCCGTGCCTCCACCTCCTCCCAATTTACGCCATTGAAAAATGGGTGTTGTCGAATGTTGGCCACGGCCTCTTTTCGCATTTTCTGGTCTTTGCACAGGAGCTGTGGGGGAAAAAGAAAACAGAAAAACATCAGATCACTATAATGCCGCAACAATGCTAAGAGGCCTATTAATGAAGACCTAAGGTTATCACACTCCACACAGAGCTGGCAATCAGGGCCGGATCTTGGGGGTGCTGGGATTAGCTGAGTCCCCCCCCCAGATTTCATTCATACCCCCCTCCCAGGACCCTACTGAGGGGCTGGGGGGCACTGCTCATTCTCAGCAATGTAGAGTCATCAGGGCAGCACAGTGTCCACCCCCAGGGTAGGACTGTTTGTGAATGAAGGACTGAGGGCTCTGATGGGGGGGGGGGGGGTGCACTCCAATGTGTAGGGGAGACTTGATATGATGGGATGGGCTCTACTGTGTAAAGGGGGACTCTAGTATGAAGGGGAGACTCTCGTGGGATGGGTAGGCTCTAATGTGAAGGGGGCTCACATATAATGAGGCAATGCTGGTGTGAGGGGGGTTTTGATGAGGTGGGGAGACACTGATATGAAGAAGGGACCCTGATGTGAAGGCTGAGGGGCTCTGATGTGTAGGGGGGCCCTGGTGTGATGAGGAGACTCTAATGCGGATGGGGAGACTGAAGCTCATCACTTTGATCTGCAGATGAATGATTGAGTAGATACAAAAGTAACAATGTTACAATGAATGTTTAAGAAACCATGGTGAGGATTTGAAGCTAGGACTATTTGTGAACGGGGGGGGGGGGGGGCAGATGGCTCTCTTGTCATATGAAGGGGGTGAATCTAATGTGTGTTGATGGTATGTCCCCTGACTTACTGCACCCCCAGGTCAGACAATCTAGATCCAGTTCTACTGGCAATTCACATCCTATTAATAAAATGCATAGTGGAGTGTGTGTTTTTCTTTACAGTCATTAGAATGAATGTGGCTTTACTTGTTTCAGAGCGGCAAAGCACAAACTAAAATATAAAAAGACTGGATGAGCCTATAGGTCCACTTTCCTTGTCCCACTATGAGGCTGTCCATACATACCCTGCATAGAAGGTTTGCAAGAACGAGGTCGATGCCACGCCGGAATCTTGGCTTATTGCAGCTTATGTTTCCCATAATTGCTTCTATGGATGCTCCGTTGAAAGGATTAATTCCAAAGACCTTCTCATATAGTAAAATCCCCAGCGAGAAATAATCGGCGGTTGTGTCGTATGGCTGAGAACGGATCACCTGCAGGGAAATAGGAGAGATAAGGATCAGGGTGACAATTCAGACACAAAACACACAGACCAAAAGTTTTCATTCTTCATTTGTAACTTTTCATTCATTTAGATCAGGGGTCTCCAAACTTTCTAAAGAAAGGGTCAGTTTATTGTCCTTCAGACTATAGGAGGGCCGGGGTGTGGCCGGTGTGAGTAGAAAATTTGAGGAATAGTGCCCCATCATTGGTGTCAGTGGGAGGGATAGTACCCCATCACTGGTGGTATCAGTGGGAGGAATAGTGCCCCATCATTGGTGTCAATGGAAGGAAGTATGCCCCATCGTTGGCGTCAATGGAAAGAATGGTGCCCCATTGTTGGTGTCAATAGAAGGAATAATGAAAGAAGTAGTGCCCCGATGACTGGATAAAGCCAGACAAAGGCCACCAACAGTTTGAAGACCACTGATTTAGAACCATCCTACTTTTATGTGTAGTGGGCACAAACTAGCCATTACACACCCTCCAGTTTCACCCCCTGTGTACACAGAGCTAATCCTCTGCCCCTGTCAGGGGCAATAAAAGAGAAGGAAAACAAACCTGCAAAGAGACAGGGGCACTTATTACATACATGTCAAGCAATCCTGAGAGATGGCTTGGCTGGATGGTAATTGCACTTTATATAATACATGTTCTATCATTTCTCTGTGTATACAGGTTCTGTTTACTTCTGGACAGACCTAATCTGGTCTTTTACTGCCTTGGGTATTCAGGTTCTCATACATTCAGGACTAATGTGGTGGATAAATAACCTGTAAATGGGGGCACTGGACCAGCGCAGAGCTTTCTACTTACCTCCGGGGCCCAGAAAGCCTGTGTTCCGACTCTTCTTGTCACTGTCCTCGATCCGAACATGTTGGTTGCTGCTAAGCCAAAGTCCCCGATTCTCACATGTCCAGTGTTGTCGATAAAAATGTTCTCAGGCTTCAGATCCCTGCGAAAAAAAAGAAGAAAAAAAAGAGTGTCAGCTCTGCAGTTCAGACAATTATCCCCCCCCCCCCCCCCCATATATCCTGGTATTGCTGGTCCATTGAGGGATCAACATTCACAAAGCTCCCTTTCCTAGCACTGCCCATAGATATGATCCAGGAAACAATCGTATCTTTCATGAACTGATTGCCCTACATAAGCTTTATGATCATTAACCGCTTGCCTACCGCTGGACGATCGTTTAGAAAGGATGACGCATGTCTAGTGTGTTTATTTCCTGTGATCAACAGCTCCATATTGTGGTCGTAATGCAGAATGTTCCTGAAATACTTCCATCATAAGAAATACTGCATTATGGCCACTAGAAGGAGCTGACGGGCTCAGGAAATAAATATATTAGACACAATACAGCAATTAAAAGATTGTAAAATGACTAGTTACCTGTGAGCTATACCCTTGGAGTGCAAGAATTCCAGACCGCAGAGGATCTCCGCTGCCAGGAGTCTGATGGTGGGGAGGTCACCTGGATCTATGGTGTTTTCCCTGTGGAAGAGGTCTCCTCCGCCGAGATATTCCATAACATAGAACATATAATCCTGGGGAAGGAAATACAGACAAGTCAGTGAATGAAATTCAGCTAGAAGGTCCAAATAAAAGTATCTATCTATATATCTATCTATCTATCTATCTATCTATCTATCTATCCATCTATCTATCTATCTCTCTAGGTCATCTTTGCTCCATGAACTGATATAAGTGACACCCATCATACAATTTTCTGTCCGTTTTCACTATCAGGCAGCTGCCACAAATACTGTAGGGTGGTTCCTCCATGGAGAAAGGACATGTACACTAAACTTCTCAATACCATAATCCTTTGCTAACATGTTTCTAATCTCCCCCTACATCAGACTAATCTAATCCAATATCTAATAATTGAAGTCCAGACAAATATAAAACATTGCTTGATTCCATTGATGTATTCTTGACAACTATTTTCCGAATACAGCCAGTAAAAATACCAAAAAAGCTATTTTTATATTAGCTTGTAGGTGCAGTCTTTTTCTTTCACTGCGGGTGGCGCTGTCCGCAGCGACAATGCAGATGGGGGAGGAAGTCGAGAGGAACCTCTATGGTTTCGTCAGTCACAAGGAGGCAGCTATCTGATTGGATGCTGGCACCCCAGGTGACTTTGGTGGCCCTCTTGGGTCAGACAGAGTGTATTTAAGACCCTGGCTCCTGGGTTTGGTGCGCACTTTGTGAGTGGCTAGAGTAGGGACAGGTCACTTGTCTGTCAGGGACAGTGCTTAGCATCAGGGAAATGTTCTGGAGGAGTAGGGAAAGTGCAGGGACTGGCCATCCTACCTGCAGGCCTCCACATTTGGGTACAGGCTGGCCAGGCTACATTCCACCCCCTCGAGACAGATGCTTTTGGCACCTCCAAGTCACCAATCTGCTGTCACATCGCTGTTACGCCTTGTGATTGTTCCCGGTCGGTTTGCCTTACCGCCGGGACTGTTGTGTATTGCTGGACTTCTGTTACTATATATTCCTGTTTCTGCACTTAGACTCTGTGTGTTTTCTGCCCGCCGCACCTACCCACCTTCCTTGCAGCAGAATTCAAACTGGGAGAGGGACAGGTATCAGTGTGAGCCGGTCAGGCCACCTTGCGGTGTATAGCTTTGCCTAATGCAGTGTGACAATTGGTGAAGTGCTGTCCTGTTAGGAGGCTGAAGGTGGGTGACCAAGCTCCATTGTTTGACTACTGCAGAGAGAAAGTGAGGTCACTGATCCTGCCACGTCATCTAGCAGGGTTGCCTTGATCACCATATGGAAGGGTCGCCTTGATCACCATATGGAAGGGTCGCCTTGATCACCAAATGGAAGGGTTGCCTTGATCACCATCTGGCAGGGTTGCCTTGATCACATGCGTACATGCAGATATCATCAAGCAATGTTCGTTCTACTATATATTCGATTTTCTATATACCATTCATTTAATACTTCTTTTCTTTTGACTTTTCCAAAAACGGACTTACCTTTGTTTGGAATGTGGCGTAAGCGTGAGCGCAGAAAGGGCTGCCCTCAGCTATCTCCAGGACCTGACGCTCAACGTGGATGAGGTTTGGGTCACCGTAAATTAGAGAGGTCTTGACGACCATCTTTATGGCCACAAAGTACTCATTTATTCTATGGGCATTACATGTCCCTTTTCCCCAAACAAGTTCAATCCCCTAAGGCCCCTTTCACACTGGGGCGGTTTTCAGGCGGTACAGCGCTAAAATAGCGCCTGTATACCGCCTGAAAAAACCGGCCCCATTCACTCCAGTGTGAAAGCCGGAGGGCTTTCACACTGGAGCGGTGCGCTAGCAGGACCGCAACAAAAGTCCTGCTAGCAGCATCTTTGGAGCGGTGAAGGAGCGGTGTATTTACCGCTCCTATACCGCTCCTTCCCATTGAAATCAATGGGAAACCGCGGGGATACCGCCCGCAAACCGCCGCTGCAGCGGCGCTTTGCGGAGGTTTTAACCCTTTTGCGGGCCGCTAGCGGGGGTTAAAACCACCCGCTAGCGGCCGCATACCGTGGGTAAAACGATGGTAAAGCAGCGCTAAACATAGCGCTGCTTTACCGTCGCCGCCCCGCACCGCCCCAGTGTGAAAGGGGCCTAATAAAAACAACAAAAAACAAGCAAGAGACTATTTATTGACTGAGAAGTGTGTCTAATGGATGTCTGGCAGTGGGGTAAAATGTGTGGAGGCTGTAACACGTAGCAACCCCACGTTGTCACCGCTACATAAGCGTAAAGTTTTCAGTTTTTGTATTCACACACTAACGCGGGTATTGTGGTTTCATTTTCTATTTGTGGGACGAATGGCTGATGTTGTACTAGATTGTAATATATAATGACATTTTTCAACTCACCATAATGCAGAATCAGTGGGGACCCTGAGCTTGTCAGTTGCCACCAGATGCAGTGTGCCACTTTTCACCCGTAGCCTGCCACCAGATGCAGTGTGCCACTTTTCACCCGTAGCCTGCCACCAGATGCAGTGTGACACTTGTCACCTATAGCCTGCCACCAGTCCGATACACCGGAGCCCTGGGAAAGTGAAAGCCCCTCCCGCCGCTGGCTACTGATGTGACTCCTCCCATGCAGGGCCGGGGGGGGGGGGGGGGGTCACATTTGGGCGTCATGCCTGACGAAGGGGTCCTGCGCGGCTCCGAAACGTTGCACCTTATACTTTTGTGATGTAATTTTTTTTCATTAAAAACCTTTTTTGGACGAAGGTTCCTCGATCCATGGTGTGCTGGCGAATATGTACGTTTATTTGACATTTGGGGGGGGGGGGGGGGGGTGTCACATCTCCCAAAATTGAAGGACAACGTTTTTTTCTTATTTTATCTGTTATCTCTGATGCAGAAGTGTCACGGTAACATGGCGAGGCCTACAACATCCTCAGCTAGCCTTAAGATTCCTCTTAGTAAGTGTGTTGCGTTTATGAGGTCCAATACAGACGTTTGCGGGCGCGAAATAAGTTTGCCACCTCCCTGAAATTAGTTTTTGCAGGTTGTCTGCCAATAGGTGTAACCACATATATGTAAGCGGACCAAAATGCGACAGCGCTGAAAGCTGAAAAATGGCTTGGTCAGGAAGGAGGTGTTCGTGCCTGGTAGACAAGTGGTTAAGCAGAAACCCTAGAGAATAAAACAGTGATCGTTTATTTTATGCCACGCGGTATTTGCACAGCGGTTTTGCAAACACAATTTTTGGTGGAAAATTTTCACTTTAACCGCTTCAGCCCCAGAAGATTTTACCCCCTTCCTTACCAGAGCACTTTTTGGCAATTCGGCACTGCGTCGCTTTAACTGACAATTGCGCGGTCATGGGGCGTTGCACCCAAACAAAACTGACGTCCTTTTTTGCCCACAAATAGAGCTTTCTTTTGGTGTATTTGATCGCCTCTGCGGTTTTTATTTTTTTGTGCTATGAATAAAAAAAGAGCGACAATTTTGAAAAAAATGCAATATTTTTTTTACTTATTGCTATAATAAATATCCCCCAAATATATATAAAACAACAATTTTTTTCCTCAGTTTAGGCCGATATGTATTCTTCTACATATTTTTGGTAACAAAAATCGCAATAAGCGTATATTTTGATTGGTTTGCGCAAAAGTTATAGCGTCTACAAAATAGGGGATTGATTTATGGCATTTTTATTCTAAAAATTTTTTTTTTACTAGCAATGGCGGCGATCTGCGATTTTTATCGGTGACTACGACATTATGGCAGACATATCGGACAATTTTGACACATTTTTGGGACCATTGGCATTCATACAGCAATAAGTGCTATAAAAATGCATTGATTACTGTAAAAATTTCAGTGGCAGCAAAGGGGTTAACACTAGGGGGATCAAGGGGTTAACTGTGTTCCCTAGTGTGTGTTCTAACTGAAGTGGGGAGGGGACTTGCTAGGGGAGATGACAGATCGCTGTTCATACTCTGTATTAACAGACGATCAGTCACTTCTCCCCTCAGAGAACCGGAAACTGTGTGTTTACACACACAGATCCCGGTCCTCCGTGTTTCAGCCGCGATCGCGGGTGCCCGGCGGTGATCGTGACCGGGCACTCGCATTGGCTCCGGGGGCAAGCCTAGTGGCCACAGGGTGAAGCGACGTAACATAACGGCGATTCACGCAGCCGAGCCATTCTGCCACAGTACAACTGCGGCAGCTGGTCAGCAAGTGGTTAATGACCACTTTCAATTACCCCAATTTTTTGTATAACGTGAAAGATGATGTTAAATCGTGTTTTTTAGGATGCAGTAAGGTGAAAAAACTTCTGTCACTGACCGGCCCTCCAGCCCCCCCCACCGGAGCCCGTCCGTTCGCATGTCGGAGACGCGCACAACCCTCTCTGACCGGGGCCTCGGCTCTTGATTGAATAGATTGATAGCAGCGCAGCCATTGGCTCCCGCTGCTGATGTTTTGAGTTACAGAGAAGGTCTTGGGCTAGAATTATTGCTCTCGCTCTAACGTTCGTGGCGATAACTAAGATGTCTGGTTTGAACATCGTTTACGTATGTGGGCACGACTTACATATGCGTTCGCTTCTGCGAGTGAGCACGTGGGGACTGGGGCGCTTACATTTTTTATTTTTTTATTATTAATTGTAATAATTTTTCTAGTTTGATGCTTTTTTTTTTTTTTTTTGATCACTTTTATTACTGTAAACATCCCTTGTAATAGGAATGGTGCGTGACAGGTCCTCTTTACCGTGAGATCTGGGGTCAATAAGTTCCCACATCTCAGTTCTAGGCTGAAATAAATAATAATTAAAAAAAAAAAAAAACGATCCTGGCTTCCCAGCCGAGGCGGCGGCACCATTTTTTTAAAAAAAAGCAGAGGCTGGGCGTGATGTCATAACATCACGCCCCCGGCCTCTAAACGATCATAGAGACTTCATGGACCATCTGGCCCACCGGAAATCTCTTTGGTCATCATCCGGTTCGTTGATCGCAGGGGCGGACCGCGAGAAGCACCGGAGGGCGGCGAGAGGGAAGATGTCCCTTCCTGCCGCCTGTAAGAAGGATCAAGCGGCTGAACAGCCGATATGATTGTTCTTTACTGGTGTAGGGAATCGCCGGCTGAAAAAGAAGATATCTGAATGATGCCTGTAGCTGCACCCATCATTCAGATATACCCGCTCAAGTGGATTGCACTGGGGGCACATGGCAGGGAGGAGGAGCCAGGAGCGCCAGTAGGGGGACCCGAGAAGAGGAGGGTCTGGGCTGCTCTGTGCAAAACCATTACACAGACCAGGCAGGCAAATATAACATGTTTATATATATATTTTTAACCACTTCCCGCCCAGCCTATTGTCCAAAGCCAATGACTTATCGGTGTACCGGCCCGATGTGGATACGATGTGATCGCTGTTACCAATCACAGCAAATCACATGACAATTGCTAATCAATAAATTTCTTTGATTCGCGCCATTCACGGTGTAGAATCGAGATGCCAGCTGCGATTGGTCACCGTGATCACATGGTACAGACAGAGCCAATCACAGCTAACTACAACAATACGCACTGAATGAATCAATTAGTAAAAATGGTTGCTTATACCAGCACTGGTAATTCACTGGTATAAGCAATCACAGCGTGTATAAAAATAAAATCCCAATCACCTCTCCAGAGTTGTACAATGTTACTATGCTAAAATGGTTTTGCTCCGGTCAGTGTGTTAACCGATTCCCGACCGGCGCACGCCGATATACGTCGGCAGAATGGCACAGACAGGCATAAGGGCGTATATATAAGTCCCTTTTTAAATGCCTCCGTGCCGGTCGGGACCCCGCGGACTCGATCGCCACAGGGACACCCGCGATCGTCTCACGGGGAGGCTGAACAGGGAGATGCGGAAATAAACAGCATCTCCCCGTTCTCCCTAGCAACTAGTGACGCCGATCTCTGCTCCCTGTGATTGGAGCAGAGATCAGCATTCACTAGCTGACAGCCACGCCCCCCCACAGTAAGAAACACAACCCTAGGCATACTTAACCCCTACACTGCCACCCCTGGTTAACCCCTTCACTGCCAGTGTCATTTATACAGGAATCAATGCATTTAAATAGCATTGATTGCTGTATAAATGGCAATGGTCCCAAAAATGTGTCAAAAATGTCCGATGTGTCCGCCATAAGGTCGCAGTCACAATAAAAATCGCTGATCGCCGCCATTAATAATAAAAAAAAAAATTATTAATAAAAATATCCCCTATCTTGTAAACGCTATAACTTCTGCGCAAACCAATCAATAATCGCTTATTGCGATTTTTTTTACCAAAAATATGTAGAAGAATACGTATCGGCCTAAATTGAGGAAAAAATTTGTTATATATTTTTGGGGGATATTTATTTTAGCTCTTTTTTATTTATAGCGCAAAAAATAAAAACCGCAGGGGCGATTAAATACCACCAAAAGAAAGCTCTATTTGTGGGAAAAAAAGGACGTCAATTTTGTTTGGGAGCCACGTCGCACGACCGCGCAATTGTCAGTTAAAGCGACGCAGTGCCAAATCGCAAAAAGGGGCCTGGTCATTTGGCTGCAAATTGGTCCGGTCTGAAAGTGGTTAAAGTGATTTAAAAAAAAAAAACGAAGCTTTACAATGTTATACTTACCTGCTCTGTGCAATGGTTATGCACAGGGCAGCCCGAACCCTCCCTTTCTGGGGTGTACCATCAGCGCTCCTGGCTCCTCCTCTTCATCGAGTGCCCCCACGGAGAGCCGCTTTCCCTGGGGACATCCGTGCGGGCGCGCTCATGAGTCCTACTGCAGCGTCCATTGACACAGACAGCAGGACTCGGCCCCCCGTCCCCAATCACTGGATTTGATTGACCGCAGCGGGAGCCAATGGCTCCCGCTGCTATCAATCTATCCAATGAGGACAGAGACAGCGGCTGGAGCCGCTGGGTTCGTGCTCGGCGCTGGAACGATCGGGTTCCGGTAAGAAAAAGGGGGGGGGGGGCTGCTGCAGCACAGGTTTTTAACCTTAATGCATTAAGGTGAAAAACCTTGGAGACTTTACAACTCCTTTAAATAAAAAAATAAATAAAATAAAGAAATTAATGTAATAAAAAATATATATATATACATTTTTTTTTAAATACTGTCACTAGTCAGTGTCCTTGATCGCTTACCAGTCATATGATGACACTGTACTGCACTGGTGATAGTATGTTAAAAAAAAATAAAAAAACCTGAAACAAAACCCCCAATTTTTTAAATTTCTTAATTTTGCCCAAAAATTGTGACAAAAAAAAAAAAAAAATTAAAACAAACTTGCCATGCCTCTTACTAAATACCTTGGACTGTCTACTTTACAAAAAGGGGTCATTTGGGGGGTATTTGTACTGTCCTGACATTTTCAGGCCTCAAGAAATGAGATCGGCTGTCAGTACATCAGGATTGATCGATTTTCATATATATATATATATCCCATAGTTTGTGGACTCTATAAACTTTCCTACAGGCTAAATAATATACACGGATTTTGATTATTTTCACCAAATAAATGTAACAGAATATAGTTTGGTGTAAATCAATCTAGAAAGATTTATTTTTAAAATTCTATAAAACGGAAACTAAAAATTTTACAGAATTTTGTTATTTTTTTCAGCCAAAAAAAAAAACACAGTGCCGATTAAATACCACCAAAAGAAAGCTCAATTTACATGAAAAAAAAAATGATAAACATTGAATAAGGGTACCAGGGTAACATGGCCGCGCGATTGTCATTCAAAGTGCAACAGCGCTAAAAGCAAAGAATTGGCCTGGGCAGGAAGGGGGTCAGAGTGCCCGGTATTGAAGTGATTAAAAGGAATTTTTATTTATTTTTTCTTTAGAATCACTTTAACCACTTGACCACTTTCACCCCCTTCCTGCCCAGGGCATTTTTCAGCTTTCAGCGCTGTCGCACTTTGAATGACAATTACGCGGTCATGCTACACTGTACCCATATGACATTTTTTATTATTTTTCTTCACACAAATAGAGCTTTCTTTTGGTGGTATTTAATCACTGCGTTTTTTTTTTTTTGTTTTTTTTTTACAAAAAAATAAAAAAAAAAAAACAAATTTGGAAAAAAAAATGTTTTTTTTTACTTTTTTCTGTCTGTAAATTTTGTAACTAAGTAATTTTTCGCCTTCACTGATAGGCTGAATTGGTGGGCATTGATGAGGTGGCACTTATGGGCACTAATAGGTGGCACCGGTGGGCACTGATTGGTGGCATGGATAGGCATTGATCGACAGCAGTGATGAGCATTGATGGGCAGCATTGATAGGCGGCACTAATTGCCAGCACTGACTGGCATCGCTAGTGGGCACTGATTGCTGGCATTGGTGGGCACTGTACTCAGGGCACTGATGATCAGTGCCCTGATTACATTCCTACGTGTCCCCCTGTGTGGAGATGCCGCTGATCGGCTCTCCTCACCACACACTCTGTCAGTGTGAGGCGAGGAGCGCCGATTACCGGCACTTCCTTGTTTACATGTGACGGGCTGTGATTGGACACAGCCGATCACATGGTTAAAGAGCCGTGGACGCGGTTCTTTACAGAGATCGGGGTCGCGCCGTGTCCTAGCTACACGGCCCGGGCCGAGGGAGTGGCCGTCATATGACGGCGTCCCAGAATGAGAGCCGGCAACCAGTTAAGAATACATACTGAAATAGAATTGTATATTTTAATCCAGAGTAAAGCATGTCAGGATGTTGCAGAGAAGGGCTCTCTGTGTGGAAGCAGCAGTCTCTCTGCAGAGGTCTAACATACACCTTCCTGTGTCTGAGCCAAGCTCTCTAATCAGTAGGGGGCATGAGCTTTAATGAATGCAGAGATGTAGCAGGGGGTGTATCGCACCACCGCAGAGAGACTACTGCTTCCACACAGCACAGGTTCTTTTCTACAGCATTCTGGCAGGGGACAGGCTTTACTACTCAGGGTGTGGCTGCTTTTTGAAAAAAATTATGTATTTTGGCTCCTGTTGTGAACAAAAAAAATAAAACCTTCACATCAATGCAATGCTGTGAAAGAACAGATAACAATGCAGGTCAACCCAATGCATGGGATGTGGTGTGACTGCCGCTTATTAAGTAGACTCCATGAACGGGAAATGATCTTATCACAAAGACAAAATCAATGCTTTCAATATAAAAAACAAAATCTTTATTAGTTCTGCTTGTGACCCGATAATTCTATGTACAATCACAGCTCTCAGAGGGATTTATTTCTTCTTCCAGAACTTCTTGTACTCGTCTAAGCTGATGTCAGCATAGATGTCCTTCTCCTTCTTGGCCTTCACCTTCTTGGATTGGTCCCTGAGACGCTGCCGCGCCTTCCGCTCGTCTTCAGACAGCGTGGTGACATCTATCGGCATCTGTGGAGAGGGAGAGGGACACATGACCAAATCATATCATGAAAGATGTCACATCATGGAGCAAGGTCTGTGCAAGAATGGACTCTACAACCTATTTTAATAGATCTGTACCCCCTACTGTGCCCATTATGAGGGGTTCCCACCATCCCTGTGCTGAGTTCCTGGGGTCTGTACACCTGCTGTACCCATTATGAGGGGTTCCCACCATCCCTGTGCTGAGTTCCTGGGTCTGTACACCCGTTGTGCCCATTATGAGGGGTTCCCACCATCCCTGTGCTGAGTTCCTGGGTCTGTACACCTACTGTGCCCATTATGAGGGGTTCCCACCATCCCTGTGCTGAGTTCCTGGGTCTGTACACCCGCTGTGCCCAGTATGAGGGGTTCCCCCCATCCCTGTGCTGTCCTGTGATACCTGGGAATGTGGCGGAACCGGAAGTCAACGGGCAGAGAGCGAGACAACATGCTGGCAGCAGTGGAACTAGGGGTAAGCTGGCTGGGGCAGGGGTGTAGCCACATATTTCATCTAAATCGGAGACCAGAGCCGTCACATTAGGTAAAGGAAGTGACGTTCCGTGTCTCCCTTGGGAGGTTAAAGATCCCGACATCTTGGTACACCCTACCCTTGGCCGCAGTAAGCCAGCAGCGGACATCTTGTTACACCCAGCCCATATAGTTCGGGCTGGGTGTAACAAGATGTCCGCTGCTGCTTACTGCGGTCGAGTGCGAGGTGTACCAAGATGGGCGTCTCAGATTACTACTGTATATGATAAATGACATGAATGATGAGGAAAGGAAGGATTTTGCAATGCTATATTCTATATAGCATTGCAAAATCCTTCCTTTCCTCTCGTCATTCATGTAATTTATTATGCCAGGCCAGGAATTTTCCATAAGTGCCACGTATCAGTGCCAGCCATCAGTCAGTGCCACCTATCATTAGTCTGTATTAAGCACAAAAAAAAAAAAAAAAAAAAAGTATTGGTACTTGTAATCGGTCTTAAAAAAAGAGGTATTGGGACAACCCTATTATGAGGGGTTCCCACCATCCCTGTACTGAGAGCCCGGGGCTGTACACCCGCTGTGCCCATTATGAGGGGTTCCCACCAGCCCTGTGCTGAGTTCCCAGGGCTGTACACCTGCTGTGCCCATTTATGAGGGGTTCCCACCATCCCTGTACTGAGAGCCCGGGGCTGTACACCCGCTGTGCCCATTATGAGGGGTTCCCAGCAGAAAAGTCTATTAAATACCCTGTGCTGAGTTCCCAGGGCTGTACACCTGCTGTGCCCATTATGAGGGGTTCCCACCATCCCTGTACTGAGAGCCCAGGGCTGTACACCCGCTGTGCCCATTATGAGGGGTTCCCACCATCCCTGTGCCGAGTTCCCGGGTCTGTACACCTGCTGTGCCCATTATAATCTCCCCCCACAGTCAAACACTATCATTATTACATATACTGCAGTGCTGTACAGAGAAGATACACCAGTCACATGTTCCTTACAGTCAGCAGTCTTCGTGGCTCCTTGTAGTGGATGGTGATGGTGGACCCATCAGGCTGGACCAGTAGCACCGGGTAGGTCCTCAGGTAAGTGGATCTGCCGGAGCGGCCTATGCACGCTTTGTTTGCGCCGTGTAGATCAGATGAGGTGTGGAGGAGGCGGCACGCGGCGGGGAGAAACCTCCCGAGAGGAGAGTACTGCACAGAGCTGAAAGGGAACACAGGAGGGGTTGTAGTAAATCAGTCGCATTCCGTGAATACATTTCTGTACTTTTTATCTGCCACAAATTATTTTACAATGCTGCCAAAGGCAACATAAAAAAGGTCACTTAAGGGGGGGGGGGGTCTATTATTTATAAAACATTTGTTGCACGAATGTCAGAAGCATTCCTACAAGCTAAACAACGAGTATTTTACTAAAAAAAAAATCATCAGCTCCTCCTAGTGGCAAAAATGTGCTATAATTTTCTGAAGGAAATATACTGCATTATGGCCACTAGATGGCGCTGGCGATACAGGAATCAATCTATTAGAAAAGGGAAATTTAGTTCAGCTTGCAGAACGTTTCTGACAATCAAACGAATGTTTTATACATAGACCCTAAAGTGTCAGTAAACCCATCTACATCCCTCTCGCTGTAAAGATTGGCTGTAAAAGACTAATCCATCCCTAAATCACACTATTACAAGTAGGATGATTTTTTATATTTTTTATTTTTTTTGTCAATTTTATTTTGGTCACGTGACTCATCTTG
The DNA here is from genome assembly GCA_028564925.1 of Lithobates sylvaticus. NCBI lineage: Eukaryota > Metazoa > Chordata > Amphibia > Anura > Ranidae > Lithobates > Lithobates sylvaticus. The sequence continues at coordinate 519,465,367 of CM053030.1, read as the reverse complement.
TTTCTCCGTACTGCATGGCGCCGGTCTGTGGGGGGGAGGAGCTAAGCAACAGGGTATCAGGTGACTGACTGAGGTCGCTGCTGTGTGTTCCCATCTTCCGGAGAGCATAATGGAGGTCACATGACCACTGTTCTCAAAAAAAAAAAAAAAGTATATACATACCGTATATACTCGAGTATAAGCCGACCCGAATATAAGCCGAGGCACCAATTTTACCACAAAAAACTGGAAAAACTTATTGACTCGAGTATAAGCCTAGGGTGAGAAATGCGCAGCTACTGTAAGTGGAAAAGGAGGGTCAACAATGCCCATTTGCAGCCATAGGTCCCCTGAACTTCAAACTTGGTAGTTAAGGGTTCCTAAATGCCCCCTAGCTGCAGCCAAAATTTGGGGTCTCTGGACCCAAAAGGTCCCCGAAATGACATTGCTGCAGATGGACACAGTTGACCGACTTTGGGGCCCCGTATCTCAGGGCCACTTGGTGCTAGGAACCTTGGTGTGCAAACCCAGTGGAACTAGCACTACACCATATCCAAAGATGGGGTCCCTAGCACCAAGTGGCCCCGAGATACGGGGGCCCCAAAGTCGGTTCGGAAAATGTCAAGCACTTTTCTGCAGCAGAGAATGACATTTTCCGAACCAAATTTGGGGCCACTTGTTGCTAGGGACCCCATCTTTGGATATGTTGTAGTGCTGGGTTTGCACACCAAATTTGGGGTTCCTAGCACCAATTGGCCCCGAGATGCGGGGGCCCCAAAGTCGGGTCGGAAAATGTCATTCTCTGCTGCAGAAAAGTGTTTGACTCGAGTATAAGCCGAAGGGGGCATTTTCAGCACAAAAAAAAAAAATGTGCTGAAAAACTCGGCTTATACTCGAGTATATACGGTAGTTTCTTTAATATTTGATTGTAAGGCTTCATTCACACTTGTGCGACTTGTCATGCGACTTTGGGCACATAAAGGGGGAGATTTACTAAAACTGGTGCCGCTGTGCTTATAAACCAATCAGCTTCCAACAAGCTGAAGTTAGAAGCCAATTGGCTACCCTGCACAGCTGCACCAGGATTTTGCGCTCTCCAGTTTTAGAAAATCGACCCCCATAAAGTCGCATGACAGGTCGCAGCCCATGTATTTCAATGGAAGCCGTTCAAATCTATGCGACTTAAAGTGGCAGCGGCTTTAATCACCATTTTCTGCCTGACCCACAGAAAAACGATGGCTGGGCGGAACTTTCGCTGTTCTAGGTGGGCGTCATATGACGTCCTCCGGGAACAGGCTGCGCTGTGGTGAGATCTGTCATCACTGTGACCAATCACAACAGGTCACATGACAATTGTAAACAAAAGATAGCTTCCTTACATGCCATTCATTGTGTAAAATTGTGTTGCTAGCTGTGATGGGTCACAGTGATCACATGGTACAGTCCGGGGCCAATCACAGCCCATTTGTACTATGTGATTAGCTGCGGCTAATCACTGCTAATCACAGCAATACACACCGAATTAATCAATTTCATTCATTAAAAATGGCTGCTTATAACCGTGAACGCCACTGTTATAAGCAATCTATAATGTGTGTTAAAGAAAAAAAAATCCTGATCGCTTCCCCGGAGTAGTACATTGTTACTATGGTAACACTGTATTGCTCTGGTCACAAAAAATAAAAATGAATTCTAATCTATGTGTAGCGGGATCTCCCCGCGCCATTTACCGGAGAGCAGTGCTCAGCGCTGTGCCGGTCTTCCAGAGAGCCTCCATAAACACCCCAGGGACTGGCAATTCCCAATGCTGATTGGTCAAATCTCGAAGAGAACCTCCCGCATCACTCAGACACCTGAGAAAGAAGAGAGATAAGAGATGGGAAGTAACTAACTAATCGTCTTTGGGGGTTCTGGGACTTGTAGTCCTCCATTAAGGGAGTAACAGGGTTGCTAAAACTTGTATTCTACTATAAAGGGGGTGATGGGGGATGCTGGGACTTGTAGTCTACGAGAAAGGGGGTGACAAGGGATGCTGGGACTTGTAGTCCTCTATAAAGGGGGGTGACAGGGGATGCTGGGACTTGTAGTCCTCTATAAAGGGGGGTGACAGGGGATGCTGGGACTTGTAGTCCTCTATAAAGGGGGCGACGGGGGATGCTGGGACTTGTAGTCCTCCATAAAGGGGGCGACGGGGGATGCTGGGACTTGTAGTCCTCCATAAAGGGGGGTGACGGGGGATGCTGGGACTTGTAGTCCTCCATAAAGGGGGGTGACGGGGGATGCTGGGACTTGTAGTCCTCCATAAAGGGGGGTGACGGGGGATGCTGGGACTTGTAGTCCTCCATAAAGGGGGGTGACGGGGGATGCTGGGACTTGTAGTCCTCCATAAAGGGGGGTGACGGGGGATGCTGGGACTTGTAGTCCTCCATAAAGGGGGGTGACGGGGGATGCTGGGACTTGTAGTCCTCCATAAAGGGGGCGACGGGGGATGCTGGGACTTGTAGTCCTCCATAAAGGGGGGTGACGGGGGATGCTGGGACTTGTAGTCCTCCATAAAGGGGGGTGATGGGGGATGCTGGGACTTGTAGTCCTCCATAAAGGGGGGTGACGGGGGATGCTGGGACTTGTAGTCCTCCATAAAGGGGGGGGACGGGGGGGGATGCTGGGACTTGTAGTCCTCCATAAAGGGGGGTGACGGGGATGCTGGGACTTGTAGTCCTCCATAAAGGGGGTGACAGGGGATGCTGGGACTTGTAGTCCTCCATAAAGGGGGTGACGGGAGATGCTGGGACTTGTAGTCCTCCATAAAGATGCTGGGACTTGTAGTCCTCCATAAAGGGGGGGGGGACGGGGATGCTGGGACTTGTAGTCCTCCATAAAGGGGGGTGACGGGGGATGCTGGGACTTGTAGTCCTCCATAAAGGGGGGTGACGGGGGATGCTGGGACTTGTAGTCCTCCATAAAGGGGGGTGACGGGGGATGCTGGGACTTGTAGTCCTCCATAAAGGGGGTGACGGGGATGCTGGGACTTGTAGTCCTCCATAAAGGGGGGTGACGGGGATGCTGGGACTTGTAGTCCCCCATAAAGGGGGTGACGGGGGATGCTGGGACTTGTAGTCCTCCATAAAGGGGGTGCTGGGACTTGTAGTCCTCCACATGGAGTAATCACATGTTGATGGGGGGGATTATCAGCTCTTCTATAGAGAGACCCAGAATGTAACTTCATTAATATTTATATAGAACGATGATAATAATAACGATCATACAAAAGTCTCACCTCCTGATACTCACCGTTGTCAAAGTCACACTGCTCGGCCAGAGCTCCCTGACATCACCACAGCGACATGACGTCATCACCCTGAGCCCCCGCTGCTGTGTCCCCGTTTCCGGTTCGTGAATCACACCAAGTCGGCCATTTTGTTGAAGCCGCCCGTTGCGGAAGGCGCATGGTGAAATCTCCGGAAGCATGGCTCTGTCGGAGGGGGGAGTCGGGGACATAAAAGTGAAACTGGGTTGCCGTGGTGACGTGCCGTGGTGATAAGCCCTCCTTTGGTGGGTGGAGTCGGGCTCTGGTTGTAGTTCGCGCCTCCTGAACATATAGTACCGCCCCGACCGTGCGGCTTTTGACACGCCCCTGGCTGCGGGAGGTGAGGGCTAGCATAAAAGCATACAACAAAAAAAATGGCCCCGCCCCGAGTGGTGGAGGTGTGTACCTTGGTCCCGCCCCAGCCTCAGAGATGCGGCCGTGTCCCCGCCCCCTCGGCAGTAGCCCTGCACACGTGGTCCCGCCCCGCACTGCCAGGCACTGATGATCTTCGGAAGAGCTGTGAGCCGCCTCTTCTCTGCCGCTGCTGCAGGTAATACATTCTATCGGTTTATGGGTGGTCACGTGACGTCACAGCTCTGCCTGTGTGGGGGGGATATGCGCTGTGGTGTATATGGGCGGGGCATGATGGGACTTGTAGTTCCTGGAGAGTCTCCGCTGTGTGATGAGAAGAGGACCCTGAGGTCCACATACTGTCTGCTGGATGAGAAGATCATCTTCCTCTATGTGTCACCCCCCCTTCTGTCCTTTTGTGTGTGTCTGCATTTCTTCACATCCATCCCACCATATGACCTCACATCCCCACCATATGACCTCACATCCCATCATATGACCTCACATTCCCATCATATGACCTCACATTCCCACCATATGACCTCACATTCCCATCATATGACCTCACATTCCCACCATATGACCTCACATCCCACCATATGACCTCACACCCCCATCATATGACCTCACATCTCATCATATGACCTCACATCCCAATACAGGACCTCACATCCCATCATATGACCTCACACCCCCATCATATGACCTCACATCCCCATCATATGACCTCACATCCCCATCATATGACCTCACATCCCATCATATGACCTCACATCCCCATCATATGACCTCACACCCCATCATATGACTTCACACCCCCATCATATGACTTCACACCCCCATCATATGACCTCACATCCCATCATATGACCTCACATCCCCACCATATGACCTCACATCCCCACCATATGACCTCACATCCCAATACAGGACCTCACATCCCCACCATATGACCTCACATCCCCACCATGTGACCTCACATCCCAACATTTGACCTCACATCCCCATCATATGACCTCACATCCCCATCATATGACCTCACATCCCATCATATGACCTCACATCCCAACATGTGACCTCACATCCCATCATATGACCTCACATCCCCATCATATGACCTCACATCCCCACCATATGACCTCACATCCCAATACAGGACCTCACATCCCCACCATATGACCTCACATCCCAACATGTGACCTCACATCCCATCATATGACCTCACATCCCCAACATGTGACCTCACATCCCATCATGTGACCTCACATCCCATCATATGACCTCACATCCCCATCATATGACCTCACATCCCCATCATATGACCTCACATCCCAACATGTGACCTCACATCCCATCATATGACCTCACATCCCCATCATATGACCTCACATCCCCACCATATGACCTCACATCCCCACCATATGACCTCACATCCCATCATATGACCTCACATCCCCATCATATGACCTCACATCCCCATCATATGACCTCACATCCCCATCATATGACCTCACATCCCCATCATATGACCTCACATCCCCACATGTGACCTCACATCCCCATCATATGACCTCACATCCCCATCATATGACCTCACATCCCCATCATATGACCTCACATCCCCATCATATGACCTCACATCCCCATCATATGACCTCACATCCCCACCATATGACCTCACATCCCCATCATATGACCTCCCATCCCAATACAGGACCTCACATCCCCATCATATGACCTCACATCCCAATACATGACCTCACATCCCATCATATGACCTCACATCCCCATCACATGACCTCACATCCCCATCACATGACCTCACATCCCCATCACATGACCTCACATCCCCATCACATGACCTCACATCCCCATCACATGACCTCACATCCCCATCATATGACCTCACATCCCCACCATATGACCTCACATCCCCACCATATGACCTCACATCCCAATACAGGACCTCACATCCCCACCATATGACCTCACATCCCCACCATATGACCTCACATCCCAATACAGGACCTCACATCCCCATCATATGACCTCACATCCCCATCATATGACCTCACATCCCCATCATATGACCTCACATCCCATCATATGACCTCACATCCCATCATATGACCTCACATCCCATCATATGACCTCACATCCCCACCATATGACCTCACATCCCCACCATATGACCTCACATCCCAATACAGGACCTCACATCCCCATCATATGACCTCACATCCCCATCATATGACCTCACATCCCATCATATGACCTCCCATCCCCATCATATGACCTCCCATCCCCATCATATGACCTCCCATCCCCATCATATGACCTCCCATCCCCATCATATGACCTCACATCCCAATACAGGACCTCACATCCCATCATATGATCTCCCATCCCCATCATATGACCTCCCATCCCCATCATATGACCTCACATCCCAATACAGGACCTCACATCCCATCATATGACCTCACATCCCCATCATATGACCTCACATCCCATCATATGACCTCACATCCCCATCATATGACCTCACATCCCCATCATATGACCTCCCATCCCATCATATGACCTCCCATCCCCATCATATGACCTCCCATCCCCATCATATGATCTCCCATCCCCATCATATGATCTCCCATCCCCATCATATGACCTCCCATCCCCATCATATGACCTCACATCCCAATACAGGACCTCACATCCCATCATATGACCTCACATCCCATCATATGACCTCACATCCCCATCATATGACCTCACATCCCCATCATATGACCTCACATCCCACCATATGACCTCACATCCCCATCATATGACCTCACATCCTACCATATGACCTCACATCCTACCATATGACCTCACATCCCACCATATGACCTCACATCCCACCATATGACCTCACATCCCCATCGTATGACCTCACATCCCCATCGTATGACCTCACATCCCCATCGTATGACCTCACATCCCCATCGTATGACCTCACATCCCCATCGTATGACCTCACATCCCCAACGTATGACCTCACATCCCCATCATATGACCTCATATGACCTCACATCTCCATCATATGACCTCACATCCCAACATATGACCTCCCATCCCCATCATATGATCTCCCATCCCCATCATATGATCTCCCATCCCCATCATATGACCTCACATCCCCATCGTATGACCTCACATCTCCATCATATGACCTCACATCCCCACCATATGACCTCGCATCCCCATCACATGACCTCGCATCCCCATCACATGACCTCACATCCCCACCATATGACCTCACATCCCATCATATGACCTCACATCCCCATCATATGACCTCACATCCCAACATATGACCTCACATCCCAACATATGACCTCACATCCCAACATATGACCTCACATCCCAACATATGACCTCACATCCCAATACAGGAATCCCAATACAGGACCTCACATCCCAATACAGGACCTCACATGCCCATCATATGACCTCACATGCCCATCACATGACCTCACATGCCCATCACATGACCTCACATCCCAATACAGGACCTCTCATCCCATCATATGACATCCTAATATATGATATTAGGAAGTATTATATTATTATTATACAGAATTTATATAGCACCAACAGTTTGCGCAGCGCTTTACAACACATTTTAAATACATCCCACCCTGACCTTTTGATCTGTTGTAATCCGCCTTCCTGCTGTGTATACAATCATTCAACACTCCCCTTCATCAGTGGTGAATGGGCACAATGTTTGTAAACACGGGCAACATTCACAAGGTATAGAGCCATTCTGATCGGTTCTGTACCTAGTGGCTTTGATCTAAGCTGTCCAGTGACACGTGTATGCTGCCGCTCCATCACAGCACTCTGCCGCCATCTTCTCCTCTCACGTCATCGGTGGGGCCGGCTGTCTCTTCCTGGTTCTTGCAGCCAGCCCCCTGATGACACACCGGTGTGCATGCACAGCGTGGCAGGGAAGTTGCTGACCTCCATATCCCAGGAGGCCTTGAGGCAAATAAAGCCAGAAGTGCGGCGCTGTGACACAACCCCCCCCCCCCTAAAAAAAGTGAATCGCTTTTGAGGAAGAAGGAAGAGCTGCCACGGTTGTGGAAGGACCCCTTTACTTTGCCTCTCTGTTCTGGTTAACAATAAAGCTTTGTTAACACAGATGTTAAAAATGTGTCCAGTTGTGTTCATACTGCGTTCTGATTGGCTATTAACAGCACTCACAATTGCGGAAACAGAGCAGATGGAGGAGGGGTACGCATGGCATTGTTGAGATCCTTAACCACTTCAGCCCCGGACCAATTTGCAGCCAAAGGACCAGGCCCCTTATTTGCGATTCGGCACTGCGTCGCTTTACCTGACAATTGCGCGGTCGTGCGACGTGGCTCCAAAACAAAATTGGCGTCCTTTCTTTCCCACAAATAGAGCTTTCTTTTGGTGGTATTTGATCGCCCCTGCGGTTTTTATTTTTTGCGCTATAAACAAAAATAGAGCGACAATTTTGAAAAAAAATGCAATATTTTTTTACTTTTTGCTATAATAAATATCCCCAAAAAAATATATAAAAAAACTATTTTTTTCCCTCAGTTTAGGCCGATACGTATTCTTCTACATATTTTTGGTTAAAAAAAAATCGCAATTAGCGATTATTGATTTGTTTGTGCAAAAGTTATAGCGTTACAAAATAGGGGATAGTTTTATAGCATTTTTATTAATATTTTTTTTTCTTTTTACTAGTAATGGCGGCGATCAGCGAATTTTTTTTTTTTTTTTATTTTTTTTTTTTTTTATTGTGACTGCGACATTATGGCGGACACATCGGACATTTTTTACACATTTTTGGGACCATTGTCATTTTTACAGCAATCAATGCTATTTAAATGCACTGATTCCTGTGTAAATGACACTGGCAGTGAAGGAGTTAACCACTAGGGGGAGGGGCTAAGTGTGACGTGTTTGTGTTTTTTTTTTTTTTTACACAGTAGGGGGGCGTGGCTGTATGTCTGATGTCACTGATCGGCTTTCCCGATGACAGGGAACAGCCGATCAGTGACAGGCAGAGTAGGAAGCGCGGGGAGAGTTTTGTTTACACAGACCTCTCCCCGTTCTTCAGCTCTGTGACCCGATCGCGGGACACCAGCGGCGATCGGGTCTGCTGGTCCCGCGGCCGTGGTCACTGAGCTCCCGACCGGGTCGCGAGCGCGCACGACCCCCTGACTAGGCAATTAAAGGGGACGTATATATACGTGCCTTTGCCTAGCCGTGCCATTTTGCCGACGTGTAATATATACAGTTGGCGGTCGGGAAGCGGTTAAGTGGTTAAATATCGCAGCCTGCAGAGTTCTCCAGGCATTAATGCTTTGCAACCGCCTCCATTCACTTCTATTGAAACGCGTTGCCAGTGACCTGTGAATGCACCCATAGCGTTTACATCGCATTTAAAGCACGGTTGCAAATCGCCAGCAGGGCTCGTTCCCCCATTTTAGTGTTGTAACAAAAAATAAATCTCATAGGATGTTTGTGAAATGTCGCTTGATGCAACTTGACTGCCTGTGCAACGCAAAAACGCTTATTACTATAGGTTGGGTTCGCGTGTTTTTTTTTTTTTTTTTTTTTTTTTATTTAAATTTTTTTATTTTTTTAGGACAACCCAGCAGACGAGGTAAGAGGGGAAAGAAAAAAGTTTAAAGGCCGTGGAGTGGAGTTCCTCTTCAAGGCGTAGTTTACACTAATGCCGCGTACACACGAGTGGATTTTCCATCAGAAAAATCTTGGATGGTTTTCCTGACGGAATTCCGCTCAAGCTTGGCCTGCATACACACGGTCACACAAAAGTTCTCTGAACTTACGACCATCAAGAACGTCGCTGACGTACAACACTACGACGAGCCGAGGAAATGAAGGTCAGTGCTTCCGAGCATGCGTCGTAATGTTTCCGAGCATGCGTAGGAATTCTGCGCGTCGGAATTTGTACAGACGATCGGAATTTCCGGTCAAAACTTTTGAGATATTGAGAACATGCTCTCAATCTTTTGCTGGCTGAAATTCCACCAGCAAAAGTCCGATGGAGCCTACACACGGTCGCATTTTCAGACGAAAAGCTCTCATCAGTCTTTTGCTGGCCGAAAATTCCGATCGCGTCTATGCGGCATTACTGCTAGGAAGCGGTAAAGATACGTGGGTGAGCTGTGCTTTTACTTTGTTTTTTTTTTGTAACTTTTACCTTCTTCTAGTTGTCTTCATGGTCCAGACACGCCTCTTTTTCTTATTTTGCCATCTTAGCAAAGGCGTTCTCACAGCCACTCGACCTGTCAAACCTGCAGCTCAAAAGACAAGGGAGAGTGGAGGGAAAGGGGAGAGGAGAAGGGAGAGGGGAAAGGAAGAAGAGAGGAGAGGAGGAACGAAAGGGAGAGGAGAGGAGGAACGAAAGGGAGAGGAGAGGAGGAACGAAAGGGAGAGGAGGAACGAAAGGGAGAGGAGGAACGAAAGGGAGAGGAGGAACGAAAGGGAGAGGAGAGGAGGAACGAAAGGGAGAGGAGAGGAGGAACGAAAGGGAGAGGAGAGGAGGAACGAAAGGGAGAGGAGAGGAGGAACGAAAGGGAGAGGAGGAGGAGGAGGAAAGGGAGGGAGAGGAGGAGGGAAAGGGAGAGGAGAGGAGGAGGGGAAAGGGAGAGGAGAGGAGGAGGGAAAGGGAGAGGAGAGGAGGAGAGGAGGAGGGAAAGGGAAAGGGAGAGGAGGAGGGAAAGGGAGAGGAGAGGAGAAGGGAGAGGAGAAAGGAAAGGGAGAGGAGAAAGGAAAGGGAGAGGAGAAAGGAAAGGGAGAGGGGAAAGGAAAGGGAGAGAGGGGAAAGGAAAGGGAGAGAGGGGAAAGGAAAGGGAGAGAGGGGAAAGGGAGAGAGGAGAGGGGAAAGGAAAGGGAGAGAGGAGAGGAGGAACGAAAGGGAGAGGAGAGGAGGAACGAAAGGGAGAGGAGAGGAGGAACGAAAGGGAGAGGAGGAACGAAAGGGAGAGGAGGAACGAAAGGGAGAGGAGAGGAGGAACGAAAGGGAGAGGAGAGGAGGAACGAAAGGGAGAGGAGGAGGGAAAGGGAGAGGAGAGGAGGAGGGAAAGGGAGAGGAGAGGAGGAGGGAAAGGGAGAGGAGAGGAGGAGGGAAAGGGAGAGGAGAGGAGGAGGGAAAGGGAGAGGAGAGGAGGAGGGAAAGGGAGAGGAGAGGAGAAGGGAGAGGAGAAAGGAAAGGGAGAGGGGAAAGGAAAGGGAGAGGGGAAAGGAAAGGGAGAGGGGAAAGGAAAGGGAGAGGGGAAAGGAAAGGGAGAGAGGGGAAAGGGAGAGAGGGGAAAGGAAAGGGAGAGAGGAGAAAGGAAAGGGAGAGGAAAGGGAGAGGAGAGAGAGAGGAAAGGGAGAGGAGAGAGGGGAAAGGGAGAGGAGAGAGGAGAAAGGAAAGGGAGAGGAGAAAGGAAAGGGAGAGGAGAGGAGGGAGGGGAGAAAGGAAAGGAAAGGGAGAGGAGAGGGGAGAAAGGGAGAGGAGAGGGGAGAAAGGAAAGGGAGAGGAGAGGGGAGAAAGGAAAGGGAGAGGAGAGGAGGAACGAAAGGGAGAGGAGAGGAGGAACGAAAGGGAGAGGAGAGGAGGAACGAAAGGGAGAGGAGGAGGAGGAGGAGGGAAAGGGAGAGGAGGAGGAGGGAGGAGGAGGAGGAGGGAAAGGGAGAGGAGAGGAGGAGGGAAAGGGAGAGGAGAGGAGGAGGGAAAGGGAGAGGGAGAGGAGGAGGGAAAGGGAGAGGAGAGGAGAAGGGAGAGGAGAAAGGAAAGGGAGAGGGGAAAGGAAAGGGAGAGGGGAAAGGAAAGGGAGAGGGGGAAAGGAAAGGGAGAGGGGAAAGGAAAGGGAGAGGGGAAAGGAAAGGGAGAGAGGGGAAAGGAAAGGGAGAGAGGGGAAAGGAAAGGGAGAGAGGAGAAAGGAAAGGGAGAGGAGAGAGGGGAAAGGGAGAGGAGAGAGGAGAAAGGAAAGGGAGAGGAGAAAGGAAAGGAAAGGGAGAGGAGAGGAGGGAGGGGAGAAAGGAAAGGAAAGGGAGAGGAGAGGGGAGAAAGGGAGAGGAGAGGGGAGAAAGGAAAGGGAGAGGAGAGGGGAGAAAGGAAAGGGAGAGGAGAGGGGAGAAAGGAAAGGGAGAGGAGAGGGGGAAAGGGAGAGGAGAAAGGAAGAAAGGAAAGGGAGAGGAGAAAGGAAAGGGAGGGGAGAAGGGGAAGGGAGAGGAGAGGGGAGAAGGGAAGGGAGAGGAGAGGGGAGAAGGGGAAGGGAGAGGGGAGAAAGGGGAGAAGAAGGGAAGGAGAAAGAAGGGGAGAGGAGAGCAGAGGGAAGGGAGAGGAGAAAGGGGGGGGGGGGGAGAGAAGAACGGAGAGGAGATGGAGGGAAGGGAGAGGAGAGCAGAGGGAAGAGAGGAGATGGAAGGAAGAGAGAGGATAGGGGAAGGGAAAGGAGATGGAAGGAAGAGAGAGGAGGGGAGAAGGAAGTGAGGAGGAGGAGGAGGGGGAGGAGGAGGAGGGAGGAGGAGGAGGAGTGGAGGGGGAAGGAAAGGAGAGCGTCATACTCGACCTGTCAAACCTGCAGCTCAGGTCTTCTCTTCACAGTTGAGACTTGCTTTGATCAGTGATTAGCAGTGTTTGATGCTGTTGTCCTGTGAGCCGCCTGTTGACTCTCAGAAACTTGTCCTCTCCTTCGGTTGTGGCTTTGTGTCTGCCAGACCTCCTCCGGTCAAAGTTTCACCTTCCAGAGGTCCAGTGGTTATTTTTCAATAATAACTAGAAAAATGGGGGTGTTCTAAAACTTTTGACCGGTAGCATACATCACAGCGCTTTGCTGCAACCACACTTTAAATTTGTGGCTTTATTGGCATGAATGGTACATTAGTACCCTGGATGGGGGTGAGATGAGCGCAGTGATTTACCCCTCGGCCTCCATCCATAAATTTTATAGATAAGGGGGGGTAGTTATATCGATCTGCACAGAGGTTGGTCGGGCTAAGGACCTTTTCTGGTTGGCTACAGAGTGGCATGCTGAGTATGAAACTGTGCCGGTGATGTGTCAAATAATGTCCCCCACCGGATAGTGTCCACCTTGTACTGCGCTTGCGCAGTACGGAGGACAAGGAGAAGCCGAAGGTTTCCGAAGATGAATGGTGCCTGTGCTGTGAGTCCAGGTTCAAGCCCCACCATCCAAGTGGACATAGTCAGAATAAAAAATAGCCGAGCGAAGCGAGGCCGTGCCCGAAGCGCGGCGAGCGAATCGAGCCCGCGAGGGGTTCTGTTACTATGTGCTGCCGTATATGTCCACTTGGATGGTGGGGCTTGCACCTGGACTCAGTGCGCAGGCGCCGTTCTTCAGAGACTTTTGGAGTCTCCTTTTGTCCTCCGTACTGCGCAAACGCTGCGCCTGCGGACACTATCCGATGGCCGGACAGTTTCTGACAGAACACCGGGATCCAGACTTTGCAGCTTCAAATCTCTGTAGGGGGCTTGTAAGTAAAACACACCATAAAGGGCCAGCGTTGACCATGGATTTAGAACGGCTTCTCTCTCCATACAAGTCTATGGAAGTGCAATTGCCTACTTGAAGCAGGTCAGGTGGGGGTTAAGCGGAGGATAGAAGGAGACCAGCTGCAGGTCAGGAGGGGCCAACTGGAGGACAAAAGGAGGCAATCTGCAGGTCAGCAAGGGGGTCAAAAGTCAGGAGATCAATTGCAGGTCAGGAGAGAATCAACTAGAGGACAGGAGGAGGCCATCTGCAGGTCAGGAGGGGGTCAGCTGCAGGTCAGGAGAGGCCACCTGCAGGTCAGGAGGGGGTGAACTGGAGGACAGAAGGAGGCCATCTGCAGGTCAGGAGGGGGTCAGCTGCAGGTCAGGAGGGGGTGAACTGGAGGACAGAAGGGGGTCAGCTGCATGTCAGAAGTAGATCATCTGCAGATCAGGAGGGGAGGGGGTCAACTGCAAGTCAGAAGGAGATCAGTTGCAGGTCAGGACGGGTCAACTAGAGGACAGAAGGAGGCCATCTGCAGGTCAGGAGGGGGGTCAGCTGCAGGTCAGGAGGGGGTGAACTGGAGGACAGAAGGGGGTCAGCTGCATGTCAGAAGTAGATCATCTGCAGATCAGGAGGGGGGGGGGTCAACTGCAAGTCAGAAGGAGATCAGTTGCAGGTCAGGACGGGTCAACTAGAGGACAGAAGGAGGTCACCTGCAGGTCAGAAGGAGGTCAACTGCAGGCCAGAGCAATCCTTGAAATAATTTTTAGTTCTCAGGAAACCCCTGCTGAAACCAAGTCATTGGTGGCCAGTGGAAAGATTTTTCTGCCCTTTGTACAGACGGTTAAAATAATCCTCGGTGGCCTACAGCTACCTCTGCCAAGTGGCATTGGCCCCAACTCTATGCTGACTCCATCAGATGGGAGGTCACAGGAACCCTGGTTGAGAATGGCACCCGGTGTGAACGAACCCTTCTGGTGCACTTTTATTTTTAGTGTTCTTATTACAGTTGCACAATGCGGCATCCATTGTTGCACACGCCGTTCCCATATGTTTACAGTCATTACTACAGACACGGGAATAGAGTTACGGGGACACAGCAGCTGCTACACGGCAGTGTGGTGTAACATTTTATCCTGGAAGCTGTATTTTGTATATAAACTTTGGATGGAGTGTCTGCTGATGGAGGTAAAAATAAACACGCGCTTCCCGTATCCAGAGTGAAGAAAACTTTATTTTATTTTAACCAAGACAAACCCTATAACTCAGCACTGTAGTTATATAGCATACGAAAGGGGGAAGTGCGGCTCTTTCCGAATGGGTTTCCAGTAGAACTAAGATGGGTTCCGCATTGGTGAAGTTTCATCAGCCCAGCGCATGCTCAATATAGAGCCATTTATTAGTCGCAAACGTGTGCACATCACAGGCTCTATCTGGTGTATGCAATGTGCTGATAACACTTTATCGTTGTATTTTTTTTCTCTAAAGGTTAATGGGTTATCACTAGAAGGATCACCAGCAGGAGGAAGGAGGTCCTGATTCCTCTATATAGATCTTTATATGACTAAAGGGGTCACCAGCAGGAGGAAGGAGGTCCTGATTCCTCTATATAGATATTTATATCACTAGAGGGATCACCAGCGGGAGGAAGGAGGTCCTGATTCCTCTAGATAGATCTTTATATCACTAGAGGGATCACCAGCAGGGGGAAGGAGGTCCTGATTCCGCTATATAGACCTTTATATCACTAGAGCAGGGGTCTCAAACTGGCGGCCCTCCAGCTGTTGAGGCACTACAAGTCCCATCATGCCTCTTGCCTGTGGGCGTCATGCTTGTAACTGTCAGCCTTGCAATGCCTCATGGGACTTGTAGTTCTGAAACATCTGGAGGGCCGCCAGTTTGAGACCCCTGCACTAGAGGGATCACCAGCAGGTGGAAGGAGCTCCTGATTCCTCCTATATAGATCTTTATATCACTAGAGGGGTCACCGGCGGGAGGAAGGAGGTCCTGATTCCTCTATATAGCTCTTTATTAGGGCTGCAACTAACGATTATTTTCATAATCGATTAGTTGGCCGATTATTGTTTTGATTAATCGGTTAATAACCTTAAAAAAAGTGTGGTATATAATTTAGTTAATCTGTAAAGTTAAAAAAAAAGGCAATTTATTCTTAAAATATCTCTATGCCGTGGTAAATATAAATAACCAACTATATGGTTAGGGAGCAAAATATCAAATCCACTCTGAGAATAACAGACAGAAGAGATATACTGTATACACTATTAGAAGAGACATACTGTTTTTTGGCCAGTTTGATGTTGGGCAGATTAAAAAAAAAACAAATTGCTGCAAAAACACATTACATGCTTTTCTGCAGCTTCTCCATTGAAGTATATTGAACCAAAAAAACACTGTTTTGCGTTTAAAAAAAAAGTCCCTGACCCTTTGCAAATACGCAGCAGCTGAAAAAAGCGTAGATGTGAACGTGTCCCATAGGAAACCATGTAAATGAACTGTAGTGCGTTTCTGCAAAAAGCACCAAAAAACACAGATGTAAACCAGGTCTAAGATATTTAGTAACATAATGGGGTTAAAATGAGCCCTTTATAGTACAAAAAAAAAAAGCAGATAATCACTACTATAAGGGGTTAATTTTTTTTTTTTACTGTAGAACTGTGAAAGTAATATTTACAGTAGCGATTATTTGCTCTTTTTGTACTATAAAGGGCTAATTTTTTATTTTTTTTAACCCCATTATATTACTGGCCGATTAATCGATTATGAAAATAGTAATCGATTAATTTCATAATCGATTAGTTGTCGATTAATCGATTAGTTGTTTCAGCCCTACTCTTTATATCACTAGAGGGATCACCAGCAGGGGGAAGGAGGTCCTGATTCCTCTAGATCAGGGGTCTCAAACTGAAATTCTCATCATGCCGAGTCATGTCTGTGAGTGTCAGAGTTTTGCAATGCCTCATGGGACGTGTAGTTCTGCAACAGCTGGAGGGCCGTAGTTTGAGGATCCCTGAGGAGGAGGAAGGAGGCTCCGATTTCTCTCTGTACAGATCGTTCTATCACTAGAGGAGGAAGGAGGTCCTGATTCCTCTATATAGATCTCCTCCATTCATCTTCAAAAACTTTTTTTTCTCAGAGGAGAATACCTTCAGTTCATCATTCCTCATGGCTGGGCTCCTCCATGGCCTCTTATGAACTTGGTTGGCCTTCATTGAACTCTCTCTAGTTGCGTAACCTCTTCATTGTGAACGGGTTGTACTTTTAGTAGTCTGAGGGATGTCTGGAAAGCATTGTTGTTGTTGTTGTGTTGCAATTTTTAAACTTTCTGACGTTTTTTTTTTTCTTGGGACCTTCGTTGTGGCTGTAAGTTGGGACAAAGCTTATTCAACCCGCCGTAGTGATCGAAGGAGTAAAACAAGAGACTTCATTGTATTTGGTCACTTTTATGCTCAGCACATCGTTGCTAATCAGTCGTTAAATGTGACTTCCTGGTGCTCACATGAGCCGCCTTCCTTCCATTATGCGGAAATAGTTGTGTTTTTGTCGTAAATTTAACATAATAGTCAAGAGAGCCTGTCATGTGCCACCACAAATGAGTCGAAGGAGGTGACTTATTTAACCACCTGATTACTGGGCACTTAAACCCCCCTCTTGACCAGACCAATTTTCAGCTTTCGGCGCCGACGCACTTGGAATGACAATTGCGCGGTCATACAACACTGTACCCAAATGAAGTTTTTACCATTTTTTTCCCACAAATAGGGCTTTCTTTTGGTGGTATTTAATCACAGCTGGGGTTTTTATTTTTTGCTAAACAAATAAAAAAAGATGGAAAATTTAAATAAAAAATAAAATCATGTTTAATAGTTTGTTATAAAATTTTGCAAACAGGTATTTTTTCTGCTTCATTGATATGCGCTGATGAGGCGGCACTGGTGGGCACTGATAGGCTACACTGGTGGGCACTGATAGGCTGCACTGATAGGCTGCACTGATAGGCTGCACTGGTGGGCACTGATAGGCTGCACTGGTGGGGACAGGTAAGTCGGTACTGATGGGCACAGCAAAGATGGCACTGATGGGCACGGATGGGTGGCACTGATGGGCACGGATGGGTGGCACTGATGGGCACTGATAGGTGGCACTGATGGGCACTGGTAGGGGACACTGATGAGCACTGGTAGGTGACACTGATGTGCAGCACTGGCACTGTGGGCACTGACATATGGCACTGTGGGCACTGACAGGTGGAGCTAGTGGGCACTTTTATTGGCCAAAGGTGGGCACCATGGACCCTGGGCATATTGCAGTGAGAGGGACTGATGTCCCTCTCACTGCCGCCGGTGATCGCCTTTTTTTTTTTTTTCTCCTCGCGCTGTCAGCGCGAGCAGGAAAAAAAGCCGATTACCGTCTCGGTTATTATCACATGATCAGCTGTCATTGGCTGGCTGACAGCTGATCACGTGGTAAGGTGTCGGGATCGACCCCTTACTCGGATCTATGATCCAGCGAGTCTCACAGACTCGCGGATCACAGAGCGCGCCGCGCGCGCCCTTCAGGGGGCGCGCAGGCAGCTCGTTGCCGGGACGACGTCAATAGACGTCGTCCCGGCATATCAGATCCGCGCTGTAGCCGTCATTCGGCTATAGCACGTATTTTAGGTGGTTAATGTGTGTTTTTAATTTTTTTTTTTTTTTTTTTTTTTTTTTTATAATCTTAGAGTTTGCTTATATTTTACCTTTCCTCCCCCTCATCAATATGCTAATTAAATTTTCTAAAGAAACCTTTTGTGTTTTTTTTTTTTTTTTTTATATATATACCTTAACGTAGTGTAGCAATACCCCTGTAGGAGCCGCTGGATAGGATGGGTCCTCTGTCATAAAATTGCTCTCGACTTATGAAAACCCTCGACCTCGTCACTTCCGTTGACTCAGGTCACACATGCGCTCTGCCCCCGGGGGATCCGGTGCCCACCGTCCTGGGACACCATGATGATGGTGTACAAGTCTCCAGTGTGAGGGCTACAGGGAAACTCGCACTCAGCTTCTTTGGCCCCTGATTGGAGGAAACGCAACGGAGGCGATCCAGCCCCCAGCACTTGGCAGAGATCACAGACACAGCTCTGTTTTGCCTCGACCTCACATACATACACACATTGCTATGCCCCACCCCCTTCTCCAAGCACAGCTCTATCTCCCCCTCCACTTTCCTGCGGTACAGGTTACTAGAGTAGCCTAGGGGCGTGTTAGTGGCGGGGCTGGACGCACTGCTGCCGCTGACATCATGCATCAGCTGGCACGCTGCTCGGGTCTATAATTTTCCTGGACCCGAAAAAAAACAGTCAGCGCATGCGCGGTGAAAACGAGCGAACAGCTGTTTGGTGACGCGGCGTCACCAGAAGTGACGAGGTGGAGGATTTTCATAGGTCGAGAGAAATTTTATGATACCTCGACCTTCTCAAGAACCTCCGCTCCTCTGACGCACCAGGTTGAGGGTACAAACATACAATATCACAGGAAATCACTGAAAGTAATAAGTAGTGCACAATTTGGTAGCGCTATATCAAACAAAACAGGCACCTAACCAGGTAGTAAAGGCCAACTTAATATATTGTCACCCGATATGGTTGATAACTAGGAAAGCATAAATGGAATGACAATGATAATAACACAATTTGGCATACAAAGTGATTAAAGCGTTTGTTAACCCCCCAAAAAAAAAAAAAAAAAAAAAAAAAAGGATCCTGCTCATCTAAAGCATGTTGTATGACTCAGTGCTTGTCCTCTGTCATTTGGCCCCCTGTAACACCTAAAAAAAAAAAAAACCTGGCTGATCCTGCCAGTTTCTCCCCACCCCTCTGTAATCTGACCACGGTGTATCATGGCTGCTGAGCCCTGACACTGTGGTCAGTTTATGTGCCCCTGTCATCAGCAGCCTGCTATATGCTCTCCTCTCTGCTCCTGTGTCGTCCTCCCCTTCCCCCCTCTGTCTGTGTGTGAGCCGCCCCTCCCCCCCTCCTGCTGCTCTCATAACACTGATTTGTATACACCATCAGCACTGCCTCCTATTGCAGTGTCCCCCTGGGGTAGATGCTGAATTTTGAAAGCAGCGAATTTCTGTCAGATTAGCAAACCTGTGACATAAGCAGGCTTGACGCTGCTTTTTAAAATTCAACATCTAACGAGTCAGATGCAATTGTAAGTACTGTATTTGACTAGATAAACTCACTTTACTGCTAAAAATACGTGTAAAATGCAAAACTCCGGTGGGTGTAAGAAGATGTCCGCTTTCCCCCTTCTCAGTGTATCCTTACTATGGAGAAGTGTGGGGTGTAGGAAAATGGCGGCGACGGAACGTCACTTCCGTGACGGTTTTTAGTGTGCTCTTTTGTCCAATGATTCGGTTTTAGAAAGGGTTCCTCGAGACATGAAAATTATTTTTGGGGTTCCTCTAGGGTTAAAAGGTTGAGAAAGCCTGGTATAGGGAGAGGAACGTAATTCACCCAATGCACCCATCACCTTCCCTGTGCCGCTGATCCCGGCTTGGTGGATTACGGTGGAGTTGTCCCTGGAGTGCCTCTGTAATGCTTCTTATGTCCCCGGCAGAGGACAGACAGACATGTGGGAGGAGTCTTGGTGATGTGGCTGTAATGTGCGGTGCCTGTGGCTCTACTCCTCGGCTCTTCCCTCATCTTCTGCCTTTTAATCGGCTTTGCTCTATATTTAGGTGCTGCAGATTATAGGCTGACAAAAACCTTGGGCTGTTCATTGTACTTGGCCACAGATCATAAATCATTTCATTTGGCATCTAGACGTGAACGCCCCGAATTCTCAATGCCTGCTTTAAAAGTATATCTAAAGCCAAAACTTTTTTTTGCAGAATCCAAAGAACTATTAGTTTCAGCATGCCTCTCCACCCAGTCATTACATTTGCACTACAACTTCTTCATGATGACTGCAGAGAGATTCTTCTCTGTACCCGGCTATTGGAAGACAACTCAACAATCGGCCTTCTGCTGTCCACCCCAACCAAAATGTTCCTTTATTGGCAACCATAAGGCCCCTTTCACACCGGGGCGTTTTTCATGCGGTACAGCGCTAAAAATAGCGCCTGTTCACTGCCTGAAAAAATCCGGCCCCTTTAACTCCAGTGTGAAAGGCGGCAGGCTTTCACACTGGAGCGGTGCGCTAGCAGGACGGCAAAAAATGTCCTGGAGCGGTATAGGAGCGGTGTATTCACCGCTCCTATACCGCTCCTTCCCATTGATTTGAATGGGAAACCGCGGCAATACCGCCGCAAAGCGCCGCTACGGCGGCGCTCTGCGGGGGTGTTTAACCCTTTTTCGGCCACTCGCGGGGGGTCAAACCGCACCGCGAGCGGCCGAATACCGCGGTTAAAACGACGGTAAAGCAGCGCTAAATATAGCGCTGCTTTACCGTCACCGCGGCTCCCCGCCCCAGTGTGAAAGGGGCCTAAGAGGAATCTCCAGCAGGAGAAAAGAGGTCCGGATACCTCCTATATAGCTCTTTATATCGCTAGCAGGAGAAAGAAGGTCTTGATTCTTCTATATGGACTTTTATACAGGGGCGGACTGACCATTGGGCCACTCGGGCACTGGGCCACTAGGGGGCCCCATCAGGGTTGCCAGCCTCAGTAAAACCAGGGACAGTATGTAAAAAATATGTGTTTTTTGTTTTGTTTTTTTTACATCTGTCTCTGAAATGTCCCTTACAGACATCCTTTTGGTCTAAAAACCCAGAGATTATAGCTGCCCCACCTCTCCAGTACCTTCTCAGCCAATAGAAACACGTCTGTGTATACTGCGTGATTGTGTACTGTGCGTGTGTATACTGTGTGGCCCCATAATCTCTGATTGCCTGGGGGCCCCATGAGTTGTCAGTCCTCCCCTGCCTTTATATATCTAGAGGGATCCCCAGCAGGAGGAAAGAGGTCTCAATTCCTATACAATAGATCTTTATATCACTAGAGGGGTCACCAGCGGGAAAAGGGAGGTCTTGAATACTCTATATCAGGGATCTTCAAACTACGGCCCTCCAGCTGTTGTGGAACTACACGTCCCCATGAGGCAATGTAAAACTCTGACATTCACAGACATGACTAGGCATGATGGGAATTGTAGTTCCTGAACAACTGGAGGGCCGTAGTTTGAAGACCCACTGATCTATATAGATCTTTATAGCACTAGAGGGGGTCACATGAAGGAGGTCTTGAATCCTCTACATGGATCTTTATATGACTAGAGAGGTCACCAGCCGGAGGAAGGAGGTCCAGAATCTTCTACATAGATATTTCTATCACTAGAGGGGCCACCTGCAGGAGGAAGGAGGTCCTGATTCCTCTATATAGATCTTTATATCTCTAGAGGGATCACCAGCAGGAGGAAAGATGTCTCAATTCCTATACATAGATCTTTATATCACTAGAGGGGGGTCACATGCAGGAGGAAGGAGGTCTCAAATCCTCTACATAGATCTTTATATCAGTAGAGAGTTCACCAGCGGGAGGAAGAAGGTCTTGAATCCTCTATATCAGGGATCTTCAAACTACGGTCTCAAATCCTCTATATAGATCTTTATATATCACTAGAGGGGTCACATGCAGGAGGAAGGAGGTCTTGAATCCTCTACATAGATCTTTACATCAGTAGAAGAGTACCAGCAGGAGGAAGGAGGTTTTGATTCTTCTGTATGGATCTTTGTCACTAGAGGGGTCACCAGCGGGAGTGAAGAGGTCCAGAATCCTCAGTATAGACCTTTATATCACTAGAGGAATCTCCAGCAGGATAAATTAGGCGCTGATACCTCTATATAGATCCTTGTATCACTAGCGGGAAGAAGGAGGTCCTGATTCCTCTATATACAGTGGTGTGAAAAAGTGTTTGCCCCCCTTCCTCATTTCCTGTTCCTTTGCATGTTTGTCACACTTAAGTGTTTCGGAACATCAAACCAATTTAAACAATAGTCAAGGACAACACAAGTAAACACAAAATGCAATTTGTAAAATGAAGGTGTTTATTATTAAAAGGTGAAAAAAAAATCCAAACCATCATGGCCCTGTGTGAAAAAGTGATTGCCCCCTTGTTAAAACATACTATAACTGTGGTTGTCCACACCTGAGTTCAATTTCTCTAGCCACACCCAGGCCTGATTATTGCCACACCTGTTCACAATCAAGGCATCACTTAAATAGGAGCTGCTTGACACAGTAAGGTCCACCAGAAGATCCTTAAAAGCTACACATCATGCCGAGACCCAAAGAAATTCAGGAACAATTGAGAAACAAAGTAATTGAGATCTATCAGTCTGGAAAGGGTTATAAAGCCATTTCCAAAGCTTTGGGAATCCAACGAACCACAGTGAGAGCCATTATCCACAAATGGCGAAGACATGGAACAGTGGTGAACCTTCCCAGGAGTGGCCGGCCGCCCAAAATTACCCCAAGAGCGCAGCGACGACTCATCCAAGAGGTCACAAAAGACCCCACAACCACGTCCAAGGAACTGCAGGCCTCACTTGCCTCAGTTAAGGTCAGCGTTCATGCCTCCACCATCAGGAAAAGACTGGGCAAAAATGGCCTGCATGGCAGAGTTCCAAGGAGAAAACCACTGCTGAGCAAAAAGAACATCAAAGCTCGTCTCAATTTCTCCACAACACATCTTGATGATCCCCAAGACTTTTGGGACAACATTCTGTGGACCGATGAGACAAAAGTGGAACTCTTTGGAAGGTGTGTGTCCAAGTATATCTGCGTAGAAGGAACACTGCATTTCAGAAAAAGAACATTATACCAACAGTAAAATATGGTGGTGGTAGTGTGATGGTCTGGGGCTGTTTTGCTGCTTCAGGACCTGGAAGACTTGCCGTGATAAAAGGAACTATGAATTCTGCTGTCTACCAAGAGATCCTGAAGGAGAATGTCCGACCATCTGTTTCGTGTACTCAAGCTGAAACGAACTTGGGTTCTGCAGCAGGACAATGATCCTAAACACACCAGCAAGTCCACCACCGAATGGCTGAAGAAAAACAAAATTAAGACTTTGGAGTGGCCTAGCCAAGTCCTGACCTGAATCCTATTGAGATGTTGTGGTATGACCTTAAAAAGGCCGTTCATGCTCGAAAACCCTCTAATGTAACTGAATTAGGACAATTCTGCAAAGATGAGTGGGCCAAAATTCCTCCAGGACGCTGTAAAAGCCTCATTGCACGTTATCACAAACGCTTGGTTGCAGTTGATGCTGCTAAGGGTGGCCCAACCAGTTATTAGGTTTAGGGGGCAATCACTTTTTCACACAGGGCCATGATGGTTTTGGATTTTTTTTCACCTTTAATAATAAACACCTTCATTTACAAATTGCATTTTGTGTTTACTTGTGTTGTCCTTGACTATTGTTTTAAATTGGTTTGATGTTCCGAAACACTTAAGTGTGACAAACATGCAAAGGAACAGGAAATGAGGAAGGGGGGCAAACACTTTTTCACACCACTGTAGATCTTTATATCACTAGTGGGGGGCCACCTGCAGGAGGAAGGAGGTCCTGGTCCTCTATATAGATATTTATATCACTAGAGGGATCACCAGCAGGAGGAAGGAGGTCCTGATTCCTCTACAGTCACTGACAAGTTTATTAGGTACACCTTGCTAGTACCAGGTTGGACCCTCTTTTGCCTTCAGAACTGCCTTCATTGTTCTTGGCATAGATTCAACAAGGTGTTGGAAACGTTCCTCAGAGATTGTGGTCCATAGTGACATGATGGCATCATGCCGTTGCTTTAGATTTGTCAGCTGCACATCCATGATGCCAGTGTCCCATTCCACCAAATCCCAATGGTGCTCTATTGGATTGACATCTGGTGAGTGTGGAGACCATTGGATGAGATCTGGTGAGTGTGGAGACCATTGGATGAGATCTGGTGAGTGTGGAGACCATTGGATGAGATCTGGTGAGTGTGGAGGCCATTGGATGAGATCTGGTGAGTGTGGAGGCCATTGGATGAGATCTGGTGAGTGTGGAGGCCATTGGATGAGATCTGGTGAGTGTGGAGGCCATTGGATGAGATCTGGTGAGTGTGGAGGCCATTGGATGAGATCTGGTGAGTGTGGAGACCATTGGATGAGATCTGGTGAGTGTGGAGGCCATTGGAGTACAGGGACCTCATTGTCCAGTGGTGAGATGATTGGAGCTTTGTGACATGGAGCATTATCCTGCTGGAAGGAGCCATCAGAAGATGGGGACACTGTAGTCATAAAGGGATGGACATGGTCAGCAACAATACTCAGGTAGGCCGTGGCATTTTAATGAAGCTCAAATGGTACTACGGGGTCCAAAGTGTGCCAAGAAAATATCCCCCACGCCATTACACCCCCACCACCAGCCTGAACCGGTGATACAAGGCAGGATGGATCCATTTGCCAAATTCTGACCCCACCATCTGAATGTAGCAGCTAAAATCCAGACTCATCAGACCAGGCAACGTTTTTCCAATCTTCTATTGTCCAATTTTGGTGATCTGTGCCAATTGTAGCGTCAGTTTTCTATTCTTAGCTGACAGGAGTGGCACCCGGTGTGGTCTTCTGCCGATGTAGCCCATCTGCTTCAAGGTTGGATGTGTTGTGTGTTCAGCGATGGTATTCTGCATACCTTTGATGTAACGCGTGGTTATTTGAGTTACTGTTGCCTTTTTATCTTCTGGATACAGTCTGCCCATTCTCCTCTGACCTCAACAAGGCATTTTCCTCCACACAACTGCCGCTCACTGGATATTTTCTCTTTTCCCCCACCATTCTCTGTAAACCCGAGAGATGGTTGTGTGTGAAAATCCCAGAAATACTCAGACCGGTCCGTCTGGCACCAACAACCATGCCACGTTCAAAGTCACCTAAATCCCCTTTTCTTCCCCATTCTGATGCTCTGTTTGAACTTCAGCAAGTCATCTTCACCACGTCTAGATGACTAAATGCATTGAGTGGCTGCCATGTGATTGGCTGATTAGCAATATTGAACTGGTGTACCTAATAATAAAATGGCCTGTGAATGTATATAGGTCTTTTATATCACTAGAGGGATCACCAGCGGGAGGCGCTCCTGATTTCCAGAAGTAGATTTTTAGGTGGGTAGTCCTTATTTTTTGTTGTTACCTTTTTTAGGTTTTATTGGCGTTTTGTGGTTTTAGGTTGTTCTTATTCATACAATCTTATGTTATATGCAGTATACAGTATAAGAATATATTCATTGCCAGGATAGAGAGTTCAGAGGAAGTATTTTTGTTTGTTGTTTTGTTTGTTTCTTTGTGTGTTTGTTTCTTTGTGTGTGTTTGTTTTTTTTTACAAGATCCCATATCTCACTCCCAACCCAGCCCTGGGCGTTCACATGAACATTTAAATAGGAAGAGGCAGAATAACTGGCTTTTCAGTGCCTGGGCTACCCCGGGGTCATACAACATTGACATACGTGTTCCTGTGTTCCGGTGTCATTGTCCCATGTGTAAGGAGGGTTCAGCCATAGAGAAATACGCCCATCACTGCTGGGGATATCCATTGTCCTCCATGGCTGGATATTTACCTTATTTATCAGCGTATAACACGCACTTTTTTTCCCCTTAAAATCAGGGGAAAATTGTGCGTCCGTGTTATATGTCGATCTCCGCTGACTGTGAGCGGAGCCGAGTGACCGCCGCCGAGATACACATAGCCGAGTGCACTCGGCTCTTCTCGGCTCCGCTCACAGTCACACCCAGTCCCGCCATTGGACCTGTGTTATGTCCATCATAGGGCGAGACTGGGCGTGACTGTGAGCGCAGCCGAGAAGAGCCGAGTACTCGGCTATGTGTATCTCGGCTCCGCCCAGTCCCTGCGATCTCGGCGGCGTTCGCGCCACTCCGCCCAGTCTCGGCGGCAATCTCGGCGCCAATTTTAAATACCGTACATGACAAGGCTGCACTGGACCACACTGGGGCAAGGCTGCACTGGACCACACTGGGGCAAGGCTGCACTGGACCACACTGGGGCAAGGCTGCACTGGACCACACTGGGGCAAGGCTGCACTGGACCACACTGGGGCAAGGCTGCACTGGACCACACTGGGGCAAGGCTGCACTGGACCACACTGGGGCAAGGCTGCACTGGACCACACTGGGGCAAGGCTGCACTGGACTCTTGGGCAAGGCTGCACTGGACCACACTGGGGCAAGGCTGCACTGGACTCTGGGGCAAGGCTGCACTGTGGGCAAGGCTGCACTGGACTCTGGGGCAATGCTGCACTGTGGGCAAGGCTGCAGTGGACTCTGGGGCAAGGCTGCACTGTGGGCAAGGCTGCACTGGACTCTGGGGCAAGGCTGCACTGGACTCTGGGGCAATGCTGCACTGGACCACACTGGGGCAAGGCTGCACAAGGGCAAGGCTGCAAATGACACTGATGATGCTGCATTAATGGGCATTTAAATGTAAGTTTTTTTTTTTTTTTTTTTTTTTTCCTTCAACTTTCCTCCTAAAAGTTTTTTTTTCCTTTTTAAAATTCCCTCCTAAACTTGGGGTACGTGTTGTGAGCCGATAAATACGCATGTTCTGATTCTTGCTTTACATTGTATTTCAGTCAAGTCACATCCAGTCTCTGTACCAGAGGAGCTTACACTCTAATGTCCCATCACAGTCGCACACTATTATTATTATTATTATTATTATTATTATTATACATTTATATTGCTCTGACATATCCTTGGGTGCTGTACAGCGAACTCTAAGCCATTCATATAAGTCTCTGCATCAGAAGAGCTTACGCTCTAATGCTGATCTACTACTATTCTTATACATTTATATAGCTCTGACATATACCGCAGTGCTGCACAGAGACCTTTTGAATGTTTCGTATTATTTGTTGCACCAGAGGAGCTTACACTCTAATGCCCCCCCCACCCCCAGTAAAACTCTTGGTGTTCTACATTTTGTATAGCTCTGACATATACCGCAGTGCCGTACAGATAAAACTGAGCCTTTCCAGTCTCTGCAGCAGAGCAGCTCACACTCTATTTGTATACAATTAGATAGCTCTGACATATACCACAGTGCTGTACAGAGAACACCGAGCCAGTCGTTTTGTGCCAGAGGAGCTTGCACTCTAATGTCCCCCACCACACTCGGACACTTATTATTATACATTTATAATAGCTCTGACATATTCCGTAGTGTTGTACTGGGAACACTGAGCCTCAGTCTCGGCACCAGAGGAGCTTACACTTTAATGCCCCACCACGCTCACTATTATACATTTATATAGCGCTGACATATACCGCAGTGCTGTACAGAGGACAGTCACATCAGTCTCTGCACCAGAGGAGCTTACACTCTAATGCCCCTCCCCCCCAGTCACTTTTGTCTCTCTTTTTTTTTTAGTTTTGGTTTTTAGATTGTCAGTTCCTTTGAGCGGAGTCTTGGTGTAGTGAGGTATATGGATGACTTTCCCTGGATGAGGAAGTCCAGGGCGGGCGGCACTCTGGAGGTGTGAGAGTGTACATAGGTTAACCCTTGGCGTCACCCTGTAGTGTGTGTGTGTGTATTAGGTGTGCCGGGTGTGGGGCTGTACAGTGGAATGCAGGCCGGATTACAGGCTCTTCTCTCCTCCTCCTGTCATTGTACAGGAGATAAATCCTTCACAGCTTCCTCCACATCATCACAAGCCGGAGGACTGCCAAGAGGAGACCTAGGAGTCAAGGTAGGTGGGTGATGGGGGGGGCAGAGGGGGCGGCGTGGTGCCATAGAAAGAGACAATCAACTGGTGGTCAGATAACTGAGATAAATTTGGCCATACATATTGGAATATGATCAATTTATTATTATTTATTCTGACTTATTGCTCATTACCACCGGCATTTATGCATTGCTGATAATTTACACATCGCTTTCCATGCCGTACAGTCACATCAGTCTTTGTACTCAATGAGCGTACAATGGAAAGCTCGCCAAACACACGGAAAATTTAGCTCACATTTTTTTTTTTTTTTTTTGGAACCTCCATTCAATTTTCCAATGGTTCACACTATTATTATTATTATTATTATTATTATTATTATTATACATTTATATAGCGCTGACATATACTGCAGTGCTGTACAGAGAACACTGAGCCTGCAACCTAGTCCCTGATCACCGGAGCTTACACTCTAAATGTCCTCCCTACAGTCACACACTATTAATAATAATAATAATAATAGTGTGTGAGTGTGGGGAGGACATTTAGAGTGTAAGCTCCTGTGGTCAGGGACTAGGACTTATGCATTGCTGATAATTTACACATCGCTTTCCATGCCGTACAGTCACATCAGTCTTTGTACTCAATGAGCGTACAATGGAAAGCTCGCCAAACACACGGAAAATTTAGCTCACATTTTTTTTTTTTTTTTTTTTTTGGAACCTCCATTCAATTTTCCAATGGTTCACACTCTTATTATTATTATTATTATTATTATTATTATTATTATTATTATTATTATACATTTATATAGCGCTGACATATACTGCAGTGCTGTACAGAGAACACCGAGCCAGCAACCTAGTCCCTGACCACAGGAGCTTACACTCTAATGCCGCGTACACACGATCGGAATTCTCGTCGGGGAAAAAACTCTGATGGTTTTTCCGACGGAATTCCGCTCAAGCTGTGTTGCCTACACACGGTCACACCAAATTCCGACCGTCAATAACACAGCGGCATAAAACACGTTCGACAGCACTATAAAAGGGAAGTTTAATGCTTCCGAGCATGTGTCGAATTGTTTCCACGCATGCGACGGAATTTTGCGTGTCGGAATTGCATACACACGATAGGAAAATCCGATAGAAAGGAAAAATTGAGAACAGGTTCTCAATTCAAAGTCCGTCGGAAATTCCGACAGAAAAAGACCGATGGGCATACACACGGTCGGAAAATCCGATGAATAGCTCCCATCGGACCGCATTAATGTCCTCCCCACAGTCGCACACTATTATTATTATTATTATTATTATTATTATTATTATACATTTATATAGCTCTGACATATACTGCAGTGCTGTACAGAGAGCACTGAGCTGGCCACATTAGTCTCTGTACCACAGGAGCTTACACTCTAATGCCCCCACATACTGCAATGCTGTACAGAGAACACTGAGCCAGCAACCTAGCCTCTGTACCACAGGAGCTTACACTCTAAATGTCCTCCCCACAGTCACTTATTATTATTATTATTCAATTATATAGCTCTGACATATACCGCAGTGCTGTACAAAGAACACTGAGCCACTCACATCAGTTTCTGTACCACAGAAGTTTACAGTCTAATGCCCCCCACAGTCACACACTTATTATTATTATTATTATTATTATTATTATTATACATTTACATTGCTAACACAGGCATAGGGTAGAAGTGCCCACCACTAAGCCACTGTGCCGCCATGTAGATGTGACCTATTGATTAAATGATCTTTGGCGAACGTACAGAAATGTGCTGAGCGATCAAATGTGATCAACAACATTCCACAGATGCTCATTGATGCAGTCAGAATCAATCATGGCTTCTCCAAATACATTGAATGGGGAGGGGCTCTGTTTTCTTTATTTCTATTTTTTTTTTCTTTTGTTTTTATTTAATCAGTTTCGCCACAGCAAATGATCTATTAAACCGTGATATAGAT
>CM053030.1:519402320-519435031 GCA_028564925.1 Lithobates sylvaticus | reverse complement strand
ACAGCTGGTGGTGACCAGTGTTGGTCATCTTACTTTAAAAAAGTAATTAGTTAAGTTACAAATGACTTCTCCCAAAAAGTAATTGCGTTAGTAACTCAGTTACTACATTGGAAAAGTAATTTGTTACGCAGCAAAGTAACTGTGACTTTTTTTTTAAAATATTCTATACGTGTAACTAAGGGGCGGGTCTTAGGGGCGCATTTATTATTATTGTTATATATCGTGTAACCAAGGGGCTGCTCTATTATTACTCTCACCAAGGGGCAGATCTGTTATAGCGTGTAAGCAAGGGGGGGTCTATTATTATTATATCGTGTAAGGGGCGGGTCTATTATTATTATATCGTGTAAGGGGCGGGTGGCTACAGAAGAGGGCGAATGTTAAATTAGTGGGCAGAGCTCGATATATAACAATAATAATAAATGCGCCCCTTGGTTACAGTAATACTAGACCCGCCCCTTAGTTACACGATAGACTCCCCTTGCAGAGTAGCACGAGCATCGGGAGCGTGCGGCATCGCCTCGTACAATTACATGTTAACTGCACCTGCGCGGTGTAGAGTTCACTCAGAGCTGTTTAGGTTCGGCAATTTTCGGAAGCTCCGTAGTCCTTCGTACCGGGCAAACGC
The DNA here is from genome assembly GCA_028564925.1 of Lithobates sylvaticus. Lineage (NCBI taxonomy): Eukaryota > Metazoa > Chordata > Amphibia > Anura > Ranidae > Lithobates > Lithobates sylvaticus. The sequence continues at coordinate 519,434,403 of CM053030.1, read as the reverse complement.
TGCACCTGTGCAGTACAGGGGGTCCTTATCCGGTGGGGGAACTTTTTCGGCAGGACACCAGAATTACACTACTGCCATCTAGTGGCGGTAGAAGTAATTGAGGTAACGCCGCCCAAGTAATGGGAACTGCGTTACCATGAGGGGAAAAGTAATCAGTTAGATTACTCGTTACCCTCTAAAGTAACTGCGTTAAGTAACTCCGTTTATTTTAACTCAGTTACTTACATCACTGGTGGTGGGATACCAAGTCAGGTGGCAGAATGGTGGTCAGAAGTCCAAGCCGTGGTCGATAAAACAGGTGAGCAGCAGACATAACAAGCAGGGGTGATCCAAGCCAGGTCAGGAACAAGGTAAGCAGACTTTCAGGAACTTCGGATACAGGAACTAGAACTGAAGACCATCCAGCACTGAGGCTAGGCAGGCTAAGCAATGAGGGTGGGGCACGGCTCCAAAAGCATACTGTCCGCATTCGGGGACCTGCATTGCTGTCAAATTGGGATCAGCAGTTTGGTCCCAATTAGACATGTGCAATTAGTTTTCGTTTTTTTTTTGTTTTTTTTTCGTTTTTTTTCGTTATTTTCGTTCGTTCGTTTTCGTACGAATGAACAAATCGTTCGAATTTTACGAATCCGAATAACGAATCGTTCGAATCGTACGAATCCGATTAACGAATCATTCGAATCGAACAAATCCGAAAAACAACGAAAATCCGAAAAAAACAAATTAGAAACAACGAATGTACTAATGAAGAAAATCCGAAAAACGAAAACGAACGAAAAAATTCGTACATTCGTAACTTTTTTTTTTTTTGAATTGGTAATTTTCCACGTCCCTTACAATGGCGCTGCTAAACGTGCTTCGAATGGATTGAACAAAAAAATTTGTACATTCGTAACTTTTTTTTCGATTCGTAACTTCTTTTTTTCGATTCGTAACTTTTTTTTTTTTATTTTTTTCGATTTGCAGTTTTCTGTGTCTCTATTGAACAAAAAAATTTGTACATTCGTAACTTTTTTTTTCGATTCGTAACTTTTTTTTCGATTCGTAACTTTTTTTGTCGATTCGTAACTTTTTTCTTTATTTTTTTCGATTTGTAGTTTTCTGTGTCTCTATTGAACAAAAAAAATCGTACATTCGTAACTTTTTTTTCGATTCGTAACTTTTTTTTTCGATTCGTAACTTTTTTTTTTTTTTTTTTTCGATTCGTAGTTTTCTGTGTCTCTATTGAACAAAAAAAATTCGTACATTCGTAACTTTTTTTTTTTTCAATTCGTAACTTTTTTTTTTTTTCGATTCATAACTTTTTTTTTTCGATTCGTAAATTATTAAAATGTAATAATAGCATACACATTACATAAAATTATGAATTATGCTCCGATTACGAATCTACGAATGTTACGAATGTACGAATAAATACGAATGCGTCGAAAACGAAAAAACGAATCAACGAAAAAATAACTCTAACGAATGTACGAATCGTTACGAATACGAACACCGACGACTTACGAATGTACGAATCGTTACGAATCCGAACACCGACGACTTACGAATGTACGAATCGTTACGAATCCGAACACCGACGACTTACGAATGTACGAATCGTTACGAATCAACGGAAACGAAAAAAACGAAACGAAAAAAAACTAATTTTTTTGTTGTGCACATGTCTAGTCCCAATTGGCATGAATGGAACTGACTGCACGGGGATGCACAAAACACCTGTGCAGGTAAACATGGTCCTTTGCACGGGTGAAAGAGGTCTTAATAGCACCCCCGCACTCCTGCGACAGGGACGCATGTTTTTGGTAATTGCGGGAATGCGCACAATTTTCCATGCATTCCTGCAAGGCACAAGCCTGAACCCAGCCTTGCTATCTTGGCTTTTGCTCAGTTAACACACATAACCAGTTTTAGTATCTTCTGCTGTATGAATTTTCTTTTGGTTCTGGTGCAGAATATGTCACATGGTTACAATGTAACAAATCAAAGAATCCTCAGCTGTGTAAATCTGACTTGGAGTAAGTGTGAACTCTCATGTGAAAGGTCAGAAGGAAAGACCGGGAACCCTTGTAGGACATCAGAGACATTTTCCTGTCTTTGTACATTAAAGCTGGTTTCCTTTTTTTTCCCGTCATATCTAACGCTTGACCCTTCCTGCCATGTGACACGTTTGATATCTGACCTGACAATGTCTCGGTGTTGGTCAATCTCCCCTCCTATATGGGGGATTTGTTTCTAGATATGAATGGGGATTTGTGTGAGATCTAACGCCAGCAGTGGTCCAAGATGTACAGAGAATGGGGAAGACAACTTTCCTTTAAAGCTGAGCTTGCAAACTAGACATGTGCACAATAGAAATTAGTTTTATTTTCGTTTCGTTTCTTTCGTTTCCGTTGATTCGTAACGATTCGTAAATTCGTAAGTCGTCTGTGTTCGTATTCGTAACGATTCGTAAATTCGTAAGTCGTCGGTGTTCGTATTCGTAACGATTCGTATTTTCGTAAGAGTTATTTTTTCGTTGATTCGTTTTTCCGTTAGTTTAATTTTAGTTTATTCGAAATTCGGACGCATTCGTATTTTCGTAGATTTAGTTACATTCGTACTTTCGTTAGATTGATTTATTTGGACTTTCGTAACATTGTTTTCGTAGATTCGTAATCGGAGCATAATTCATAATGTTATGTAATGTGTATGCTATTATTACATTGTGAGAGACACGGAAAATTACGAATCGAAAAAAAAAAGTTCCGAATGTACAAATTTTTCGTTCAATCCATTCGAAGCACGTTAAGCAGCGCCATTGTAAGAGACACAGAAAATTACGAATCGCAAAAAAAAAGTTACGAATGTACGAATTTTTTCGTTCAATCCATTCGAAGCACGTTAAGCAGCGCCATTGTAAGAGACACAGAAAATTACGAATCGAAAAAAAAAAAAAAAAAAAGTACGAATGTACGAATTTTTTCGTTCAATCCATTCGAAGCACGTTAACCACTTCAGCCCCGGACCATTTGGCAGCCAAAGGACCAGAGGTCTTTTTTCAATTTCGCACTGCACTACTTTAACTGGTAATTGCGCGGTCATGCAATTTTGTAACCAAACGAAATTTGCGTCCTTTTCTTCCCACAAATAGAGCTTTCTTTTGATGGTATTTGATTGCCTCTGTGATTTTTATTTTTTGAGATATAAACGGAAAAAGAGCGAAAATTTTGAAAAAAAAAGAGATTTTCTACTTTTTGTTATAAAAAAAATCTAATAAACTCAATTTTAGTCAAACATTTGGGCCAAAATGTATTCAGCCACATGTCTTTAGTAAAAAAAATGCCAATAAGCGTATATTTATTGGTTTGCGCAAAAGTTATAGCGTCTACAAACTAGAGTACATTTTCTGGAATTTACACCGCTTTTAATTTATGACTGCCTATTTCATTTCTTGAGGTGCTAAAATGGCAGAGAAGTACAAAACCCCCCCAAATGACCCCATTTTGGAAAGTAGACACCCCAAGCTATTTGCTGAGAGGCATGTTGAGCCCATTGAATATTTTTTTTTTTTTAGTCCCAAGTGATTGAATAAAGACAAAAATAAAAAAGATTTTTTTTTTTTTCAAAAAGTTGTCACTAAATGATATATTGCTCACACATGCCATAGTTATATGTGGAATTGCACCCCAAAATACATTTTGCTGCTTCTCCTGAGTATGGGGATACCACATGTGTGGGACTTTTTGGGAGCCTAGCCGCGTACGGGGCCCCGAAACCCAAGCACCGCCTTCAGGATTTCTAAGGGTGCAAATTTTTGATTTCACTCCTCACTACCTATCACCGTTTCGAAGGCCATAAAATGCCAAAATAGCACAAAACCCCCCCAAATGACCCCATTTTGGAAAGTAGACACCCCAAGCTATTTGTTGAGAGGCATGGTGAGTATTTTACAGCTCTCATTTGTTTTTGAAAATGAAGAAAGTAAAGAAAAAAAAAAAAAATTTTTTTTTCTTTTTTCAATTTTCAAAACTTTGTGACAAAAAGCGACATCTGCAAAATACTCACAATACCTCTCAGCAAATAGCTTGGGGTGTCTACTTTCCAAAATGGGGTCATTTTGGGGGGTTTTATGCCATCTGGGCATTCCATGGCCTCCGAAACTGTGATTGGCAGTGAGAAGTGAAATAAAAAAATTACACCCTTAGAAAGCCTGAAGGCGGTGATTGGTTTTTGGGGTTCCGTACGCAGCTAGGCTCCCAAAAAGTCCCACACATGTGGTATCCCCGTACTCAGGAGAAGCAACAGAATGTATTTTGGGGTGTATTTCCACATATGCCCATGACATGTTTGAGCAATATATCATTTAGTGACAACTTTTTGTAAAAAAAATATATATATTTTTTTTTTTCATTATTCAATCTCTTGGGACAAAAAAAAAAAATATTTAATGGGCTCAACATTGCTCTCATCAAATAGCTTGGGGTGTCTACTTTCCAAAATGGGGTCATTTGGGGGGGGTTTGAACTGTCCTGGCATTTTATGCACAACATTTCGAAGCCTATGTCACACGTCACCCACTCTTCTAACCACTTGTAGACAAAGCCCTTTCTGACACTTTTTGTTTACATGAAAACATATTTTTTTTTTTGCAAGAAAATTACGTTGAACCCCCAAACACTATATATATTGTTAAAGCAAAGGCCCTACAGATTAAAATGGTGGGTGTTGCATTTTTTTTTTCCACACAGTATTTGCGCAGCGATTTTTCAAACGCATTTTTTGTGGAAAAAATACACTTTTTTTTATTTTAATGCACTAAAACACACTATATTGCTCAAATTTTTGATGAAATAAAAAATATGATCTTAGGCCGAGTACATGGATACCAAACACGACATGCTTTAAAATTGCGCACAAACACGCAGTGGCGACAAACTACATACATTTTTAAAAGCCTTTAAAAGCCTTTACATGATACCACATTAGATTCACGGAGGAGGTCTACTGCTAAAATTACTGCCCTCGATCTGACCTTCGCGGTGATACCTCACATGCATGGTGCAATTGCTGTTTACATATGACGCCAGACCAACGCTTGTGTACGCCTTTGCGCAAGAGAAGGGGGGGCAGGGGTGCTTTTTTTTTTTTTTTTTGTTTTTTTTTTTATTTATTTAGCTTTTTTATTTTATTTTTAAACTGTTCCTTCCATTTTTTTTTTCTTTGTTATGATTTTTATTGTTATCTCAGGGAATGTAAATATCCCCTATGATAGCAATAGGCAGTGACAGGTACTCTTTTTTTGAAAAAATTGGGGTCTATTAGACCCTAGATCTTTCCTCTGCCCTCAAAGCATCTGACCACACCAAGATTGGTGTGATAAAATGCTTTCCCAATTTCCCAATGGCGCGGTTTATATCCGGGAGGGGGGACATTCCCTCCCACTGCTTGTAAAAGCAGTCTAGAGGCTAATTACCCGCTAGAATTGCTTTTACATGAAAGCCGATCACTGGCTGAAAAGAATGATACCAAGATGATACCTAAACCTGCAGGCATCATTCTGGTATAACCATTCAAAGTCCAGCAACATACTGGACATATATTGTAATCTTTTTTTTTTCATGCAGCCTCTTGGCTGAACGAAAAAAAAGAGATTGATTGGTGGGTATGCCCACCATTAGAATACCTCCCTTCATCCACCCACTTCTAATGATGGGCATACATGCACCGCAAAAGTTATGCCGTGTACACACGGTCGGAATTTCGACCGTATGTACGTGGCATTAGGAGCCAATCGCTCCTCCCCCCCCCTGCTGCCCCCATGCTTCGGCATATATGCTCTTTTTTTTTAACTGTGGTGGTGAAATCACCTCCTACAGCGTTGGAGTCGCGGCTTTATGTATCGTGGGAGCAAACGCTGTTGCTGTCAAGATAAATAAATCCGCGTTGCAACTGAATGGCGCACCTGAAAACAAAAAAATGCTCAACACTAAAACACAGTAAACAAAATTACATACCTGAAAAGCAAGCATGATAAAACATGATAAAACATAATAAAACATTGCAGAATAGAATGGAGTAAAAAAAAGAGCAACAATAGAGAGAGAATAGAGTGAGAGAGAGAACAATAAAACGACAACTATTTTATTTTTTTTTTATTTTTTTGAGATTCACAGGTAAAAAAGCTCCTGACTGAAGCGACTGAATCAAAACGCTACCACAAAAAAAAACTGTTAGCGATCGCAGGGATCAGGCCTGACTCTGCGAACGCTGCAGTTATGTGTGCTTAGTGTTTTGTAAGTGACAGTGATCGATCGATACTGCACTTGGGTGGGCTGGGCTGGGCGGAGGGGGAAAACGCAGGTGCTAGCAGGTATCTGGGCTGATCCCGCTAACAATGCGTTTTTTTTTGGAACCCTAAACTGCTGGGACGCTAGTATAGATCTGATCAGATCAGATATCGATCTGTTCAGATACTGTGCCACTAAGGGAGGTGTATGCTTTGCGCGTGGGTGTTTGCGGTACTGGCACTAACCTGGGGCGACGCAGACCTTATTTGACCCTAAAACCTAATTGATATCACCCGCCGGGCGATCAGGGGGTTAAACCGTTATTGGGTAATAAATGGCGGGTGCCCTGACAGTATAAAAAACAAGCTAACTAACCAGCGTCACCCGTAACAGTAATACAAAAAAAAACTGGTTACCTAGCGACACTAATGCAGCGATCAGAAAAACGATCGCTTAGTGACACTGGCAAAAGGGGGTGAAAGGGTTAACTAGGGGCAATCAGGGGGTTAAACCTTTATTAGGTAATATATGGGGGTACCTGACGCTATATAAAAACCTGACGGGGAACCTAAATAACGAAATAACTAACTGGCTAACCAGCGTCACCAGTGACAGTTATACAGTGATCACTGGTGAAAGGGTTAACTCTAGGGGCAATCAGGGGGTTAAAACCTTTATTTAGGTTGTAATATGGGGGTACCTGACCTATAAACCTATTTATGAACCTATATAAACATGGCGGTTACCTAAAAAAAAAAATGGTTACCTAGCGACACTAATGCAGCGATCAGAAAAACGATCGCTTAGTGACACTGGCAAAAGGGGGTGAAAGGGTTAACTAGGGGCAATCAGGGGGTTAAAACCTTTATTAGGTAATATATGGGGGTACCTGACGCTATATAAAAACCTGACGGGGAACCTAAATAACAAAATAACTAACTGGCTAACCAGCGTCACCAGTGACAGTTATACAGTGATCACTGGTGAAAGGGTTAACTCTAGGGCAATCAGGGGGTTAAAACCTTTATTTAGGTTGTAATATGGGGGTACCTGACCTATAAACCTATTTATGAACCTATATAAACATGGCGGTTACCTAAAAAAAAAAATGGTTACCTAGCGACAGCAGTGACACTAATAAAGCGATCAGAAAAACGATCGCTTAGTGACACTGGCAAAAGGGGGTGAAAGGGTTACCTGGGGGGCAATCAAGGGGTTAAACCTTTATTAGGGGGGGGTAGGGGGCTACCTTGGACCTAAAACTAACTGCCCTGACAGTTATTACAGTCACACTGACACTAAATGCAGTGATCAGTAAATAAATGATCACTGCAATTAGTGACACTGTGACTGGGGGGGGAGGGGGTGATCTGGGGGGTGATCAGGGGGTGACAGGGGGGTGGAATATGTGCCTAACTGTACTGGTGTCAGTGTAGTGTTGTGCACTAACCTGTACATGTTCGCCGCTCGGCGTCTCCGGTCACATAGACCGGCGCACCGAGCGTGACATCACTTCCGCCTTCCTGTCTATACAATAGACAGGAAGGGGAAGTTTCTCATTGGCCAGGAGCGATCGCGAGGGGGTGGCCAGAAACCACTGGCCGTCCCCTCGTCCCGGATCGCTCCTGAAGCGATCCCGACCGTCCCCGCCGGCGGAGGGGGGTCCGATCGGACCCCCCAACCGCCGGAAGAATGTCACGTACAGGTACGTGATTCTGCCTGTACGTGCCATTCTGCCGACGTAAATATACAGGGGGCGGTCGGGAAGTGGTTAAGCAGCGCCATTGTAAGGGACACGGAAAATTACCAATTCAACAAAAAAAAATAAATTCATACTTTCGTTAGATTGATTTATTCGGACTTTCGTAACATTGTTTTCGTAGGTTCGTAATCGGAGCATAATTCATAATTTTATGTAATGTGTATGCTATTATTACATTTTAAGAGACACGGAAAATTACAAATCGAAAAAAAAAAGTTATGAATGTACGAATTTTTTCGTTCAATCCATTCGAAGCACGTTAAGCAGCGCCATTGTAAGTGACACGGAAAATTACGAATCGCAAAAAAAAAAGTTATGAATGTACGAATTTTTTCGTTCAATCCATTCGAAACACGTTAAGCAGCGCCATTGTAAGAGACACAGAAAATTACGAATCGAAAAAAAAAATAAAAAAAGTTACGAATGTACGACTTTTTTCGTTCAATCTATTCGAAGCACGTTAAGCAGCGCCATTGTAAGGGACACGGAAAATTACCAATTCAACAAACAAAAAAAATTACGAATGTACAAATTTTTTCGTTCATTTTGATTTTCGTTGTTCCTGTTTTCGTTTTTCGGATTTTCTTCTTTCGTAGTTTCGTTGTTTCTAATTTGGTTATTTCGGATTTTCGTTGTTTTTCGGATTCGTTCAATTCGAACATTCGTTATTCGTTAAAATTTTTAGCGAATCGTTCGTTCATTCGTACGATAACGAAAGAACGAATATAACGAATTTTAACGAAAAACAAAAAAAAATGAAACAAATTGCACATGTCTATTGCAAACTTTCGTTCAAACATTCAAGAAGTATGTACAGAGAAAGCAATGGGATTTTCAAGGTGCCGACACAGTTATAAAAATATCCAAAATTTTATTATACAGTAAATGCATGTTTAAAAATAACAATTTCATATGAAACCATCACAGAGAGTCCATGCGGCTAGAATACATTTGCAGTAACTTTAGCTTGACATGTTTCGCCAATCACTGGCTTTAGCAGGAGACTTTAGAAATACTGCACGCAAAATCCCTGAAGATAGAAAACAATACATAAGTCAAAGAAGTATATACACCAAATCTAGATGACTATTAATACATCAAAAATACATTATTGCTATATTAAATTATACAAGTCAAATGTCCAGTTATACATACATGTGTGGCGCAAATCTGAGATAGGTCCTGCTGTACCGAAGAATCTTTAAAGTCTTTAATAAAAGGCAGCTACAAGGCTGCAGCAAAGGATATAGGGGGAAATAAAGTCCACTTTAGCCAGCCTTGTGCAGGAGAGTGGGAGCAGTCCCCAGGACAGGAGCGTAGATAAGGGGGGGGGGGGGGGGGTCAGGGGTGTTCAAACTCCCCCAGAGCATCCTGGAAAAATGCAAAGACAGTGTCCCTGCTGTCAGCATCAGCATAGAAGCAATCAGATTTTCGGAGTGCAGCAGCCAGCCCCCCTTCTATTGTGCCCCACCCCCTCAGTTTAATAAGGGGTCCCCCTGAAAAGCATGAAATTACTGCAAAGTCTCATATGCCGGCAATTGACAGTGCACGGTTGAGGGAACTCCTAGTCTCCTCCTCAAGGTATCATATGACACACCTGAAGGGAGACTGGGGATGCAGATGTTTTCCTACTTCTGTGCCGTGCTGAATCTGAGGTCTGGTAAGTGGGCTGAACAAAAAAAACTAGGGAGCTTAGGAGGAGCTCGCTGTACTAATGAGTACACTACCGCACCACAACTGCGTGCATTGCGTTCTATTTAGTTGAATGGGGATAATTTTTGCTGCGATTCATTGCAAAGCCCCATGGCCCCACTCTGCTGTCACATGTTTTTACCGTGCCTCACCCAAAATTAAAGTGTAAATGATGCCTTTAATTTTGAAAGACCAGAACCCACCCCCAAGGAAATTAAATAATCTACGGCCCTGCTCCAGGATATGCAAAAAAAGAAGAAATGCAGGCGCCTCTGAGTGCAGACTGTTATGTCATATTTATAAAATCACAATAATAAAACTCACATTTTAGTAATCGATAACAGTCACATCTGTAGGGTTTATTCGCCTGTTGAGATGGCATTGCCGTGCGCCCGGCGGTCGGTTCGTGGCGAACTTTGCTCTTCGCGATTCGCCAAACCGGCGGACTTATGGCGCTGTTCGCGGCGGCCATATTCTTTTACATTGTGAAGAACTTTGACCCATGACACCTCCATCATGGGAGGTACATGGACATACCCCCTACCTTATAAATACACCTGATCTGGCTGCCATTTTACATTCTATCTTTTGTGAAGGTAGGGATAGGATGCTGTGTGGAGCAGGGATAGTCTGTACTCACTAGCTATTAAGTCCACAAAAGTCCTTTTAAGGACTGGTATAGGTGTATAGGAGAGGGAGAGAGGTGTAGGGAGAGAGTTTGCTGTTTGGAGCAGGGACAGTCTGTACTCACAAGCTACTATTAGGTCCACAAAAGTCCTTTTAAGGACTGGTATAGGAGTACAGTATATAGGGGTGTAATACACTTATAATATACTTTCAAATATAGAAAGCATATTATAGTTCACTGCAGTGCTGAGCGATTCTGCACTGTCTGCAGCTGTCTTTTCTCAGTGTAGGAATAGGATGCTGTTTGGAGCAGGGACAGTCTGTAATTACTAGCTACTATTAGGTCCACAAAAGTCCTTTTAAGGACTGGTATAGATGTACGGTATATAGGGGTGTAATACACTTACTTTCAAATATAGAAAGCATATTATAGTTCACTGCAGTGCTGAGCGATTCTGCAGCTGTCTTTTGTCAGTGTAGGGAGAGAGTTTGCTGTTTGGAGCAGGGACAGTCTGTAATCACTAGTTACTATTAGGTCCACAAAAGTCCTTTTAAGGACTGGTATAGGTGTACAGTAGGGATGGGCCCGGTGTTCGATTCGAACCCATGTTCGAATCAAACATCGGCTGTTCGTCCGCTCGTCGAGGGCAGAACTCTGAGGGCCATTCGCATCAAATTCGTGTGATGCGAACGGTCCACAATGCCAATGATAGAGCCAGCGGCAAGGAGAGCAATAATTGGCCACAGGCAGGATGCCTGTGGCCAATTATAGCTCATGGGGTTTAGTACACGCCCCACACTATACAAGGCCGCCGCGCCGGCGGCCTCGTGTAGTGTGTTCCGGCTTGAGGAACAGTGACAGTGCACTGTACATGTACACACTATATGTGAATCATTTCTGTGTGGGGAAAGTGTAGGGAAAGAGGAAAAATAGGCAGGGATAGTGTGTTCTTCTCAGTGCTGTTCTCTACCAATCCAGCCATCTGCAGGAGTTAGTGTGTGTGTGCTGTGTGATATACTCACAGCACAGCAGTAGCACACTAAACCACCTTACACTGTATCTGCCCTGTTGTCACCTAAGACAGCCATCTGCAGGAGTTAGTGTGTGTGTGTGCTGTGTGAGTATAGCACAGCAGTAGCACACTAAACCACCTTACACTGTATCTGCCCTGTTGTCACCTAAAACAGCCATCTGCAGGAGTTAGTGTGTTTTGTGTGCCTCCAGCACAGCACAGTATACACCAACAGTCCATACATACATACATACAGTATAGACCTAGAGTCCCTGTCTTGTTTGCACCGCCTGTATACTGCGGTTCAGAGTATATAGGGTTTTAGGTATAGAGTTTTATTTTGGGTGCAGGGTTCCCCTTAACATCCATACAACAGCCCTCAAATTTTCCACTCGCCTACTCGCATTTTGCGAGTGGAAAATGAGGGCTTGCGAGCTGGGCTGCTTGGGAGTGGTGGGGCTAGCACCGCTGGCAGGCGGGGTTGATTGGGAGCCGTTCTCCCAGTGATCGCTCCGATAGAGAGCATGGAGGAAGAGGAGACCCGCGGGATCGCAGAGCGGTATAGCCATTGCCGACTCAGTGTGCCCCCATTTCAGATTCACTGTGTCCCCATTGGTGGCCGGATCATAACAGGAGGAAGCGGAGACCCGCGGGATCGCAGAGCGGTATAGCACGCTATAACAGCTTACATTTAAATCTGCTCTGCTCCGCTCGCCGTGACACACAGCCCCGCCTCCTCCTGACCCTGCGCCTGTGATAGACAGTATGCATCCCAGTATTGGACCCGCATTCTGTCTATCACAGGCGCAGGGTCAGGAGGAGGCGTGGCTGTGTGTCACGGCGAGTGGAGCAGAGCAGATTTAAATGTAAGCTGTTATAGCATGCTATACCGCTCTGCGATCCCGCGGGTCTCCGCTTCCTCCTGTTATGATCCGGCCACCAATGGGGACACAGTGAATCTGAAATGGGGGCACACTGAGTCGGCAATGGGGGCACACTGAGTCGGCAATGGGGGCACACTGAGTCGGCAATGGGGGCACAATTAATCTCCAATGGGGGTACAATGAATCTGTAATGCTGGGCACAATGAATCTGCAATGCTGGGCACAATGAATCTGCAATGCTGGGCACAATGAGTCTGCAATGGGGGCACAATGAGTCTGCAATGGGGGCACAATGAGTCTGCAATGGGGGCACAATGAGTCTGCAAAGGGGGGCACGGTGAGTCTGCAAAGGGGGCATGGTGAGTCTGCAAAGGGGGGCACGGTGAGGCTGCAAAGGGGGGCACGGTGAGACTGCAAAGGGGGGCACGGTGAGGCTGCAATGGCGGGCACGGTGAGGCTGCAATGGCGGGCACGGTGCGGCTGCAATGGCGGGCACGGTGAGGCTGCAATGATGGGCATGGGTCACGCTGCAATAATGGGCATAGGTGAGCCTGCATTGATGGACACTGATGAGGCTGTGCTGAGGGGAACTAATAAAGTTGTTAATATTTATTTTTGTAACTTAATTCTGCATAAAACATTTAGGTGTCATTTCACGAGATCATTTGTGAGGGCGTGATTAGTGGCAGAAGTAGGGGCAGGGCATGGTAGGGGTTGGGTGGGGAAACTGGTGGCGAGTAACCCTTGAGGCCTGGCTAGTGGCTCAGGACTTGAAATTTTGAGCCCTGCATACAAGACCCAAGGGGGCTGGTAATAGGCTGGGGTAGGGGGGGAATGGGGTAGCCATGCCATTTTTCTCAAAGATTTTCATCCATATTGCCTGGACAAGACATGACATTAAAGCCACAAGCAGTTTTAAATGGCTTCTTTTTTTCCTTTACAAATGTCATTTTGTGCAGGGACAGTTCTAAACACGGGAAACACATGCCACTTCACAGGCATACTTTACACACCCCCCAGGTACCATATTTAAAGGAATATTTCACTTTTTTTTTTTCACTTTATGCATCATTAAAATCACTGCTCCCGAAAAAACGTCCGTTTTTAAAACTTCTTTTTGCATTGATACATGTCCCCTGGGGCAGGACCCGGGTCCCCAAACCTTTTTTATAACAATAACTTGCATATTGGCCGTTATAATTAGCACTTTAGATTTCGAACGTTCGCGTTCATTGTAACTAATAGGGTTCTAACGTTCGTGCAAACTTTCGGTCTGTTCGCAGGTTCTGGTGCGAACCGAACACAGGGGTGTTCGGCTCATCCCTAGTGTACAGTATATAGGGGTGTAATACACTTATAATATATTTTCAAATATAGAAAGCATATTATAGTTCACTGCAGTGCTGAGCGATTCTGCACTGTCTGCAGCTGTCTTTTCTCAGTGTAGGGAGAGAGTTTGCTGTTTGGAGCAGGGACAGTCTGCAATCACTAGCTACTATTAGGTCCACAAAAGTCCTTTTAAGGACTGGTATAGGTGTACATTATATAGGGGTGTAATACACTTATACTTTCAAATATAGAAAGCATATTATAGTTCACTGCAGTGCTGAGCGATTCTGCAGCTGTCTTTTCTCAGTGTAGGGAGAGAGTTTGCTGTTTGGAGCAGGGACAGTCTGTAATCACTAGCTATTATTAGGTCCACAAAAGTCCTTTTAAGGACTGGTATAGGTGTACAGTATATAGGGGTGTAATACTGTACACTTATAATATACTTTCAAATATAGAAAGCATATTATAGTGCATTTCTACTGTGCAACATTGTGACTGCTGAGCGTTTCTGCAGCTCTTTTGTCGGTGTAGGGAGAGGTTGCTGTGTGTCGCAGGGACAGACCGTAGCGACACAAATCGCTAACGAATATAGGTCCACAAAAGTCCTTTTAAGGACTGGTATAGGTGTACTATTTGGTGTGCAGTATATAGGGGTGTAATACACGTATAAAATACTTTCAAATATAGAAAGCATAGTATAGTGCATTTCTACTGTGCAGCATTGTGACTGCTGAGCGGTTCTGCAGCGATACTACAAAGAGTGACAAACGCAATTAGAAAAAAGTATTATAACTGGTGTGATAGACCAGTGGCCCCCAAAACGACAGATTGAAGCGGGGTGTTATATACCTTCTTCCACATATACTGCTCTTCTCTAGAGACTTTTGCCACAGGGTCATTTAAAAAATGACAGGCAGAGGAAGAGGCAGGCCCTTCCGCAGGGGTGGTAGGGGTAGGGCAGGAGCACCAGGCTTGAGCCAAAGTGGGAAGTTGCAGAAGGTGCGTTCGATTATGTGAAAGGACGCACCAGACTTGGTTGAGTGGCTCACTCAGCCTTATGCCGCATACACACGGTCGGAATTCTCGTCGGAAAAAGCTCTGATGGTTTTCCCGTCGGAATTCAGATGGAATTCCGCTCAAGCTGTGTTGCCTACACACGGTCACACCAAATTCCGACGGTCTGTAACACAGCGGCATAAAACACGTTCGACAGCACTATAGAAGGGAAGTTTAATGCTTCCGAGCATGCGTCGAATTGTTTCCGAGCATGCGTCGGAATTTTACGTGTCGGAATTGCATACACACGATCGGAAAATCCGATAGAAAGGTTTTCCGTCGGAAAAATTGAGAACAAGTTCTCAATCCAAAGTCCGTCGGAAATTCCGACAGAAAAAGACCGATGGGCATACACACGGTCGGAAAATCCGTTGAATAGGCTCCCATCGGACTGTTTCCATCGGAAATTCCGACCGTGTGTACGCCACATTACTCTTCTGCACCCTCCTCATCCTCTCTATCTGCACCCTCTTCACTCTCTGCTGTGTGCACCCCCAAAGACACTACCACCACCATATACCCTCCGCTTAAGTCACAGGAATTATTTTTCGAATCCATCACAGGACATTTCCGATGCGCAGCCATTCTTGGCATTGGATCAGGAAGAGGAGGTAGCAATAACCGCCACTCATCAGTCTGACGACAGTACCCAGTTCAGCCCAAGGAGGTTGGTCCCCGCTGTTGCTGCCTACTCCGAGATCTATAATTATAGTGGTGGGGAAGGTGACGTAGATGATGATGACGTGTCTAGGGACGTCACGTGGGTGCCCACAAGAGAGGATGAGGGGAGTTCAGAGGGAGAGATGGACCAGCAGATAGGGAGGAGAAGCAGGCCGAACTTACATTGCACAGGAGGGACAAACCAGACTGCTAATGTATCAGGAGCGAGCCATCAACGATGTACGGTCACATCTGGCGCTCCCAGGACGCCGGCACATGGCTCCGCAGTGTGGGCTTTTTTTAACGTGTCTGCTGCTGACAATAGTGTTGCCATCTGCAGCCTTTGCAGTCAACGCATAAGTCGCAGTAAGCCCAACACTCATCTAGGGACGACCGCCTTAAGAAGGCACATGAGCTGCCATCACCGAGCCCAGTGGGAGCAACGCTGTCAGAACCCACGAAGCCACACTCCAGGCTCTCGCCGTCCAGCCTCTTCTACTTCTCCTTCTCCTCTCTCCTCAGAATTGTCCTCCACTCCACCTTCCATTATGCCGTCCTCACGTTTTTCTGGAAAAAGGCAGGCTTCCCTGGGCCAAATGTTCGAGCGTAAAAAAAAAATTATGACGCCGGTTAACCCTCTTGCCCAACGGTTGACCTCTGGCTTGTCAGAACTGATAGCCCGCCAACTACTGCCATATAAACTGGTGGACTCGGAGGCCTTTCGAAAATTTGTGGCCATTGGAAGACCACAATGGAAGGTCCCAGGAAGGAAGTATTTCTCACAGAAGGGCATCCCAGAGCTATATGGCCATGTTCAGCGGCAAGTGAATGTGTCTCTGGCACACAGTGTCGGTGCCAAGATACATCTGACCACAGACGCGTGGTCTAGAAAACACAGGCAGGGGAGGTATATAACTTTTACTGCCCACTGGGTGAACCTTCTGACAGCCGTCAAGCATGTAACCCGTGGCACCCGTGTAGATTTGGTTTTACCGCCACGGATTGCATGCAGGCCTGCCTCTTCTTCTCCTCCTCCTACTCCATCCTCCCTCTCCTCCTGGGCTGACTCCTCCTTTTCCGCTGCTACCGTCTCTTCCGCTGCGCCGCCCAAGATCCCCAGAACCTATTCGACATGCCAGGTGAGACGTCGCCATGCTGTGCTGCGTCTGTTGTGCCTGGAAGCCAAAAGCCACACTGGCCCTGCACTCCTTTCAGCTTTGCGTTCACAGGCAGATCAGTGGCTAATACCGCTCAATTTGACAGTTAGTAAAGTGTTGTGCGACAACGGTGCCAATCTGCCGAGCGCGTTGAAACAGGGCAAAATTACACATGTGCCATGCATGGCATACGTCTTAAACTTGGTCGTGCATCGATTCGTTGGCAAATACCCTGGGGTCCAGGACATCTTGCGGCAGGCAAGGAAAATCTCGGAAGATCTTACACGGCCATGGCTCGCCTTGCTGACATTCAGCGGCGACACAATCTGCCAGTCAGACGTTTTATTTGTGATTGCCCGACGCGATGGAACTCAACCTTGTATATGCTTGATAGGCTGCTCCAGCAGACACGTGCAGTTAGCGACTACCTGTACGAACTCTGCGACAGAACAGGTTCTGGGAGCTTGGTTTTTTTTCATGGCGCCAGTGGCTGTTCATGCGCGACGCATGTAGACTTCTACACTCTAAAGGAGTCTCTATTTGCTTGTATTTTTGTATTTGATGAGATCACCAAACTGGTCAGAAGTTCGTCCATCAGTGAACAGCAATTTTCAAGTCTTGCCACAGATTCTCAATTGGATTTAGGTCTGGACTGTGACTGGGCCATTCTAACACATGAATATGCTTTGATCTAAACCATTCCATTGTAGCTCTGGCTGTATGTTTCGGGTCGTTGTCCTGCTGGAAGGTGAACCTCCGTCCCAGTCTCAAGTCTTTTGTAGACAAGTTTGAGCGGAATTCAGTCGGAAAACCTTCATAGCTTTTTCCGACGAGAATTCCTCTCGTGTGTACGCGGCATAACAGGTTTTCTTCTAAGATTGCCCTGTATTTGGCTCCATCCATCTTCCCATCAACTCTGACCAGCTCCCCTGCTGAAGAAAAGCATTCCCACCACATGATGCTGCCACCACCATGTTTCACGGTGGGGATGGTGTGTTCAGGGTGATGTGCAGTGTTAGTTTTCCCCACACATAGCGTTTTGCTTTTAGGCCAAAAAGTTGAATTTTGACCTCATTTGACCAGATCACCTTCTTCCACATGTTTGCTGTGTCCCCCACATGGCTTCTCACAAACTTCAAACTGGACTTCTTATGGCTTTCTTTCTCCAACGTCTTTCTTCTTGTCACTCTTCCATAAAGGGCAGATTTGTGGAGAACACGACTAATAGTTGTCCTGTGGACAGATTCTCCCACCTGAGCTGTGGATCTCTGCAGCTCCTCCAGAGTCACCATGGACCTCTTGGCTCTTCTCTGATGAATGCTCTCCTTGCCCGGCCGGTCAGTTTAGGTGGACGGCCACATCTTGGTAGGTTTGCAGTTGTGCCCATACTCTTTCCATTTTCTGATGATGGATTGAACAGAGCTCCGTGAGATGTTCAAAGCTTGGGATATTTTCTTATAACCTAACCCTGCTTTATACTTCTCCACAACTTTATCCCTGACCTGTCTGGTGTGTTCCTTGGCCTTCATGATGCTGTTTGTTCACTAAGGTTCTCTAACAAACCTTTGAGACAATAATTTTCCTAAGCCCTGTCTCTGCAAAGTACTAACACTGACTGAGGGAACGCTGAATAAAAGGGGAGGGTCCAGCTAGGACTAAACTACCTAGTACTAACCAGGAGGGGAGGACAGAGGAAGAAAGCAAAATTACATAGTAAACAAGTGGTAGTGGCCCAAAACCACCACTAGATGTCAGCATATTACAAAACAATACAAATCTTATGCAGTTCAATAAAACTGAGAAAAATGACATAAAAGCGTAACAGGACACTTCTTACGTTCTAAACTGAAATTACAATAATAAAAATACTATACTCTTTGTGGGGGGAATAAGGTTAAAATAAATAAATAAAGGAGTCTCTATTTGCTTGTATTTTTTTCCAAAAAAGGGAAAAACTGTGAATAAAGTTAAAAGACACAGTTGAACGTTTTGGCTATTACAGGCCAGAGTTTAAATTTCACATCAAACAGTTTTATCCCTTCTAATTAAAGGGAAGACACATCCACAGCACCTATCGGTAATGAGAAAGCACAGCGCTAATTCTGACCATAGAGCGAACGTCTGGAGTATAATCGGGGTAAACAAGTTCAACTTGACTACTGCAAAAGAAAACCTACAGAGGCGTCACCCCAAACTCTTCTCT
Source organism: Lithobates sylvaticus (assembly GCA_028564925.1). Lineage (NCBI taxonomy): Eukaryota > Metazoa > Chordata > Amphibia > Anura > Ranidae > Lithobates > Lithobates sylvaticus. Next base: position 519,415,751 of record CM053030.1, on the reverse strand, counting down.
TCATTCTAAAGGGTTTGATGTGATTGTAGCCATATCAGTGTTCTTACCACATTATATAACAAAATATAATAATAATAATAATCATCATATTAAAAAATAATCCAATAATTCATAAAATAATTCAGTTGTCAGAAAAAGCACCTCAAACTCCAATATTTCATAAAACTCCTGTAATTCAAATAATAATAAAAAATAATGGTGCCATGGTCCATAATTCATATTACACATATTCACATGACATTAAAACCATTTAATAAAACAATTTGATTTTAATTTTATAGACCATTAGTATAAAATCTGTACCTTAAAATGCCTGCAATAATAGAGGATAAAACTGGACAAGAAGTATTGCAATATTGTTACCAGATGCTTTAATTTGCAATATTTTATGTCCAGTTTTATCACCAATTATTGTCAGAATATTAAGGTACAGATTTTATACTAATGGTTTTAATGGCATTTGAATATGTATATTATAAATTTGGAACATGGCAACATTTGTTATTAATATTTTTATTATTATTATTATGAATAGTTATTACTATTTTATGAGTTATTTAAGCTCATTAGTATTGGTATTAATATTATTTATATTAATATTATCTTTAATTATCTTTAATTTTTTTTCTTTTATTTGAATACTTTTATACTAATGGTTTTAATGGCATTTGCATATCTATATTATAAATTTGGAAAATGTCAACATTTGTTATTGCTATTATTATTATTATTATTATTATTATTATTATTATTATAAATAGTTATTACTATTTTATGAGTTATTTGACCTCATTAGTATTGGTATTAATATTATTTCTATTTCTACTATCTTTATTTTTTTTAATTTTATTTGAATACTTTTATACTAATGGTTTTAATGGCATTTGAATATATATATTATAAATTTGCAACATGGCAACATTTGTTATTACTATTATTATTTATTATTATTATTATGAATAGTTATTACTATTTTATGAGTTATTGTGAGATAATTAGTATTGGTATTAATATTTCTATTAATATTATCTTTATTTTTTTCTTTTATTTCAATGTTACAGTATTACTATTTTAATATTATTATTTTCTTACTATTTTATTAATTATTGGCGATCAAGAATTACTGGACTGCTAAAGGTTTTAATGGCATTTGAATATATATAAAATTAAATGTGGATCATGACACCACTTAGTATTATTATTATTATTGTTATTACTATTATTATTGTTATTACTATTTTATTACTCTTTTAATATTATTATTTTATTACTATTTTATCAATTATTGGAGATCAAGAATTACTGGACTGCTAAGGTTTTAATGGCCTTTGAATATCTATAAAATTAAATGTGGATCATAACACCACTTAGTATTATTATTATTTTTGTTATTACTATTATTATTGTTATTACTATTATTATTGTTATTACTATTTTATTACTCTTTTAATATTATTATTTTTATTACTATTTTATCAATTATTGGAGATCAAGAATTACTGGACTGTTAATGGTTTTAATGGCATTTGAATATCTATAAAATGAAATGTGGATCATGACACCACTTAGTATTATTATTATTATTATTATTATTATTGTTATTACTATTTTATTAATATTTTAATATCATTATTTTAATACTATTTTATCAATTATTGAAGATCAGAAATGACTGGACTACCAATGGTTTTAATGCCATTCGAATATTTATATTATTAAATATGGATAATGGCACCACTTTTTACTGTTATTAATATTATTATTATTATTATTATTATTATTATATTATAGCTTATTTAGTTAGTATTATTTTATGAATTATTAGAGCTAACTAATTCTTATTATTACTAATATTATTGTTATTATCATTATTATTATATGAATGATTATTGCTATTTTCTGAATTACTGACATTTATGAATTATTATTATTATTATTATTATTATTATTATTATCATCATCATCATCATTTGAATGATTACTACTTAAAGAATTATTAAGGTTTATGAAATTGTATTATTATTATTATTATTATTATTATTATTATTATTATTATTACTGTTATTAATAATTAACTACTAATGGTTTTGATGGCATTTGAATATTTATAATATGAAATGTAAATCATGGCACCACTTAGTATTATCATTGTTATTTTTATTATGCCGTATGAATGGGTGTTACTATTTTATGAATTATTAGAGTTAATTAATTGTTATTATTACTAATTTTATCATCATTATTATTATATGAATGGTTATTACTATTTTATGAATGATTGACATTTATAAATTACTATTATTATCATATCAATGGCTATTACTGTTTAAGGAGTATTGAAGTTTATGACATACTGTTATTATTATTTTTATTGTTTTTATCATTATGAATATTTTATTGACTACTAATGTGTTTGATGGCATTTGAATATTTATAATATGCAATGTGGAACACGGTGCCACGTAATATTTTAGGTTTTTATTTTATTTAAAATTATTTTCTGTAATTCTCCTTTAAATCCACTATAAATAGAATTTTAGGTTATCAGGTGTCGATCGTTGCGTTCTGCCGCAGACGTGGAACTCGCCGTATCTCTTCAGACTCTCAACATATGTATTTGACACAATCCTGCTCTTCTTATGACAAGGTTCAATTTATCCCGAACGTCCAGGAATTCTCTTCACTCAGCACCATTTAATAAAGCGGTAGAACGCCATGACATTTCACAACCAAATTATGTTCTCCGACATGAAAAGTGTCAGCAGTTAAGCAGTGATAAATGTGAGCTTTGAGTCATCGAAGACTTCATTTTTTTTTCCTCGTAAACTTGCAGCCTTTCCTTATTTTTGTCACGGCATATTATTTTATTTTGTTTCAAGATATTCTTGGGGTTTTTTTTTTTTTTTTGAATACTCAGACAAGATTGCAAAACAATGAATGTTTGATTAATAATGGCGGATATCCCTGACAGTGTTAACGGAGATCGGGTCCGTATTCTGTAACCTCAGGGTTGGGTCACTGAGGAAGTGACACACCGGAACGTCGGCAGACGTGTAGCAAAGGTATTTTTTCAATGTATCTTTATCTTCTGGAGATCCGTCTGTTATGAAAGACAAAACACGGGCAGAATCCTACAAACATTGGAGGCCACCACTGGATGGGCCAAACCAAGTGAATCTAAAGCTATTGTTTCCCCTTTTATATTGTTATATATGTTATGAGAAATGGTCCTCCCCATAGAAACATGTAGGTAAACCAAAGAACCAGAACCTTCGCTAAGTGGAAGAGAGGGATTGTTAATAAAGTTGGCAGGGCCTCCACCTAGGGCAGGGCCTCTGTGAACATAGGGGATTCCCTTCCTGGAAAATTAATCAGTAACCTAATCAAAGTAATTGGGAGCAAAGGACCTATTGCAACCAGCGACCTGAAGACAAGATCAGCAATGATGAGCAGATCCTCCAGCTGCTGTCCAACCAGCCTGGAACACAGCTTTTCACTAGCAGAAACAGTGGTGTGGCACTGGAACCCAGAGTCAACCTATTAAACATCTAAGCATAGCAGCACTTGCCCAAATATTCCTGCTTCTGGTCAGGATATAGCAGGATATGTGGGCTCAGACTCTCTTTTTTCACTTCCTCTTTCTGGGGGTTCCAACCCAACAACCAAGAGACAGGAAGTTCTATACATAATAATTCTGTGATAAGCAACACAGCAATTTACAAATAGCTGTACAAAAAAAAACCTTTTTGGAGGGGTTATGAGAAATGGTTCTCCTCATAGAAACCTGTAGATAAACAAGAGAACCAGGGCTTTCGCTAAGTGAAAGAGAGGGATTGATAATAAAGTTGGCAGGGTCTCCACCCAGGACAGGGCCTCTGTGAACAGAGGGGATTCCCTTCCTGGAAAATTAATCAGTAACCTAATCAAAGTTATTGGGAGAAAAGGACCTATTGCAACCAGCGACCTGAAGACAAGATCAGCAATGATGAGGAGATCCTCCAGCTGCTGTCCAACCAGCCTGGAACACAGCTTCTCACTAGCAGAAACAGTGGTGTGGCACTGGAACCCAGAGTCAACCTATTAAACATCTAAGCATAGGAGCACTTGCCCAAAAATTCCTGCTTCTGGTCAGGATTTAGCAGCAACTTTTCCATGGGCAGGATATGTGGACTCACACTCTCTTTTTTCACTTCCTCTTTCTGGGGTTTCCAACCCAGCAACCCAGAGACAGGAAGTGCTATAGATAAGTAATTATGTGATAAGCAACACAGCAATTTACAAATAGCTGTACAAAAAACCCTTTTTGGAGGGGTTATGAGAAATGGTTCTCCCCATAAAAACTTGTAGATAAACAAGAGAACCAGGGCTTTGGCTAAGTGAAAGAGAGGGATTGATAATAAAGTTGGCAGTGCCTCCACCCAGGACAGGGCCTCTGTGAACAGAGGGGATTCCCTTCCTGATAAATTAATCAGTAACCTAATTAAAGTTATTGGGAGCAAAGGACCTATTGCAACCAGCGACCTGAAGACAAGATCAGCAATGATGAGGAGATCGGCGATGATGAGGAGATCCTCCAGCTGTTGACCAACCAGCCTGACGCAGATTCTCACCAGCAGAAACAGTGGTGTGGCACGGGAACTCAGAGTCAACCTATTAAAAACATAGGAGCACTTGCCTAATAATCCCTGCTTCTGGTCTGGCTTCAGCAGCAGCTTTTTTATGCACAGTACATGCAGTGGCATCACTAGGGTTGGTGTCATCTGGTGTCACCCCCCCCAGTCAATAATTTTTTTCCTATATAACACTGCACCGCTATTGCAACCCCTCACACTACGCCAGTGTTAGGGTCCCCTCATGTCACACAGGGGTCCCCCTACTGCCTGCACACTACAAGTCCCAGCATTTCCAGGACTCACCCCTCCCCCTCACCCATGCTGGCTCTGTCAGTTTTGTGCTGCTGTCTGTGTTCCTTTTGGCAGCTTTCACCTCACTTCGAGTGACAAACAAAACTTAATAACCTGCGCCAAATGAAATAGAAAATCGCATAAGAACACAATGCGATAATAGAAAATAACATAAAACACACAACCGCTGCTGCTGCCTGCAAAGGTTAAATAAACCTTAAGGAATGAATAGAATATATAGGCTGCGCTAGCGGGTATAAATCACCACTGTGAAAATATATAGAAAATGTATAAAAAACATACGTGATGGTGAATAAAAAAATTATATAAATTGTGCAGCAATGGCTACAATGTTATAATAATGTGAAGAGTAACATTCATTACATTAATCAATGTTGCATAATTAATAGTGAACAAAACCAATTTTACAGACTAGAATTGTTTAAATTGTTGAAATAATAAATTGCAGGTTGTCACTGAACGATAATCCCCTCTGAAACCCCACTCACCGAAAGAAAATGACCCACGGCTTTGCAGTCCTAGGGTCTTTAAAACGTTTTGGTGGGGGGATAGGGTGGATGGTGTCAGGAATCCCAGTGATACTCCAGATAGACCAACGAAGTCTCCAAATAGGTTAAAATGCCGTAAAGGAAAAAACAGAAACAACAACATGTGTGGTATCGCCGTAATACACCTGAATAGCACTGTGCAATAGTGACTCACTACTGAGAAGACAGGGATCAGCGAGTTCCGGGTGCGCGCATGGCGGGCGCTCCAACAGAACAGGAAGCAGCGTCACTGGCTCTCAGACCGGAAGTTACGTCGACGCGTTTCGCCCCTCCTCCAGGGCGTCATCAAGGACATCACTTCCGGCCTGATTACAAAGCTTATAAATACACTGGACGGCTGGCGCCTCCCAGCTAACCAGCCAATCCAAAACACTTGATTGGACTAAGTTAGACTTTGCTTCCAAATTACATCATTTCCTGTGGTCAATCGCTCATTGAAAACTTTAATAGTATATGAACAACATGACGGAACATGATAAAAAGGATACAAAGTATAACAAATAAATACAAAACTTTTTGGAATACACTCAATATCCAAAATTGGTATCGAAAATACCGTTAGTAAAAAGCAATTGATAAGAGAATATATAAGTAGTTAAAAACAATAATGGAAAAAATTAAATAATTTAATTTTTGAAAATAAATAAAATCAAATTAAATTATAAATATGAGTATAAATAAAAATGAAAATAAATATAAATAAAAATAAAATAAAATAAAATAAAATTAAAAATAAAATTAAAAATAAAAATAAAATAAAGTTGATAATAAAATTTAAAAAAATAAAATAAAAAAATGAAAATAAAAAAATAAAAATAAATAAAAATAAAAATAAAAATAAAAATAAAAATAAAAATAAAAATAAAAATAAAAATAATAATACAATTAAAAAATGAAAATAAAAATAAAATAAAAATAAAAAATAAAAATAAAAAATAAAATAAAGAAAAAATGAAAAATGAAAAATAAAATAATATAAAATAAATTACCAATTAGACAAAAAACAATTCAAATCCAGATCAATATTAAGGCCATGTGGATGGAGAGTACCTAATCTATGGATCCACTGGGTTTCATTCCTAGATATCGCCTGTTCCTGTGCACAGGACATGGAAACAAGGCTAAGCGACTTAACTATGCAAGAAAACATAGGAACTGGGGTGCAGAAAAATGGCAGCAGGTGCTCTGGACTGATAAGTCAAAATGTGAAATATTTGGCTGTAGAAGGAGGCAGTTTGTTGGGGGAAGGGCTGGAGAGTGGTACAATAATGAGGGTCTTCAGCCAACTGTAAAGCATGGTGGAGGGTCCTTGCAAGTTTGGGGCTGCATTTCTGCAAATGGAGTTGGAGATTTGGTCAGGATCAATGGTGTCCTAGCGTGACACCCTCACAGCAGTTGCTAGCGTTGGTAAATTTAGTTTGGCTCCCCCTGTAGAGGAGCAGGGGTAAATTGTGTTTAGGAGTCATCTGGAACTTGCCAGAACATAGTGGGCGGAGGGACAGAGGCTGCAGTCTAAATATTTATGGAGTTTCCACCAATCCCTGGGAAGGTGGGCCTAGAAGGTGGGGAAGCAGTCCCTAAATATTCTGCAGCCTGGCAGTCTGGGAGCAGAGTCCAGGGTCCAGCCGTTTGGAGGTGACCCCTGTGCTGTGACCCCCCCCCCCCTCAGAGGCAGAAGAGCAGGACAAAGAAAAGAAGGAGAAGAGGAAAGCTCCAGGACATCACTCAGTTCAGTTCAGTCAAAGTCCAGCCCAGTAGCATTCTGGATTCTAGGAGCTTCTTAAAGGGACTGAGTGAGTACAAACCAGCCATCACACCCAAAGGACAAGAGAGGATAGTGTAGTACAACAATACCTCATGTGTCTAAGTCTAAAGGGACAGGTTGAGTGCAGAACAGGACAGCCAGGAGCACCCCAACGTCTCTTACATTGGGTCTTGAGCAGCCAGGCGTTGTGTCTTCAACATTGACTTTTTTAGAACGTTATCTTTTATTTCAGCTGCACCACCCCTCCCACTGCTGTGCAGCAAAGTTCAGTTTGGATTATTTCAGCCAGATACTTTAGCAGTTCCTCAACCGCTGTGTTTCGAGTTTGTCATTTCTTCCGTTTTGGCCATCCCATGTAGCCCCAAACCCCATCCAAGTTCTACTTTCCTAAAATAAACATCAAAAATAGAACGAGGAACCCTGGAAGTGGTGGTTTGGCCCCCACAGAGCCCTGATCTCACCGTCATAGAGTCTGCCTGGGATGACATGGAGAGACAGAAGGATTTGAGGCCTCCGACATCCACAGAAGATCTGTGCTTTGTTCTCCAAGATATTTGGAACAACCTACCTGCCGAGTTCCTTCAAAAACTGTGTGCTTAGTCTACCTAGAAGAACTGATGCTGGTTAGAAGGCAAAGGGCGGTCACACCAAATATTGATTGAATCTGGATTTCTCTTCTCTTCATTTACTTTCCATTTTGATAAAAAATATATATATATTTTTGAAAGCATTCTTACTTTACTGCATTTCTTCTCTTTTAAAATATTTTATTGATAACAATACAGTACATATTATTAGTACAATTTTTTAAGTTAAATAAGATAGACATATATATATATATATATATATATATATATATATATATATATATATATATATATGTGTGAAAGGCTTCTCGAACATCATATCATCATATTATTTGCTATTTTCTTTATAATTCTTAACCTCCCTGGCGGTATGATTATGTCTGGAATTTTGTACCAAAAGCGGTACAATTATTTTGCATGGAAATTTGGCGTTTTATATTGCAGGCCTGCAATTCTTATGAATAACTCAATCTGAAATCTGTCCAAACCAGAGTCTAGTAGACATCCCGGGTATGATAAAGTTTGAAACACAAAATCATAAATTATAATATAATAAATAACTATAAAAATTATTCAATAATGTAATCAAATCAAAAACACTGAAATTTGCTCAGTTGCAGAATTGTCGCTGTCATTAGATTTAGTGTTTGATGATGAATTGTGATTCTAATTTATTATTGCTGTTTTCTAGCTGGTCTAAAACCACTTTTGACATAAAGGGACACTTTTTGGTTGCTATGGACAATCTCCAGTTTCCAGGCAGTATTTTTTTTTATTTATTATATAAAACTACATGCAGGGCACTGGACAGACCACTAGGGACTCATTGACCCTAAAATCTTCCTAATAGAGAGACTACTATATTTATAAACTCAGAATTCTGACTTTAAATCTCAGAATTCTGACTTTGAATCTCAGAATTCTGACTTTGAATCTCAGAATTCTGACTTTGAAACTCAGAATTCTGACTTTAAATCTCAGAATTCTGACTTTGAATCTCAGAATTCTGACTTTAAATCTCAGAATTCTGAATTTGAAACTCAGAATTCTGACTTTAAATCTCAGAATTCTGACTTTGAATCTCAGAATTCTGACTTTAAATCTCAGAATTCTGACTTTAAATCTCAGAATTCTGTAGAATTTTTTTTTTTTTAAACTTACAATTCTGACTTTGAATCTCAGAATTCTGACATTTAATCTCAGAATTCTGACTTTCAAACTCAGAATTCTGACTTTCAGACTCAGAATTGTGTAAAAAAAAAAATTCATAAACATAATTCTGTATTTTTTTTTTATGATGGCCCCAGGGCTCTTCCATAAGGGACAAAGGGGATGTGTATTTTTTTTATACAGTACTGTAATATGTAAGATTACAGTACTGTATGTGTATTGTGTGATTTAACTTTTTTGAATTTGGCGCCGATCTCCGCTCCCGTGCGTCGTAACGTTGCAGGGAATGGAGATCAGCGGCACTCAGGCACTGTGTGAATCGAGCGAGGAGACAGCTCGCACACACAGCGGGGAGACATCGCAGGATCCAGGGGACAAGGTAAGTAAGTCTCCCTGTATCCTGCAATGCGAGCCCGAGGGGGTTACCGCTTATGGTACTAAAGTTCCACCCCGAGCCAGACTCGGGATTACCGCCAGGGAGGTTAATATAATAGATATTATTCATATATGATTTTAATCAATATCTTTCAAACAATCAACAAATTTAGTATAAAGTTGAATAAAGAAAGTAATTAATTGTTTATAGAAAAACCTTATGCAGCGTACATACGAGCGGACTTTTCGACAGCAAAGGTCAGACGGAACAAATCCATCGGACAATTCGATCGTGTGTGGGCTCCATCTGACTTTTGCTGTCGAAAAATCTGACGGACTTTAGAAATAGAATATGTTTCAAATTTTTCCGACGGAACTCCGCCGGACCCAGTTCCTATGGAGAAATCCGCTCGTCTGTGTGCTAGTCCGACGGACAAACAACGACGCAAGGGCAGCTATTGGCTACTGGCTATGAACTTCCTTATTCTAGTCCGGTCGTACGTCATCACGTTCAAATCCGTCAGACTTTAGTGTGATTGTGGTTGGCCAAGTCCGTTCATTTGGAAAGTCCATCGGAACTCCGCCGAAAGTCCATCGGAAAGACCGTTGGACTTAGTCCGTCGAAAAGTCCGGTCGTGTGTACGCGGCATTAGTTTGAGTTGAATAACAACAATGTAATCTATTAGTCTATAAGTTAGTAAATAATGAGATAGTTGGATAATGGTTTATGCCACGTGCACACGAGCGGACTTTTCGACGGACTAAGTCCAACGGTGTTTCCGACGGACTTTCGACGGAGTTCCGACGAACCTTCCGAATGAACGGACTTGGCCACACACAATCACACCAAAGTCAGACAGATTCGAACGTGATGACGTACGACTGGACTAGAATAAGGAAGTTCGTAGCCAGTAGCCAATAGCTGCCCTTGCATTGTTGTTTGTCTGTCGGACTAGCACACAGGCGAGCAGATTTTTCAATAGGAACTGGGTCTGGCGGAGTTCCGATGGAAAAATTTGAAGCATGTTCTATTTCTAATGTCTGTCAGATTTTTCGACAGCAAAAGTCTGATGGAGCCCACACACGATCGAATTGTCCGACGGATTCGTTCCGTCGGAACTTTGCTGTCTAAAAGTCCGGTCGTGTGTACGCGGCATTAGTACAACCAGGGCCAAGATCCTTACCGCATTTCTTCACACCTGCCTAAAGCATTTATACTGTATATACAGTATCTCACACAAGTGAGTACACCCCTCACATTTCTGTAAATATTTTATTCCATCTTTTCATGTGTTAACACTATAGAAATGACACTTTGCTACAATGTAAAGTAGTGAGTGTACAGCTTGTATAACAGTGTAAATTTGCCGTCCCCTCAAAATAACTCAACACACAGCCATTAATGTCTAAACCGCTGGCAACAAAAGTGAGTACACCCCTAAGTGAAAATGTCCAAATTGGGCCCAGAGTGTCAATATTTTGTGTGGCCACCATTATTTTCCAGCACTGCCTTAACCCTCTTGGGCATGGAGGTCACCAGAGCTTCACAGGTTGTCACTGGAGTCCTCTTCCTCTCCTCCATGACGACATCACGGAGCTGGTGGATGTTGGAGACCTTGCGCTCCTCCATCTTCTGTTTGAGGATGTCCCACAGATGCTCAATAGGGTTTAGGTCTGGAGACATGCTTGGCCAGTCCATCACCTTTACCCTCAGCTTCTTTAGCAAGGCAGTGGTGGTCTTGGAGGTGTGTTTGGGGTGGTTATCATGTTGGAATACTGCCCTGCGGCCCAGTCTCTGAAGGGAGGGGATCATGCTCTGCTTCAGTATGTCACAGTACATGTTGGCATTCATGGTTCCCTCAATGATCTGTAGCTCCCCAGTGCCGGCAGCACTCATGCAGCCCCAGACCATGACACTCCCACCACCATGCTTGACTGTAGGCAAGACACACTTGTCTTTGTCCTCCTCACCTGGTTGCCCCCACACACGCCTGACACCATCTGACACCAAATAAGTTTATCTTGGTCTCATCAGACCACAGGACGTGGTTCCAGTAATCCATGTCCTTAGTCTGCTTGTCTTCAGCAAACTGTTTGCAGACTTTCTTGTGCATCATCTTTAAAAGAGGCTTCCTTCTGGGACGACAGCCATGCAGACCAATTTGATGCAGTGTGCGGCGTATGGTCTGAGCACTAACAGGCTGACCCCACCCCTACAACCTCTGCAGCAATGCTGGCAGCACTCATACGTCTATTTCCCAAAGACAACCTCTGGATATGACGCTGAGCACGTGCACGCAACTTCTTTGGTCAACCATGGCGAGGCCTGTTCTGAGTGGAACTTGTCCTGTTATATCGCTGTATGGTCTTGGCCACTGTGCTGCAGCTCAGTTTCAGGGTCTTGGCAATCTTCTTATAGCCTAGGCCATCTTTATGTAGAACACAAATATTTTTTTTTCAGATCCTCAGGGCCAGTTCACACCATAGAAGGATGCGCGTTTTTGACATGTTTTTGATGCTTTCCGTTTTTTTTTATTTTTTTTTTCACTTTTGGAACATTTTTGATGCTGTCCAGTGCTTCCCACCCCCTTCTTTTTTATTAACCTTAAAGGGGTTGTAAAGGTTCGTTTTTTATTTTCTAAATAGGTTCCTTTAAGCTGGTGCATTGTTGGTTCATTTACCTTTTCCTTCGATTTCCCTTCTAAATGTTTTTTTTCTTTGTCTGAATTTCTCACTTCCTGTTTCTCCTCAGTAAACTTCACACCATCATCCGAGCGGTATTTAGTCAGCCAGAACAGCTTACTGAGGAGGAACAGGAAGTGAGAAATTCAGACAAAGAAAACAAAGAAAAAAAAACATTTAGAAGGGAAATCGAAGGAAAAGGTACGTGAACCAACAATGCACTAGCTTAAAGGAACCTATTTAGAAAATAAAAAACAAACCTTTACAACCCCTTTAAATAAGGACGTGTGTGTTCCAGTGCGTTTCTGGTGCGATTAGGTGCGTTCCAGTGCATTTTTGTATGTGTTTTACAGCGTTGCAGTACAGTCCAGTGCCGGAAAAATGCAGCATGTTCTACTGTTTTTTTGTTTTTTTTTTCTGGAACTGCAAGCACGTGTGTGAGCTATGCCATTGAAAACCATATAACCTACTTTCCATGCGTTTTTGATGCCGAAACAAAAATGCACTGGACTTCATGTGGTGTGAACTGGCCCTCAGAGAGTTATTTGCCATGAGGTGCCATGTTGGACATCCAGTGACCAGTATGAGAGAGTGAGAGCGATAACACCAAATTTAACACACCTGCTCCCCTCTCTTCGGAGACTGGGCCGCAGGGCAGTATTCCAACATGATAACAACCCCAAACACACCTCCAAGACGACCACTGCCTTGCTAAAGAAGCTGAGGGTAAAGGTGATGGACTGGCCAAGCATGTCTCCAGACCTAAACCCTATTGAGCATCTGTGGGACATCCTCAAACGGAAGGTGGAGGAGCGCAAGGTCTCTAACATCCACCAGCTCCGTGATGTCGTCATGGAGGAGGGGAAGAGGACTCCAGTGCCAACCTGTGAAGCTCTGGTGAACTCCATGCCCAAGATATGATATGCCACACAGTCATCTGGGACCTGTCACGTATCCCAGATGACTGACTGCGCCGAGGGGAAGTGATGTCACCAGCCCAGGCACTGAAGGAGGCAGATTACGAGGGACCCCCTAGCAACAGGCATTTAGAGGTAAGTTAATTTTATTTTATTTTTTTCAATTACTTATTTATTTATTTTTCTATTTTTCAACAAATGCTGGAAAATAATGGCGGCCACACAAAATATTGACACTTTGGGCCAATTTGGAGATTTTCACTTAGGGGTGTACTCACTTTTGTTGCCAGCGGTTTAGACATTAATGGCTGTGTTGAGTTATTTTGAGGGGACAGCAAATTTACACTGTTATACAAGCTGTACACTCACTACTTTACATTGTAGACAAGTGTCATTTCTTCAGTGTTGTCACATGAAAAGGTAGAAAAGAAAATATGTACAAAAATGTGAGGGGTGTACTCA
>CM053030.1:519377682-519401835 GCA_028564925.1 Lithobates sylvaticus | reverse complement strand
GACCATCAGACCTACAACTACACATAAAGTATGTGAACTCCTAATCATCAGACCTAAGACCTAAAACTACACCTAAAATATGTGAACTCCTAACCATCAGACCTATCACTATACAATCAAAAGTATGTGAATGCCTGACCATCAGATCTACTATTATATGACTAAAACTATATGGACTTCAGACCGTCAGATACCATTGTGACCCAAACTATATACACTGCAGACCTGGATTTCAAACTAAATGATTTAGTTCAGGGGTTTCCAGTGAAGGATACTGTTAATACAACATACATACTGTTAATACAACATACAAAGACACTGTAGACAATTGTGCTCTTCCAACCTCGTGGTAACAATTTGGTGAAGACCCTTTTGTGTTCCAACATGACTGCCCCTGTTTACAAAGCAAGCTTCATAAAGACATTCTTTGACCAGTTTCATGTGCAGAAACGCAAGTGTCCTGCACAGAGCCCTGAACTCAACGCTATTGAACTGGAATGCCAATTACGAGCAAGGTCTTCTCGTTTTACACTGTGTTCCTCTACACCTGACCATCAGACTTACTACTATATGACCAAAAGCATAAAGACCTCCTCCAAATGTTTGCGTTTAGGCGTTCCAAGTGAAGGGTACAATTGAACTCTTTCAACTTTGTGGTAACAGTTTGAGGAAGTCCCTTTTCCGTTTCAGCATGACTGTGCCCCTGTGTACAAAGCCAGCTCAATAAAGACATGGTATGACCAGTTTGGTATAGTTGAGTTTGGGGACCCTGTACAAAGCCCTCAAACCTTCCGAACCAAAATGCCATCTAAGAGCCAGGTCTTCTGTTAAACAAAGCTTCTCTTTTGGCTAACTGAACACAAATTCCCACACACTTTAAATGTTTGTGGCCAACTCCCCCTGGTTTGACCAGTTTGGTGTGGAGGAACTTGAGTGGTCTGCACAGCGCTCTGACCTCAACCCTACTAAGAAAAACTTTTGGGAGGAATTGGAACACTGGTCGTGAGCTAGGCCTTATGAGTATCTGTTGGGCACAAACTCCCACAGACACTCCAAAATCTTGCGGAAAGCCTTCTCAGAAGAGTGTGGGCTATTGTAGCTGTAAACGGCGTCCAGCTCCATATTGATGGCCATGGTATTGGAATGGGATGTCCAACAAGCACCTATAGGTGCGATAGTCAGGTGTCCACCAACGTTGACCCATGTAGTGGATTTCGGTCTGGCAGGATCCTCCCCCTGGATGGGAAAAACCCAGTTTTGGCCACATATACAGTGGTGTGAAAAAGTGTTTGCCCCCTTCCTCATTTCCTGTTCCTTTGCATGTTTGTCACACTTAAGTGTTTCGGAACATCAAACCAATTTAAACAATAGTCAAAGACAACACAAGTAAACACAAAATGCAATTTGTAAATGAAGGTGTTTATTATTAAAGGTGAAAAAAAATCCAAACCATCATGGCCCTGTGTGAAAAAGTGATTGCCCCCTAAACCTAATAACTGGTTGGGCCACCCTTAGCAGCAACAACTGCAACCAAGCGTTTGCGATAACGTGCAATGAGGCTTTTACAGCGTCCTGGAGGAATTTTGGCCCACTCATCTTTGCAGAATTGTCCTAATTCAGTTACATTAGAGGGTTTTCGAGCATGAACGGCCTTTTTAAGGTCATACCACAACATCTCAATAGGATTCAGGTCAGGACTTCATTTTGTCTTCATTTTGTTTTTCTTCAGCCATTCGGTGGTGGACTTGCTGGTGTGTTTAGGATCATTGTCCTGCTGCAGAACCCAAGTTCGTTTCAGCTTGAGTACACGAACAGATGGTCGGACATTCTCCTTCAGGATCTCTTGGTAGACAGCAGAATTCATAGTTCCTTTTATCACGGCAAGTCTTCCAGGTCCTGAAGCAGCAAAACAGCCCCAGACCATCACACTACCACCACCATATTTTACTGTTGGTATAATGTTCTTTTTCTGAAATGCAGTGTTCCTTCTACGCCAGATATACTTGGACACACACCTTCCAAAGAGTTCCACTTTTGTCTCATCGGTCCACAGAATGTTGTCCCAAAAGTCTTGGGGATCATCAAGATGTGTTGTGGAGAAATTGAGACGAGCTTTGATGTTCTTTTTGCTCAGCAGTGGTTTTCTCCTTGGAACTCTGCCATGCAGGCCATTTTTGCCCAGTCTTTTCCTGATGGTGGAGGCATGAACGCTGACCTTAACTGAGGCAAGTGAGGCCTGCAGTTCCTTGGACGTTGTTGTGGGGTCTTTTGTGACCTCTTGGATGAGTCGTCGCTGCGCTCTTGAGGTAATTTTGGGCGGCCGGCCACTCCTGGGAAGGTTCACCACTGTTCCATGTCTTCGCCATTTGTGGATAATGGCTCTCACTGTGGTTCGCTGGATTCCCAAAGCTTTGGAAATGGCTTTATAACCCTTTCCAGACTGATAGATCTCAATTACTTTCTTTCTCAATTGTTCCTGAATTTCTTTGGGTCTCGGCATGATGTGTAGCTTTTAAGGATCTTCTGGTGGACCTTACTGTGTCAAGCAGCTCCTATTTAAGTGATGCCTTGATTGTGAACAGGTGTGGCAATAATCAGGCCTGGGTGTGGCTAGAGAAATTGAACTCAGGTGTGGACAACCACAGTTATAGTATGTTTTAACAAGGGGGGCAATCACTTTTTCACACAGGGCCATGATGGTTTGGATTTTTTTTCACCTTTAATAATAAACACCTTCATTTACAAATTGCATTTTGTGTTTACTTGTGTTGTCCTTGACTATTGTTTAAATTGGTTTGATGTTCCGAAACACTTAAGTGTGACAAACATGCAAAGGAACAGGAAATGAGGAAGGGGGCAAACACTTTTTTCACACCACTGTAAGTCTCTTTTAAAATGCCGCCGTGCCATCGGGAGCGTGCCTTATTTCATTTTTTTTACTTTTCATATTAACTAAATTATACACCACACTTTAACCGGTTCCCGACCGGCGCACGACGATATACGTCGGCAGAATGGCACGGACAGACAGGAGGGCGTAGATATAAGTCCCTCCTTAATGCCGTCCATCTGGAGCGCACGGGGAGGGTCGGGACCCCCGTGAGGCTGGACTCCCGTGGACTCGATCGCCGCGGGGACACCCGCGATCGTCTCACGGGAAGCCTGAACGGAGAGATGCGGAAATAAACAGCATCTCCCCATTCTGCCTAGAAACTAGTGACGCCGATCTCTGCTCCCTGTGATTGGACCAGAGATCAGCATTCACTAGCTGACAGCCACGCCCCCCCACAGTAAGAAACACACCCCTAGGCATACCTAACCCTTACACTGCCAACTAGATGTTAACCCCTTCACTGCCAGTATCATTTACACAGGAATCAGTGCATTTAAATAGCATTGATTGCTGTATAAATGACAGTGGTCCCAAAAATGTGTCAAAAATGTCCGATGTGTCCGCCATAATGTCACAGTCCCAATAGAAATCGCTGATCGCCGCCATTACTAATAAAAAAAAAAATTATTAATAAAATGCTATAAAACTATCCCCTATCTTGTAAACTGCGCAAACCGATCAATAATCACGTATTGCAATTTTTTTTTACCAAAAATATGTAGAAGAATATGTATCGGCCTAAACTGAGGAAAAAAATGTTTTTTTATATATTTTTGGGGGATATTTATTATAGCAAAAAATAAAAAAGAATGCGTTTTTTTTTCAAAATTGTCGCACTTTTTTGTTTATAGCGCAAAAAATTAAAACCACAGGGGCAATCAAATAGCACCAAAAGAAAGCTCTATTTGTGGGAAAAAAAGGACGCCAATTTTGTTTGGGAGACACGTCGCACGACCGTGCAATTGTCAGTTAAAGCGACGCAGTGTCGAATCGCAAAAAGGGGCCTGGTCCTTTGGCTGCAAATTGGTCCGGTCTGAAAGTGGTTAAGCAGAGACTAGAGAATGAAATGGTAGGTGTTGCAATTTTTTTTACGCCACACAATATTTGGGCAGAGGTTTTTCAAGCACAATTTTTTGGGGAAAAAAAATACACTTTAATGAATTTTATTGCATATAATATAATATAATTTTTTCCCCGTAGAACACGGTCGGACTTTCCAACAACAAATGTGCGATGGGAGATTGTTGTCCGGAATTTGACCGTGTGTAGGCTCCATCGGACTTTTTCCATCGGAATTTCCGTTGCACAAAATTTGAGATCTGGTTCTCAAATTTTCCGACAACAAAATCTGTTCTGTCCTGTAGACAATTACCACACACAAAGTGCCACGCGTGCTCGGAATCAAGCAGAAAACCAGCACTGGCTATTGAACTTCATTTTTCTCGGCTCGTCGTACGTGTTGTACGTCACCGCGTTCTTGACGTTCGGAATTTCCGACCAACTTTGTGTGACCGTGTGTATGCAAGACAAGTTTGAGCAAAGCACACGTCGGGAAAAAACATGGATTTTGTTGTCGGAATGTCTGATCGTGTGTACGCAGCATTAGAGTTACACAGAAGATCCGGTGCTAGAATTATCGCTCTCACTCTGACATTTGCGGTGATACCGCAAATGTGTGGTGTGAACACCGTTTACATATGCGTGTGGAACCTACGGGGGAGGGGGGGGGATAGGGGGTTGGCTTGGGGCTTGGGGGAGAACATTCATTTTTTTGTTTGTTTTATTACATTTTTTTACACTGAAAAGTAATTATTATTATTTTTTTGGGATCGACTTTATTGCTATTACAAGGAATGAACAACATCCCTTGCAACAGCATGGGAGAGATCTGGGGTCTATTAGACACGACACCCAGATCTCTCTTCTGGCCTTCAAAAGCATCTGAATAAATAGAGATCGGTTTGATCAGATGTGGTAACGGTTTGTAAATAAACCGAAACTCGTTTTTTGATGTCAAAGACATTTGGGGGGGGGGGGGGGGGTTGGGAGGAACCTCTGTTCCTTTCATTCTTCTCACTGTATGGGATCAGACCGGGCTCCCCGGGAAAGCTGGGAGAGGCAGCAGCGAGAGGCAGGGCCTGTAAAAGTGACCCAGTGGCTGTATGGCCCCTCAGATCACTTTTACTAAAACAAATAAAAAATGTAAATTTGCCGTCCCCTCAAAATAACTCAACACACACAGCCATTAATGTCTAAACTGCTGGCAACAAAAGTGAGTACACCCCTAAGTGAAAATGTCTAAATTGGGCCTAAAGTGTTAATATTTTTTGTGGCCACCATTATTTTCCAGCACTGCCTTAACCCTCTTGGGCATGGAGTTCACCAGAGCTTCACAGGTTGCCACTGGAGTCCTCTTCCCCTCCTCCATGACGACATCACAGAGCTGGTGGATGTTGGAGACCTTGCGCTCCTCCACCTTCCGTTTGAGGATGCCCCACAGATGATCAATAGGGTTTAGGTCTGGAGACATGCTTGGCCAGTCCATCACCTTTACCCTCTGCTTCTTTAGCAAGGCAGTGGTCCTCTTGGAGGTGTGTTTGGGGTCGTTATCATGTTGGAATACTGCCCTGCGGCCCAGTCTCTGAAGGGAGGGGATCATGCTCTGCTTCAGTATGTCACAGTACATGTTGGCATTCATGGTTCCCTCAATGATCTGTAGCTCCCCAGTGCCGGCAGCACTCATGTAGCCCCAGACCATGACACTCCCACCACCATGCTTGACTGTAGGCAAGACACACTTGTCTTTGTCCTCCTCACCTGGTTGCCCCCACACACGCCTGACACCATCTGACACCAAATAAGTTTATCTTGGTCTCATCAGACCACAGGACGTGGTTCCAGTAATCCATGTCCTTAGTCTGCTTGTCTTCAGCAAACTATTTGCTGGCTTTCTCTGGCTTTCTTGTGCATCATCTTTAGAAGAGGCTTCCTTCTGGGACGACAGCCATGCAGACCAAACCCTGACAGGCTGACCCCCCCAACCCAACCTCTGCAGCAATGCTGCCAGCACTCAAAAGTCTATTCCTCCAAGACAACACTGAGCACATGCACTTAACTTCTTTGGTGGACCATGGCGAGGCCTGTTCTGGGTGGAACCTGTCCTGTTAAACCGCTGTATGGTCTTGGCCACCGTGCTGGAGCTCAGTTTCAGGGTCTTCTTATAGCCTCGGCCATCTTTATGTAGAGCAACAAATTCTTTTTTTCAGATCCTCAAAGAGTTCTTTGCCATGAGGTGACCAGTGACCAGTATGAGAGAGTGAGAGCAATAACACCAAATTTAACACACCTGCTCCCCATTCACACCTGAGACCTTGTAACACTAACGAGTCACATGACACCGGGGAGGAAAAATGGCTAATTGGGCCCAATTTGGACATTTTCACTTAGGGGTGTACTCACTTTTGTTGCCAGTGGTTTAGACATTAATGGCTGTGTGTTGAGCTATTTTGAGGGGGACAGACAATTTACACTGTTATACAAGCTGTACACTCACTACTTTACATTGTAGACAAGTGTCATTTCTTCAGTGTTGTCACATGAAAAGATAGAAGGAAATATTTACAAAAATGTGAGGGGTGTACTCACTTTTGTGAGATACTGTACATATACACACACATATATACAGCGGTGTGTGTGTGTATCTTGCAAGAGGAACCACCACCAATTGTGTGAAGGCTTACTGGTAATAGTGGACTTAAAGGGGCATATGCCTCTTAAGTCATGCAGGCTTGTGGTGATATACACCGTTTACAGTGGAAAAAAATCACAGATCCGGGTCACCGCGATCACAATTCAGGGTCTGAACGGTACTGGCCATCGGCAAGTTCACAGTAAACCAGATGACGTCTAAGTAGACGAAACACGTCGGGCGGAGTCCTGCCAACATCATCGTGGTATTCCATGCCTCTGTAAGAGGCTTTATTTACATCTGAAATGTGAGTGCTCTTTTTCTTTTTTATTGAAATACATTTTCAAACGTTATCCCACCATGTGGAACCTTTCTTCAATTTTTGGTTTCATCGCGTGAGCACGAGGATATCCTTTTGTCCTCCTTCCCTCCATGGGAACTTCATCCGTATGTTTACTGCAAACTTGCCGATGACCAGTACCGTTCAGACCCAGAATTGTGATCGTGGTGACCCAGGTCTGTGATTGTTTCCACTGTAAACGGTGAATATCACCACAAGCCGGCATGACTTAAGAGGTATAGGCCCAAGTCCATTGTTTCCGGTAAGCCTTCACACAATTGGTGGTGGTTCCTCTTGTAAGATTTCCTTTCTAATATGTTTTCACTGATGCCATCTGTCCCATTGATGCCTCTGTGATGTGAACCTACTGACACCAGGACTTGACGACTCTTTTTCCCTCCCTGTTTTGTACACTTTTTTTTTTCACATTGGTGGACATTATTTTTTATATATTTTTTTTCCTCTTTTGTGTTTTTACACTTATATTGTGGTATATTTGGTCACGCATATATTATCATTATTTTCTAACTGTATATATAAGCGCTGCATTTTCTTTTTGGGTTACTTTCTGCTGTGAATATCCACAGCAGAAGCCCGATCTGCGGGTGTCGGCCACGCAATGTCCTCCGGCACCTGCCGATCGTCAGTGATACACATGGAAATGGGGATCTGCCTATGCAAGCAAGGCAGATTGTCGTTCTGACAGGGGGTGGGGGGATGGATGTATTCTGTGTTTCTGCAAAGCAGGGACTAGAATCCATCTCTTCCCCTAGTAAAAAGCAGCACAGTGTGCACCAAAACACTGGCTAGGCACGCCAAAACACTGGCTAGGCACAAAGTTAACCATTTGATCGCCCCTAATGTCTAACCCCTTCCCAGCCAGTGTCATTAGTACAGTGAATAATTTTAGCGTAGATCACTGTATTAGTGTCACTGATCCCCCCGCAAAGTGTCAGTTAGTGTCCGACGCAATAGCGCAGTCCCGATATAGGTCACGTATTGCCGCCATTAATAATATAAAAAATAAAAAATAAAAATAAAAAAATGTAATATATATATATATATATATATATATATATATATATACACACACACACACATACCGTATATACTCGAGTATAAGCCGAGTTTTTCAGCACATTTTTTTTGTGCTCCCCTCGGTCAAGCATTTTTCTGCAGCAGAGAATGACATTTACCGATCCAAATTTGGGGCCACTTGGTGCTAGGAACCCCAAATTTGGTGTGTGCAAACCCAGTGGAACAATCACTACAACATATCCATTTGGGGTTCCTAGCACCAAGTGGCCCCGAGATACGGGGGCCTCAAAGTCGGTTCGTAAAATGTCATTCTCTGCTGCAGAAAAGTGCTTGACGTTTTCCGACCCTGACTTTGGGGCCCCGAATCTCGGGGCCACTTGGTGCTAGGAACCCCAAATTTGGTGTGCAAAGCCAGTGGAACCAACACTACAACATAGGGATTCCTAGCACCAAGTGGCACCAAGATACAGGTCCCCAAATTTGGTCAACTGTGTCCATCTGCAGCAATGTCATTTCGGGACCCTTTGGGTCCAGAGACGCCAAATGTTGGCTGCAGATAGGGGGCATCTAGGAACCCTTAACTACAAGTTTGAAGTTTGGGGGACCTATGGCTGCAAATGGGCACAGTGAGGCTGCAAATGGGCACAGTGAGGCTGCAAATGGGCATTGTTGACCCTCTTTTCCACTTACAGTAGCTGCGCATTTCTCACCCTAGGCTTATACTCGAGTCAATAAGTTTTTCCATTTTTTTGTGGTAAAATTAGTGCCTCGGCTTATATTCGGGTCGGCTTATACTCGAGTATATACTGTATATAAAAAAAAAAAAAATACATCCCATAGTTTGTAGACACTATAATGTTCACGTAAACTAATCAATATACGCATATTGGGATTTTTTTTTTTACCAAAAACATGTGGCAGAATACACATTGGCCTAAATTTATGAAGAAATTTTTTTTTTTTTTATTATTGGATATGTTTTATAGCAGAAAGTAAAAAAATATAGTTTTTTTCCAAAATTGTCGGTCTTTGTTTATAGCGCAAAAAAACCCCCAAAAAACTGCAGAGATGATCAAATACCACCAAAAGAAAACTATTTGTGGGAGGGGAATTACAAATTTTATTTGGGTACAGCGTTGCACGACCGCGCAATTGTCAAAGTAACTCAGCCGCAATTGTATTGTTGTATAGCAAAAAATGGCCTGGTCATTAAAGCGGACCTTCAGTCATTTTTTTCATCTTTCCATCTATTAAATCTTCTCCCCTTGTTGTTGTTGTTGTAACTTTGGATAGTAAAACATTTATTTTCTGCCAGTAAATCAAGCCTTATACAGCCCACTTCCTGTGTCTTGTCCGGTCATTAGCCTAGGCTTAGACAGGCTTATGACATCATGCACAGCTCTCGCTCTCGTGACAGTTTGCCAGGAAAGGGAGGGGGATGAGTCATAAGAGGGCCAATGAGAGCTGCAGAGCTGGGAGGTGTGTCTGTGTAAATCCAGGAAGTGAACAGGCAGCAGCTTCAGCTGCCCACAGTTAAAATGGTTTCAGCCGGACTCAGAGGGGGGAGATTTCTGAAGCCTATTTGGCAAGTACAGAATCACAGTACAGTGAAACCTCAGGTTTCTGAGTAACGCACTTAACGAGCGTTTCGCAATACGAGCTATTATTTATATAAAAAATCCTGACTCGGTTTGCGAGTGCTGTCTCACAAAACAATCAGGATTCAAGCCTCTGTGGTGTGCAGTACCGCATTTGGCCAGAAGTGCGGGGGGCGCTGGTGACACTCAGGGCTGTTCGGAAAAAAAACGGAAAGTCTCTCCAGCGCCCCGCCCCACCTCTGGCCACATGTGGTACTGCATGCAGTAGAAGTCAATGCGGAACGAATTATCTTTGTTTCCATTGACTTCTATGGGGAAACTCGCTTTGATATGCAAATTCTTTGGATTACAAGCATTCTCCTGGAACGGATTATGCTCGTAATCCAAGGTTCCACTGTATATATAAAATAATATGCAAAGTGGTTAGAGGGAAGCTTCAGAATGGCAAAGATGTTTTTTCTCTCGCATGATGGCTGCAGCGGGTGGGGACCAAGGACCTCCCCTCCTGACGTCAGGAGAGGAGGAGGAGAAGAGAGGCCGCCCCCGCCCGCTGCAGCAATCATGTGAGAGAGCAGAGAGTCGGCGGGTCACGTGAGTGCCGACCGGCACTCTGTAAACGGGTATATAGCTGCATTTTTGTTTTATAAAGCACAGTCACAGGGGGACATTATATGACTCAACTGAGAGGATAATGTAAGTTTAACCCTAATTTGAGCAGCAGGAGGGGAGGGGGTGGGCACAAAGCTAACAGGCAGGGAAGGGAGGGTGGGAGAGAGGACAGGGAGCTGCAGATGATGGACTGACCACAGTGTCAGTGATCAGCAGCCATGATATACTGTGTAAACTGTAAACTGACCACAGTGTCAGTGATCAGCAGCCATGATATACTGTGGTCAGTTTACAGGGGGAAGGCAGAACCAAGCAGGATCAGCCAGGTATTTCAGGTGATAGAAAGGGGGCCAAATGACACAGCACAAGCACTGTGCTGTATAACATTCTTTAACCAATTAACGACTGCGCCATAGCCGAATGACGGCTACAATGCGGCTCGATAACTCTTGGAGGGTGTACATTGACGTCCTCACAGAATCCCGCATGCACCCTGGAGTATCTGTGACAGCTGGGTCCGGAGGACCCGGCGCATCATGGATCGCGGTAAATGGCCGCTAACAGCGGCTGTTTACCACGTGATCGCTCTGTCAAATGACGGAGCGATCACTTGTAAACAAACCGGCGTCATGTCCGGTTCCTCTCTCTCCCCCCTCTCTGTACAGTCTGAGCGGAGAGGGGAGAGATCGAGTGCAGCAGCGCTGTGGGCTGAATCTGTAGTGCCCACAGCACTAATCTGTGCCAACTGCAGCCGCATCCAGCCATCCTCAGCCATCCATCCTCAGCCATGTCATACTCATCCAGCAATCCATGCTCAGCCATCCATCCATATTCAGCAATATTCATCCATGCTCAGCAATATTCATCCATGCTCAGCCATCCATCCATACTCAGCAATACTCATCCATCCATCCATGCTCAGCCATCCATCCCTAATCAGCAATATTCATCCATGCTCAGCCATCCATCCCTAATCAGCAATACTCATCCATCCATGCTTAGCAATACTCAGCCATCCCATCCATACCCAGCCTTACTCGGCCATACTCAGCAATACTCATCCATGCTCAGCCATCCCATCCATACCCAGCCTTACTCATTCATGCTCAGTCACCTCATTCATGCTCAGTCACCCCATCCATACTCAGCCATCCCCATCCATGGCTCATCCATGCCACATCAGTTCTCATCCATGCCACTAGAGCAGGGCCGCCATCAGGGGGGTACAGCCCATACAGACGTAAGGGGCCCGGGCGCCCTGATCTCTCTGGATGCCCGGACCCCAAGTTGGCACCTCCTCTTTGTTCTTTTCTGCCCCTTACACTAGTCCAGTCTCCCGCTGGGGCCGCCCGCTGCACTGGCTCCTGACTCCCAGACAGTAGCGTGCAGGGGTAGCTGGAGCGCTCGAGGGGTGCAGAAATTAGTGCCATGCCCCCTTTGGAACACCAGTGGTTCCATCCACCTGCTCCTCTCCACCCTCTCATTTGATGGCCGCTCCGTCCTCCTGACCATCCCTGGTCTCAGTGTGTGGTGCCCCCCTCTCTCTCCCCTACTCCCTCTCTCCCGCCCCTGTATTCCTCTCCATTCACAGCGGATTCAGTGGGATGGCCAATGGGTGGACTCTGGGGAATGTTGGTGGTCAGGCCCCAGGGGGCCCAGTCCCTAAGCTGAGTAAGGGGCCCCAACATTTCTGATGGTTGCCCTGCACTAGAGTGCCTCACAAAAGTGTAATAGGTAGTCAAATTAGATTTGAAACTTATGTCCCTAGAACACCCGATGGCGCTCCCTGCATGTTGGGCCTCTCTATGTGGCCAGGCTGTGTACAAGTCTCCCACATGTGGTATCGCCGTACTCGGGAGGAGTAGGAGAATCTATTTTGGGGTGTCATTTTTGGTATGTACATGCTATGTGTTAGAAATATTGTATAAATGGACAACTTTGTGTAAAAAAAAAAAAAAAAAAAATGCGTTTATTTTCTTTACACATTTTCCAAAAACTTGTAGAAAAAAAAATGACATGTTCAAAAGACTCATTATGCCTCAGATTATACGTTGGGTTGATTTCTTTCCTAAATGGGGTAATTTTTGGGGGCGTTTCCATTGTCCTGGTGCTCCAGGGCCTTCAAAAGTGTAAGAGGTAGTCAGGAAATGATATGTGTGAAGGTGCTCCCTGCATGTTGGGCCTCTGTATGTGGCCACGCTGTGTAAAAGTCTCACACATGTGGTATCGCCGTACTCAGGAGGAGTAGAGTGTGTTTTGGGGGGTAAATTTGTGCTATGTGTATGCTGTGAGAAAAAAACCTGCTAATAACAATTTTGTTAAAAAAAAAAAAAAATCTTGATTTTGCAAAGAATTGTGGGAAAAACGTAAAAAAAAAAAATCATGTCCGCCACCCCCCACCCCCCGAGCAAGTACTCCACACCATGCGAGGGAGCTCGCATGAAGGAGTTGAGTCCTTGCAGGAGGGAGCCGAGACAGCCGCCGGGGGAACCCCAGAAAACCAGGTTCGGGGCCACTCTGTGCAAAACGAGCTGCACAGTGGAGGTGAGTATAACATCTTTGTTGTTTCAAAAAAAAATAATAATTTATCCTTAGTGTTCCGTTAAGTGCCCAGTGATCAAGTGGTTAAAGGAACAGGATCTTTATTTATTTTTTATGGTTAACAGACACTTCAAGGGAGTAAAGCTTCCAGAGGTCAAGTGGTTAAAGGACAACAAAATTGTAATATATTGTGCTCATAAAAACAAAAAATGCTGCGCAGCGTTTTTTATTTTTATGTTTGATTTCCTTAGCGATGTTTGATGGTTATTTGCTGCTGCTTTCACCTTTATTATTATTTTTTATTAGCGCGGTATTATTTTACCTATTTTTTTAACCAGTATATTGCGCTCACCTGTCCCTAGATGTTGTGGCTGCATTTGTTTTCATTTTTCAGGCTAAGCACATGTTTAGAAAGTACAGAAGCGCAATGTTATCTTTTTCTGTAAACTACCGAGACCAAATCGACCTTCCATGTAATAATGGAGATGGAGAGGAACGCGACTGCGGCCGAGCCTGTGTGACAACCATGGCTCCTTCCATTAGGGTGCCCACGTGTCCCGGATTGCCCGGGACTGTTCCGCAATTGGCAGCTCTGTCCTGGGTCCCGGGCACCTTCATTCCGGGACAATACAGTGTCCCGGAATAAAATTGAGGACAAGTGACACACTGCATCTGGTGGCAGGCTGTGGGTGGCAAGTGGCACACTGCCTCTGGTGGCAGGCTGCGGATGGCAATTGGCACACTGCATCTGGTGGCAGGCTGTGGATGGCAATTGGCACACTGCATCTGGTGGCAAGCAACAATTACAATGTAGTAATACAAATAATGTGATTTGATCATCCTGACACCATATCAAGCCTGGTGTCAGTAGGATTTAAGTGCTAACGCCAGCCATTCGCCCAAAAAAAAAATAAATAAAAAAAAAACCCCGAGACTACATCCCCCCCCATCTCATCTTTTTTGGGGAAGGGGGTGTGCCTGAATGGCAGTTTGGAAATGTGGTCACCCTACCTTCCATCAAGTACAGTGAAAGCGTTGTCACCCTCGAACGGGAAAGTGTATTGTGATTGTGCAGATCAGCAGGGGAAAAGAAAAAAAAAATAGAAAAAAAAAAAGTAAATAAATGCAGCCACCACTTCTAAGCTGCTCTATTTTACGTTTTTGTGTTTTTAGGTTTGGATAGGCTTCAAGGACTCTTCCATGCTGGCCTCAGCAAACCCACAGAAGGTAAATATTTCAGGGCTGTAAATGATGACCTCATCTGAAATGGGTAATGCTGAGACGGGTTGTTAGGGGACACAATGCTATAGATTCAGTTCTAGCACTGTCTATGGCAGCACTCCCCCCCCCCCCCCCCATACAAACCAGTCCGTCTCATCACACCTGACTGGCAATAAAGATTTTTTTTGCTACTTTAACCACTTCAGCCCCGGACCAATTGGCAGCCAAAGGACCAGGCCCCTTTTTGCGATTCGGCACTGCGTCGCTTTAACTGACAATTGCGCGGTCGTGCGACGTGGCTCCCAAACAAAATTGGCGTCCTTTTTTTCCCACAAATAGAGCTTTCTTTTGGTGGTTTTGATCGCCCCTGCGGTTTTTATTTTTTGCGCTATAAACAAAAATAGAGCGACAATTTTGAAAACCATGCAATATTTTTTACTTTTTGCTATAATAAATATCCCCAAAAAATATATAAAAAAACATTTTTTTTCCACAGTTTAGGCCGATACGTATTCTTCTACATATTTTTGGTAAAAAAAAAAAATCGCAATTAGCGATTATTGATTGGTTTGCGCAAAAGTTATAGCGTTTACAAAATAGGGGATAGTTTTATAGCATTTTTATTAATATTTTTTTTTTTACTAGTAATGGCGGCGATCAGCGATTTTTATTGTGACTGCGACATTATGGCGGACACCTCGGACATTTTTGACACATTTTTGGGACCATTGTCATTTATACAGCAATCAATGCTATTTAAATGCATTGATTCCTGTATAAATGACACTGGCAGTGAAAGAGTTAACCACTAGGGGGCGGGGAGGGGTTATGGGCTGTGACGTGTGTGTTTTTTTACATTAGGGGGCGGGGCTGACGTCTGACGTCACTGATCGGCTTTCCCGATGACCGGGAACAGCCAATCAATGACAGGCAGTGTAGGAAGCGCGGGGAGAGGTTTGTTTACACAGACCTCTCCCCGTTCTTCAGCTCCGTGACCCGATCGCGGGACACCAGCGGCGACACTGGTCCCGCGGCCGGGGTCACGGAGCTCCCACAGCGCGCACGCGACCCACGGCCAGGCAATTAAAGGGCCACGTACCTGTACGTGATTTTGCCTGCCCGTGCCATTCTGCCGCAGTATATCTGCGTGAGGCGGACGGGAATCGGTTAACTGGCAACTGCGCAGTCACGCAACACTGTACGCAAATTACATTTATATCATTTTTTTTTCACATAAATAGAGCTTTCTTTCAGTGGTATTTGATCACTATTGTGTTTTTTTTATTATATAAATTAAATATTTTGAAAAAAAAAAATTTAAAAATAAATCCCACGATTTCCTAACTTTAGGCCAAAATGTATTCTGCTACGGGGCAGATTATGCCGGGAGTCCTCCTGCTTAGCGGGGAATCTGTCCCTGCTGGGAACCCGCATCCAATTCGCAATAGCAGGAGATTTTGACCGGCTCTCCATGGAGCCGGTTCACATACAGTTGTGCTCATAAGTTTACATACCCTGGCAGAATTTATGATCTTTTTGGCCAGTTTTCAGAGAATATGAATGATAACACAAAAACTTTTCTTCCACTCATGGTTAGTGTTTGGCTGAAGCCATTTATTATCAATCAACTGTGTTTACTCTTTTTAAATCATAAAACGACAACAGAAACTACCCAAAATTACCCCGATCAAAAGTTGACATACCCTGGTGATTTTGGCCTGTTAACATGCACACGAGTTGACACAAAGGGGTTTGAATGGCTATTAAGAGCCCGTTCACACTACCGCGACTTGGGGGGGGGGGGGGGGCGACTTGTCAGACCGCAAGTCGCTTGACATCAGAAATGACATGCAAGTGAATGAGAGCCGTCTTAATGAACGCTACTGAAGTCGCTCCGACTTCAGAAAAGGTTCCTGTACTACTTCAATCCGACTTCTAGGTGACTTGTACCCATTGATTTCAATGGAAGTCGCCTCCAAGTCGGATCTCCATCTATATGGACGCGACAGTGTCTCCTTGAGGAGGAACTCCACGCAAAATTTTAAATAAAAAAAACAGCATGGGTTCCCCCTGCAGGAGCATACCAGGCCCTTAGGTCTGGTATGGATTTTAAGGGCAACCCCCTACGCTGAAAAAACGGCGTGGGGTCCCCCCAAAATCCATACCAGACCCTTATCCGAGCATGCAGCCTGGCCGGTCAGGAAAGGGGGTGGGGACGAGCGAGCACCCCCCCCCCTGAACCGTACAACAACCCCCCTCAACATGGGAGGTGGGTGCTTTGGGGAAGGGGGGCGCCCTGCGGCCCCCCCACCCCAAAGCACCTTGTCCCCATGTTGATGAGGACAAGGGCCTCTTCCCAACAACCCTGGCCGTTGGTTGTCGGGGTCTGCAGGCGGGGGGCTTATCGGAATCCGGGAACCCCATTTAATAAGGGGGCCCCCAGATCCCGGCCCCCCACCCTATGTAAATGAGTATGGGGTACGATGTACCCCTACCCATTCACCTAAGGTGTAAAGTGTAAATAAAAAAAAAAAAACACACTTTTTAAAAATATTTTATTGCACTGCTCCGGGGGTCTTCTTCCGTCTTGGGGGGTCTTTTCGCCCGAACTCCTCCGCTCTCTTCTGCTCTTTCACGAGCGGAGCCCGGCTTTCTTCTTCGTCGTCGTCTGGGGGTCTCGTACCGCCTTCGGGGGTCTTTTCTGTTCTTGCCGCTGTCGCCGCCTTCTGCGCCGTCTTCTTCTTCTTCCAATGTTGACTCGTCGCTGTCTCTGGCCGGAATGACAGAAACGCGCTGTGTTGTGACTTATATAGGGACAAGGAGGTGGGGGTCACATGCTCATGTCACATGGTGACCCCGCCCCCCTATGATGTCACAGTCCCGGAGGATACCAGAGTCTGGTATGGATTTTGGGGGGATCCCACGCCGTTTTTTCGGCATAGGGGTTTGCCCTTAAAATCCACACCAGACCTATGCTCCTGGAGGGGGGAACCCATGCCGTTTTTTTTATTTAAAATTTGGCGTGGAGTTCTCCCTCCAGAGCTGATTATTCTCTGATTGGCCACAGCCAAAGTCGCCTGGCCTGGGGCGACTTAAAGTCGTTGTAAGTCGCGCCAAGTCGTGTTGAAATAGCTCCTCAAGTCGTGTCCAAGTTGCCTCCAAAAGTCGCGCTGGAAGTCGTGTCGCCCCTGTGTGAACCGGCTCTAAAGGTAACCATCCTCACCTGTGATCTGTTTGCTTGTAATTAGTGTGTGTATATAAAAGGTCAATGAGTTTCTGGACTCCTGACAGACCCTTGCATCTTTCATCCAGTGCTGCACTGATGTTTCTGGATTCTGAGTCATGGAGAAAGCAAAATAATTGTCAAAGGATCTGCGGGAAAAGGTAGTTGCACTGTATAAAACAGGAAAGGGATATAAAAAGATATCCAAGGAATTGAGAATGCCAATCAGCAGTGTTCAAACTCTAATCAAGAAGTGGAAAATGAGGGGTTCTGGTGAAACCAAACCACGGTCAGGTAGACCAACTAAAATTTCAGCCACAACTGCAAGAAAAATTGTTCGGGATGCAAAGAAAACCCCACAAATAACTTCAGGTGAAAAACAGGACTCTCTGAAAACATGTGGTGTGGCTGTTTCAAGATGCACAATAAGGAGGCACTTATGGACGGCATGGTCGAGTCGCCAGAAGAAAGCCATTACTATGCAAATGCCACAAAGTATCCCGCTTACAATACGCCAAACCGCACAGAGACAAGCCTCAAACCTTTTGGCATCCAAAGTCATTTGGAGTGATGAGACCAAGATTTAGCTTTTTGGCCACAACCATAAACACTACATTTGGAGAGGAGTCAACAAGACCTATGATGAAAGGTCCACCATCCCTACTGTGAAACACGGAGGTGGATCGCTGAGGTTTTGGGGATGTAGCCTCATCCAGCCATCCACAATGTCATACTCACCCAGCAATCCATGCTCAGCCATCCATCCATACTCATCCATCCATGCTCAGCCATCCATTTCTAATCAGCAATATTCATCCATGCTCAGCCATCCATCCCTAATCAGCAATACTCATCCATCCATGCTCAGCAATACTCATCCATCCATGCTCAGCCATCCCATCCATACCCAGCCTTACTTGGCCATAGGCAGCCATACTCATTCATCCCATCCATACTCAGCCATCCCCATCCATGGCTCATCCATGCCACATCAGTTCTCATCCATGCCACTAGAGTGCCTCACAAAAGTGTAATAGGTAGTCAAATTAGATTTGAAACTTATGTCCCTTAAACACCTGATGGTGCTCCCTGCATGTTGGGCCTCTCTATGTGGCCAGGCTGTGTACTGTGTAAGTCTTCCACATGTGGTATCGCCGTACTCGGGAGGAGTATGAGAATCTATTTTGAGGTGTATTTTTTGGTATGTACATGCTATGTGTTAGAAATATTGTACGAATGGACAACTTTGTGTAAAAAAAAATAAAAAAAAAAATAAAAAAAAAAGCGTTTTCATTTTCTTTACACATTTTCCAAAAACTTGTAGAAAAAAAAAATGTTCAAAAGGGGCGTTTCCATTGTCCTGGTGCTCCAGGGCCTTCAAGAGTGTAAGAGGTTGTCAGGAAATTATATGTGTAATTTATGCTCCAAGAACGCCTGAAGGTGCTCCCTGAATGTTGGGCCTCTGTATGTGGCCACGCTGTGTAAAAGTCTCACACATGTGGTATCGCCGTACTCAGGAGGAGTAGAGTGTGTTTTGGGGTGTAATTTGTGCTGTGTGTATTCTGCTAATAACAATTTTGTGAAAAAATAAAAAATATAAATAAAAATCTTGATTTTGCAAAGAATTGTGGGGAAAAAATTTGAACTTCAAAAAAAACTCACCATGCCTCTTACTAAATACCTTGGAATGTCTACTAAGGCCCACAAAAGATTTAAGCTGTCATTGATGTTAAAGGGGACAATACACGGTACAGGGGGTCCCCGACTTACGAACATCCCCTACTTACTAACGGGGCGCTGCGGGGACCCTCCGCCATTTTTCGCTATCCTCCGGCCGTTCTGCGCATGCGCGGCCATACGGAGCCTCGGAAAATGCCGGCAAACTTCGGAAATGTCCGGAATTTGCCGCACATGCGCAAAACGGCATTAGATGGAACATCGGAAATGTCCGTATTTGTCGGTCTGCGCATGCGCGGCCGACTTACGAACATTTCCGACTTCCGTACAGGCGGGCAGTCCCTAACGAGTTCGTAACTCGGGGACCCCCTGTATTAAGAAGTGGGGTATGTGAACTTTTGATCAGGATCATTTGGGTAGTTTCTGTTGGGATTATGATTTAAAAAAGTAAAAAAACACAGTTGATTGGTAATAAATGGCTTCAGCCAAACACTAAACATGAGTGAAAAACGTTTTTGTGCCATCATTCATAAATTCTACCAGGGTATGTAAACTTATGAGCACAACTGTATCTCCACTACGGCTCCGGTGCGAATTTGCACAGGATCCCTGCGAGTCTTTTGGTCCGTATTCAGCCAAAAATTCAGGTTGAAATCGAACCTGAAATGATGAACGGGGACGCAACCGACCCCTGCTGTGAGCAGCATGCAAAGACAGTGTGAACGCAGCCTAAAAGCTGGCAACAGCAGCTTAAAGTAAAGTAAACCCTCTGGGACCACTTTAACCTACAGGTAAGCCTAGATTAAGGCCTAGTTTAAGGCTTACCTGTAGGTGCAAGAAATATCTCCTTAACTTAAGGGGTTAAGGAGATTTTTTACAAAAACCGGGCACCGCTGTCTACGGCGCATGCGCGCCGTAGACAGCGGTGCAGGCGCACTGAGCATGCCGTCACTGACGGCTCCCGCACGCATGCGCCGAAGTGAGTTCATCGCGGCTCCAGCCAGTCACAGCGCTGGAGCCGTGATACCCGGAAGTCACTCCGGGATAGATGGCGATGGTGGAGGAGGCGAACGAGGGTCGCTTCGGTCTCAGGTAAGTTATTCATAATGAGCTAGTATGCTATGCATACTAGCTCCTTATGACTTTGCCTTGCAGGGTGTGTATTTTTATTTTTTTAGGCTTTACTTAGTCTTTAATGTCAGAAAGATCCCTAGGAAAATCCCACCAACCTGGTGTAATGAGTATGTAATAAGTGCAGGAGGTGCTTTATCATTCCCGAATGGAGTATCTTGAAGCAGGATGTCTCTTGCAAGGTCTTGAGGTTTGGACGAATAGTAGACATGTGCAATTTGTTTTGTTTTTCGTTTTTTTTCGTTATCGTACAAACGATTCGCTAAAAATTTTAACAAATCGTTCGAATACGAAAACAACGAAAATCCGAAATAACCAAATTAGAAACAACGAAAGAAGAAAATGCGAAAAACAAAAAACAGGAACAACGAAAATCAAAATGAACGAAAAAATTCGTACACAGTCGTACGTAACTTTTTTTTTTTTTTGTTGAATTGGTAATTTTCCGTGTCCCTTACAATGGCGCTGCTTAACGTGCTTCGAATGGATTGAACTAAAAAATTTGTACATTCGTAACTTTTTTTTTCGATTCGTAATTTTCCGTGTCTCTTAAAATACACATTACATAAAATTATGAATTATGCTCCGATTACGAATCTACGAAAACAATGTTACGAAAGTACGAATAAATCTAATGAAAAGTACGAATGTAACTAAATCTAAGAAAATACGAATGCGTCCAAATTTCGAATAAACGAAAATAAACAAAAAAACAAAAAAACGAATCAACGAAAAAAATAACTCTTACGAAAATACGAATCGTTACGAAGACGAACACCGACGACTTACGAATTTACGAATAAAACGGAAACGAAAAAAACGAAACGAAAAGAAACACATTTTTTTTTTGTGCACATGTCTAACGAATAGGCAGCCTGTCTTCCTGATAGAAGCTGTAACTTTTAGGTAACACTCTGATTGCTCTTCACTGTGTGAAAATGGTCAGGAGCCATCACCTTTGGGTGCTTGGGAGCAGGGCACAAGGAAGGAAGAACTAGGTCTTTGTTGAAGAATTAAGTGTGACCTCTTGTGGTAGAAAATAAGGATGAAATGTAAGAACTTGTACCATCATCCAGAAGTCAAGTGATATAAAGATTGGGAGCCTAATCCCCCAACTAGGCTACCAGGAGAAATGGGGGCAGTTTGGACTATTGCGGTACAAAGAATATAGAAAATAGGTCTTTGTTGAGTTGGAACGCTGGTACCACCTTAGGAAGAAAAAGGGTGAGTGGAGGTCCTGGATGCAAGACTACTTTATCCTTGTGAAGAAACGAGAAATAACTCCTTAAAAGAGAGCCACTAACTCTGAGACACTTCTGACAGAGGTGATAGCCACCAAGATGTCTACCTTTCAGGAGAGATCAAAGGAGAGTTTCTCTGATGGGTTCAAAGGGTGCTTTATGCAGGGCAGGGAGAACCAGACTGAGGTTGCAAGAGGGTACTGTAAATGTTGGCTTGATCCAGGAAACACCTTAAAAAAAAAAAGGTTTTTGAGAAGGCCAAAACCTGCCCTTTAAAATACTTCAGGCCAACTCCTCCATGGCCAGACTGCAGCCCATGCTGCCAAAGATGGAAGATTGTCGGCTGGGACAGCAAACAAGCTCTGTAAAAAAAACATTTGCTATATAAACATATTAAGTGCAAAACCTATGAATATATGAGCTGAATGAATGGATATTGCCAACGAGATCTATTGTGAGTGTATGGAAGAAAAAAAAAGCTTAATGATAATGTGTGATATTAACCGCTTCCCGACCGCCTCATGTAGATATACGTCAACAGAATGGCACGGGCAGGCAAAAGCACGTACCTGTACGTCCCCTTTAATTTGCCTGCCCGGGGGGCGCGTGCGCGCGACCCGGTCGGGAGCTTCGTGACCACGGCCACGGGACCAGCGGACCCGATCGCCGCTGGTATCCCGCGATCGGGTCACGGAGCTGAAGAACGGGGAGAGGTCTGTGTAAACAAACCTCTCCCCGCGCTTCCTACACTGCCTGTCAGTGATCGGCGGTTCCCTGTCATCGGGAACGCCGATCAATGACGTCAGACGTACAGCCACGCCCCCCTACTGTGTAAAAAAAAAAAAAAAAACACACACAACACGTCACACTGACTCCTCCCCGCCCCCTAGTGGTTAACCCCTTAACTACAACTGTCATTTACATAGGAATCAGTGCTATTTAAATAGCACTGATTTCTGTATAAATGACAAATGTCCCAAAAATGTGTCAAAAATGTCCGATGTGTCCGCCAAAATGTCGCAGTCACAAAAAAAAAAAAAAAAAATCGCTGATCGCCGCCATTACTAATAAAAAAAAAAAATATTAATAAAAATGCTATAAAACTATCCCCTATTTTGTAAAGCTATAACTTTTGCGCAAACTAATCAATAATCGCTAATTGCGATTTTTTTTACCAAAAATATGTAGAAGAATACGTATCGGCCTAAACTGAGGAAAAAATATGTTTTTTTATATATTTTTTGGGGATATTTATTATAGCAAAAAGTAAAAAAATATCGCATTTTTTTCAAAATTGTCGCTCTATTTTTGTTTATAGCGCAAAAAATAAAAACCGCAGGGGCGATCAAATACCACCAAAAGAAAGCTCTATTTGTGGGAAAAAAAGGACGCCAATTTTGTTTGGGAGTCACGTCGCCACGACCGCGCAATTGTCAGTTAAAGCGACGCAGTGCCGAATCGCAAAAAGGGGCCTGGTCCTTTGGCTGCCAATTGGTCCGGGGCTGAAGTGGTTAATAAGAACTAGAAATGTGTGATATGAAAATACTTCAGGCCAAGTTCTGATTGTAGGAAGGCCAGAGCAATCTGCGGGGTAGAAGTGCAAAGAGTGGCTTTCCTTGCTTTTAGCAATGTAGAAAGGTCAGACTCCGAGACATCTCTGTCCTTCAAAATCTAAGCCATGTCATTAACCTCCTGACCCCCCCCCCCCCCCCCCCCCCCCCAGGTCAATTCTGACACTTCTCTAATATTGTAAAAATCTGAGATTTGGGTGGATGTAAATTTTTTTACGTCACACAATATTTACGCAGAAGGTTAACCACTAAATTTTCAGGAACAAAATAAAAATAAATAAAATAAATTTTAGTAAACACGATATAATACCCACTTAGTTTACTAAAACTATAAAAGATGTCACGCCAAGTAAATAGCTACCAAACACTTTAAAATTGCGCACACCCATGGAATGGTGACAAACTACAGTACACTAAAATTATCCTGGCCACAAACAGAGGTAACTTCTTGAACATGGAGGCCAGGATAACCACATATGGTGGCCACCATCGCTAACATCGGATTGAAGAGGTTTGGGTGTAGGGCCCATCCTGCTTGGTCCAGGTGTTGACGACTGAGGTAACCCGCCTTCCAAATGTCCACTCCCAGCATGTGAACAGCAGAGATTGCTGGGCAGCATTTCTCTGTCCATGAAATTATCGGGCATTCTTCCTTCTAGACCGCATGACCCCCCGGCACTCCCCGGCTGGTGGTTGATTTAAGCTACAGCCATGGCATTATCTGAAAGCTCCCTGATTGGGTGTCCCTTAAGAAGAGGGGTTGATTGGTGCAGAGCCATGAGCGCCAAGATGTTGGTGGGGAGCTTGGCTTTCTTGGGTGACCATGTTCCAAGGACTGTGAGAAATTGAGCATTCTTCCCCAACCTGAGAGGCCAGCATCCGTTATCACCCTCCATTAGTACAAATACAAGGATACCTCTAGAGGGTAGGATTTTTAAGGCAACACATAATTTATATTTTTCTAAAAAATTTAGTAATTCATAATATCAAAAAAAATACACATTTGTATAACATCGGTACAATAAGACAGTCGTCGTTGTTTAAAACCAAACATATAGATGATACAGATGGTAATACATGTGATATTTCCAACGCGTTTCAAAAGGCCAACATTTTGCCATTCTTCATCAGGGAAAATTATATCACAATCTATAGAGTCCATCAGAGAGAAAAACAACAGACAGGGTTAATTAAGGTAGGCCATTAAGTATCATGTTTCCCAACATGGCAACCAAAAACTTTCCAGCTGCAATGCAAGAAAACACACAACCCCCACAATCAACCCATAACAACATCATAAAAGATACTTACATCATTTATATCATAGGGTAGTGTAAATGTGATCATTGCTTTCCCAAAAAGGTATCCATCCTCCACCTCAA